>JAPFFP010000105.1:0-32565 GCA_026153255.1 Solanum medicagineum | reverse complement strand
ATATTAACGCATACTTTATTCCTACATGATGTTACATTTGGGAACCGAAGCACCTCTCGATCATCCTACACGTGGGTAGTTCGGTGCTTTGGAAGATAAGCTTTGGTGAGTCCTCAAGTCCAGGGACATTAGCTATGCTACTCTTATTATTTGATGTCTCTTTATGCTGAACATTTGATACCATGAGGGTGAGCACGGAAAGTGTCTTGGCCCACGCTCCAATCTATGTTTAGAGGTGTTGTTGGAACAAATGATGTACTTATGCTTTGAGCTTTGACTCTTTTATTCTTTATAAATATCAAGACTTCCCTTAGTCCTTTTTCCCTTAATTATGTCTCTTATTGTTGTCGTTTTGCTTCCACCACCAAGGATATGTGATTGATATGCTAACAAGCATGTTTGGGGTTCCTTCGGGTTCCTCATTCAACGTGTCACATTTGGGACCTATGCTTGGGTTGCGACAAAGTTGGTATCAGAGTATTAGGTTGTTAATGGTCCTCGAAATCCAACACACCATGTCGATTAGAGTCTTATTCATGGTTGTGAAGTGCACCCCAACTATGAGTAAGAGGCTATAAAGCGTTTTGGGAAATGTTTCCCTTCTTTATCATCTATGCCATTCTTTAGAAGTAAGGTAAGACTTTTTCCTCTAATGAATGTTCTTTGATATCTAGACCATGCCTATTCCGAGAGGAAGAATAAGGAGAGCCCGTTCACCCAAGGAGCAACCAGCTCCTCCCGCTCCTCAAGCTCCTCAAGATGGGGGAGTGGCCCATGATGAGTTCCGAGATGCCATCACCATTTTGGCTCATGCTATGACCAACCAAATCAACCAAGGTGCCCAAGTTTCTCATGTTCCTACTCTGGCCTAAAGGGTGAGGGATTTTACTAGGATGAACCTACCTAACTTCTATGAGTCCAAGGTGGATAAGGATCCCCAAGAATTTATTAATGAGGTATATAAGGTATTGTCCATTATGGGGGTTAATTCGAAGGAAAAAGTGGAGTTGGCGGCCTACCGACTCAAAGGGGTAGCTCAAATATGGTTCACTCAATGGAAGATGGAGAAAAGGAATAGTGATGCTATCCCTTGGGAAGAGTTCAAAGCAGTATTTCTGAACCGGTTCTTTCCTATTGAGCTACAGGAGGCGAACATGATGGAATTTATGAATCTAAAGCAAGGATCTATGGGTGTGTGGGAGTATTTCCTCAAGTTCAACCAACTCTCCATGTATGCCCCACAATTGGTTGCCGAGCCGAGGTCAAGGATGAACAAATTTGTGTCGGGTTTATCCGACTTGGTTAATGAGGAGTTTCGTACTGCCATGCTAATAGGTGATATGGATTTGTCCCGCCTCATGACATATGCCGAACAACTAGGGGATGAGAAACTTAGAAAGAGAAGAAGTGGTGAGTCCAATAGGGTTAGTTTTGAGGGTGGATTCTAAAATTCCAAGGGTGGCCGGTTTCCACAAGGCCACAAGTTCCAAGGCCAAGGGTCTTCCAATGCTCCTAATAGAAGGTTTGCTAATGACAACCCGAGGTTCCAAGGCGATAGTGGTATTATGCCTAGCCATATGTGTCATTGATGTGGTAGGAGCCATAATGGCCCATGTTTGAAGGACTCCAATGCTTGCTATGGTTGTGGTGAAGTGGGTTATAAAGTGATTGATTCTCCTCGTGCTAGAAACAAAGGTAGGGATGGTCGTCCACAAGGCCAAGGTGTAAATGGAGGTCAAAAGGGGAGAGGAGGCCAACAAGCGAGTGCTCCAACGCAAAATAGATTTTATGCTCTTCAAGGGAGACAAGGGGTAGATGAGGTGCCCGATGTCATCACCAGTATGTTAATGGTTTTTTGTTTTGATGTGTATGCATTGATGGACCCGGGTGCCATGCTTTGTTTCATTACTCCTTTTATTTCCAAAAAGCTTCATGCTAGTCCCAAATTATTGTGTGAGTCTTATGAAATGTCTACCCCTGTTGGTGAGTCCATTATTGCTAAAAGAGTCTATAAAAATTGTCCTATGTTCATTTTGCATAAAATCTTGCCTTGTGATTTTGTTCAATTAGATATGGTGGATTTGGTGTCATTCTTGGGATGGATTTGTTGCATGCATATTATGCTTCTATTGAATGTATAACCCATAGGGTTAAATTCCAATTCCCTATTGAACCCTTCCTTGAGTGGGAAAGTTATGATGTGGTGGTCAAGGATAGATTCATTTCTTGCCTTAAAGCCCAAAAGTTCATTTCTAAGATTTATCTCTATCATCTTGCGAGGGTTAGGGATGTTGAGTCCAAAGTCCTCCCTATAGAGTCGATTTTGGTGGTTAATGTGTTTCTTGATGTCTTTCCTAATGAGCTTCCCAGTGTTCCCCCCGAAAGAGAAATAGACTTTTGTATAGACCTTCTTCCCGATACTCAACCCATTTCTTTTCCCCCTTATCGTATGGTCCAGCGGAGTTGAAGGAGTAATTGAAGGATTTGTTGGAGAAAGGTTTTATAACGCCTAGTAAGTCATCTTGGGGTACACCGGTGTTGTTTGTGATGAAAAATGATGGTTCTTTTAGAATATGTACTGATTATCAACAACTTAATAGAGCTACCATAAAGAACAAGTACCCTTTACCAAGGATTGATGACCTAATTGATCAACTTCAAGGGGCTAGTCACTTCTCTGAGATTGATTTTCGGTCTAGGAATCACCAAGAGAAAGTGAGGGAGTGTGACATTCCTAAGAGAGCTTCCCAGACTAGGTATGGGCACTTTGAGTTTGTGGTTATGTCCTTGGGGTTGACTAATGTACCAGCTATATTTATGGATCTTACGAATAGGGTCTCCAAACCCTACGTTGACTTGTTTGTGGTGGTTTGTACTGATGATATCTTGATTTATTTCCATAGTGAGGAGGAGCATGTGGATCACTTGAGGGTGATATTGTAAATATTTAAGGAAGAGAGGTTGTATGCCTAATATGAGAAATGTGAGTTTTGGTTGAAAGAGGTTGCTTTCCTGGGGCATGTGGTGTCAGGCAATGGCATTAAGGTGGACCCTAAGAAGACGGAGCTGATTAGAAATCGTCCTAGACCTTTGACTCCATCGGACATTAGGAGTTTCTTGGGTTTGGCGGGTTATTACCGGAGGTTTGTAAATGGTTTTTCCTCTATTGCTTCTCCTATGACTAAGTTGACACAAAAGAAGGTGAAATTTATATGGATCGATGAGTGTGAAAAGACTTTCCAAACTTTGAAAGATAAGCTTGTCTCCGCTCCTATCTTGTCTCTACTGGAAGGGTTGGAAGGATTTATTGTGTATTATGATGCCTCAAGAAGTGGTTTGGGGTGTGTTTTGATGCAAAATGGTAAGCTGATAGTTTATGCCTCTAGAAAACTTAAGGTACATGAAAAGAATTATCGTACCTATGATCTTGAATTGGCAGCCGTGGTATTTTCTTTGAAAATTTGGCATCACTACCTGTATGGGTTCATGTTGATGTGTTAACAGACCACAAGAGTCTCCAATATGTGGTCACCCAAAACGATCTTAACTTGAGACAAAAAAGGTGGTTAGAGATCTTTAAAGATTATGATATGAGTGTGCATTATCACCCCGGCAAAGCTAATGTTGTCGCCGATGCTTTAAGTAGGGTGTCTATGGGTAGTCCAGCTCATGTTGATGATAGTGGCAAAGAGGTGGCTACAGAGGTCCATCGGTTGGCTAAATTGGGGGTTATGTTGGATGAAGTTGATAATGGTGGTGTGGTGGTTGTTGATGGTTCTAAGTCTTCTTTGATTGAGAATGTAAAGGCAAAACAAGATCTTGACCTCACCTTGCTAGAGTTGAAGACCTTGGTGAAAGATGATAAAGAGGAGGTTTTCTCCCAAGGGGGAGATAGTGCCCTTAGGTATCAAGACAGATTGTGTATGCCTAGTGTTGATGGCTTGAGAAACAAGATTTTAGATGAGGCTCATAATTCTTCCTATTCTATTCACCCCGGTGCCACAAAGATGTATAGAGATTTGAGGAAACTATATTGGTGAGGTGGTATGAACTGAGATATTGCTAAGTTCGTATCTGTGTGTCACAATTGCCAACAAGTGAAACCAGAACATGAAAGATCGGGTGGCCTAGACCAAGACAAGAGATCCCTACTTGGAAGTGGGAAGAAATTAACATGGATCTTGTGGTTGGGTTGCCTAAGACTAGGAAGCATTTTGATTCTATTTGGATTGTTGTGGATAAAATGACAAAGTCAGCTTACTTCTACCGATCAAAACTACTTATGGTGCCGAAGATTATGCCGAGTTGTATATCCATGAGTTGGGTAGATTGCATGGGGTGCCCTTGTCTATTATTTCATATCATGGTTCTCAGTTCACTTCTCACTTTAGGAAGTCGTTCCAAAGAGGTCTTGGAACCAAGGTTAAGCTTAGCATGGCTTTTAACCCTCAAATAGATGGTCAAGCTGAGAGGACTATCCAAACTCTTGAGGATTTGCTTAGCGCTTGTGTTTTGGAGTTAAAGAGTAGTTGGGATGAACACCTTCCACTCATAGAGTTTGCTTACAACAATAGTTATCGCTCAAGTATTGGTATGGCTCCTTTTGAAGCTCAATTATGGTAGACGTTGTAGATCACCGGTTGGGTAGTCTGAAGTGGGGGAAATGGCTTTGCTAGGTCCGAATTTGGTCATGGAGGTCTTGTATAAGGTGAGGTTGATTAGGGAAAGATTAAAAATAAGCCAAAGTAGACAAAAGTCCTATTTCGATGTGAGAAAAGAGATCTTGAGTTTAGGGTTGGTGATTTTGGCAAGAAGGGGAAGTTAAGCCCAAGATTTATGGGTCCTTATAGAATTTTAAGGAGGACTGGTGATGATGCTCACGCTCCTATAAGAAAGCAGTCGCTGTCAGCAATTAACCTAACTGAAGATTAAGGGCGAATCCACAGGGAATACAAGGCTTTACTACAAGAATTCACTATTAATCATTTCGAGTATCTATAACTAAAGTCTCCAAATGGGGGGGGGGAGGGAGGGGATTTGTGATTTAAGAACAAAAATAAAATAAATACCATACTACTATGCGAGGAAACACTGAATTTTAGGGACAACTTGGGAATTATATTCCCCATGGTTCGTTGACTCAATTACCGTAGACTATATAACTGCAATTGGAAATTCGCATGCAGGATGGTAACTTAGGTTCTTCCATCCCTCTTGTGAAGGTGAAGATGAAATTTCACCATGGCGTTTGGTTGGCAACCATGGTGTTCGAACTAACCATTACCTATTATCCCAGTCAACCTCCCCTTGCTTAGGTTTGGTTGATTAGACGAGAACACATCAATCGAATCCTGTCATCTGATACTTTTTTTCTATTCATCACTACCTTGGTTGGAATTGTGATAGTAGTCAAGGTTTGGTGTTGTCCACCATCAAACAACAATCATAATGAAGGTTAACAGATAATACATACAAAATCCCAATCATAGAAATTCAATAAATCTAGGTCATCTCAAGTCAACTACCCATGGTTCCCACAACCCAAAGTTGTGGGTGCTTAGCTATTCATGGCTAAGGCAAAAATAACAAAAATGCAAATACAAGACATAGTTGAGAATTTCACCCAAAGAAATTAAGAATGATACACCACAAGTTGCAAACCACAAGCTTGATAGATTGAGAATGAACACAAAGTAGGATTTTCACTCTCCAAAAGTGGGTTTTCCAATAGAAAATGAAAATCTATCCTAAAACCCTAAACTATTCTAGAGATAATATTCAAAAGCTCTATTAAAAAATTGTTATAGTCAGGTCTCTACTATCTCGCCTAAATAAACCCTAAGTTAAAGTATATATAGTAGTTACAAAATTGACCTTAAAAATTACGCAGAAAAGACAGCTGCAACTAGTACACATCGTAGGTACGACTCATAAGGTGACCTATTTGTCGTAATTGGGGTCTCATATCTAGTACTTGGCATTTTGGATGCAACTGGTCTGATCCACTGGTATGAGTCGTTACTTGTGGTACGACTCGTATGCTTTTCTCGTAGTCTAGGCCTTCAGGTTTTTGTCCAAAATTTTGGCTCTCTATTTCTTGCTACGATTCCTCCTATATGAGTCGTATTGAGACCTATGGCTCATAGGGTGGCCTCGTAAGGCTGACCATCACTTAGCAGATTTCTAATTTTTGCTCTCTACTTTTAGCTACGAGATCCCCTACAACTCGTAGCTTGGGCTATGACCCGTAGGTCAGCTCGTATGTTCTGGACTTCAGCAAAATCTGTAATTTTTCTCCAAAATCATGCCAGCCTACCTTTTCTGCAATAACAACATAAAAACACATAAAAAAGCATAAAAAGTCGCATTAAGAACTCACAAAATTTCTTGTTTTAGGCATCAAATGTGTTGTATTTTGACAGCACATCAACCCTCTCAACTTAGAACTGTTGCTTGTCCTCAAGCGACGACTCAATCTAAGAAGACAAATAGAGACACCTAGTAGTTATACTAATGGCATATACATCATTTACTCTAAATTACGTACCCAAACATTCATTTTCAAAACGAGATTGCAAAGCTACTAAGCAAAACAGAAACACAAAGATGTATCTAGCAACCTAAATATGATAAGTTAAGGAGTATCAAACATCCACAATCACTGATAGTCATATGCTAATCAAGTAGTACAAATGCACTCACAGAAAATAAGTCCCTCTTACTCACTCAAAAAACATATAAAATTCAGGGACTATGGGAGCATTCTCTCTCTTACAAATGAAATTCATGAAAAATGACTAACACCATAGGGTTGTCCCTATGCGCAATTTCTGGATTGGTGAAAAAGTGGATTTGGATCACTTTAGGACTTTAACTGCCCCTATACTCTATTTCTGGATTGGTGATAAAGTGGATTTGGATCACTTTAGGACTTTAACAATTTGTAATATAGGCTCATAGGGCTTTGGTATGGCATTTTAGGCAAGTAGTCACTAAAAGCTATTCTTGAACCATGTTTACCAACACTTTTACCTTCATGACACTACCATTTTCACTAAACCCACCCTTATTCTCCTACTTCAAGGTTTTCCCGAGTGCTTTCATTCTCTTTTTTCAGTTGTGCCTTATTTTTAAACTCATTTTTGCTATTTTCTTTTTCATCCACGGGCTCATAATTCTTCATTTCTTCCTTTATTTCCCAACTAACCACCTCATTGTTATTACTTTACCTTAACAAAGACCACCCTCAACTTAGGCTTTTAGCCTGAGGTGAAATACACAATATCTATTCCCCAAACCAGGACCACCATTGGTGGCCACCCTCAACTTAGTCTTTCAGCCTCAAGTAAGATTCATATGTCCAAGAATAGACCAGGGCCAATATTTAGGTATTTCATAAAACAAGGCTAAACTAGCTAGGTATCATGAAAGAATGAGTGCATGAGAGGCTCAAACAGTTGAAACAAAGGGTTCACTAGCTCATTTGGTAGGTCATTTAGAAAGAGTTGGCTCACTAAAATAACAAAGGCCTCGGATCCCTTCCAAATCAGCCACATCACCAAACCAATCTTAGAGTAACAAGGCAACTTCTGAGTCCATACATGATACATGAATGCAGCAAAAGAAGCTCACAACACACATGGCATTGCACACACAATCAAGTATAGACTCACAAGTCATGCTTCAAGCCTCAACTTACCTTTACATTATCAGAACAAACATCACCAGATAATCAAAATGCATGATTGCACCAATAACCCACAATCTCAAAAATTTTGAGGGTACCTAAATTTTTCAATCCATTTAAAAAGCATTTAAAAAACAATTTATATGCCTAAAGACCATACAACTATGTATTTGCACATTATCTACACTAGCTAAACATGCTGGTTCAATAGAAATTAAACATCTACAAGGAAAACAGAAACATGGCAAGAAAACCTTGGGATCAAATATAGGGGAAGTTATGGGTTTGAGGTTACTCAGACTTCACCCTAATCCATAACTTCACACACCCAACCAAGGTAGAATACTTTGTCCTCAAAGTAAAGACATGAACGAAAACCAAATAATAGAAACATATATATATATATATATATATGCACGCTCATTAAAAACCAACATTTTAAAACTAAACATCCAAACCAAGAGTAAAAACAACATTAAGGACAAAACATTTAAACAAATTCAAAACTAACATAACGAAAATATTGTCCAACAAAAAGAACAAAGTATCCATGAGTAGAAAATAAGGGCTAGGGTCAATAAGATCAAACATTTGGTCTCAAGCATCGGTATCGATATGGTCTGTAGGGTCCTGGGTCAAAATCTCCTTCTCTAGAGTCTAGGCTGCAGCAGCGTGTGAACTACCCTCTACCTGTTCTATCCGCTGCTCCCGCTCCCTCTGTATAGCTGCCAGAGGTAAAGACTCTTGTACCACCTCATCTGGATCAGCTCCTCCCCCTATGGTGTTAGGTTATCAGGTCTGGGCCTCTTCTGGCTTATCTCTGGCGAGGGGTCTTTCCTCTTGGGCATGCGGGTGGTCAGCTAACCAGTCAAAAACCTCATTACCCGTCGGTGCCACCTCCGGGACTGCAACAAGGGCTGCTAACATCTGCAATAAGTGGGCCTTAAACTTGCCTACCTCCTCTATCACTGCGCTTGTGTCAGCAGGCCAAGCACCCTCAAGCCTTCTCTAGACTCTGGCCTTGGAAGCATCTACTCAGGCATCCACTGCTCTAACTCTCTCATCCACAAAATCGTGGGCTAATGCCTTTACCCTCTCCTCTAAGTCCCGAATAGTCTGGCTAACCAATGGTCTGACCCGAGCTACTAAAGCCTGTAGCCTGAGCTCCATTGTAGATACTCTGCGCATCAGTGCCTGAAAAGCAACAACAGAAATAAGAGAATCAACCTGCATAGTAGATGATGTTGGTACGGGAGTATTGGAAGATGGTGTTGACTTAATCTCAGCAGCTGCAGAAGGCTCTACAGTAGCTGGAGTAGCACCAATAGTGGCTGGAGTCAGACCCTGAGTCTGGGACTCAACTGGGAAAGGATTTGGGATAGCCGGAGGAACAGCTCTCTGTAGGGCTACTGGATTCTCGTCAGCCTTGATTAGACTGGGGTCCATCATATGCACGACCTCTACATGAGGGTCCAAGTGGAGAGAGACCCGCACCCCAGCCGCCTTGCATAACCTTTGTATTAAGATGGGAAACGCCAATGCCTGCAGGTACGTACTATAGACTCGTTAATCCAAGTCAATCTCATACCCTACCTAGATTCTAGCCAGTAATACTTCCCTCTCCAATGTGATCACATAATTTGTGAATGTAGGTCTGATGCGCCAGCGGATAATGGACCACCAAAACTTTGCTCGAAATGAGAGATGGGACATCAAAATAAACTCAGTGTGGGTTGTGACCCACGTCGGCTCACACCTGCCTCTCAAATTTTGCTCGCTATCAATCTAAGGAGCTCTATTCTTAGCTCAAGATTCTTCTAATTAACCGCCCTTCTCATACTTGCAATCAGATTGTCATACTCAGCAGTAGAATGTGTCATCCTGTAGTTTGGCCCAAACTGGATCATCCAAATGGTTTTCTCTGAGATATCCACCACTTCTCCTCTGACAAGAACTTCACTCAACTGCGGTTGCTCAATGGCCTTTTAGTGCATCTGAATATCTCTATGAATGGTAGCATAGTAGGAGGCATAGAATTCCCAAATGAAATAAAGGGCATACTTTCGCAATACTTCTGATAGCCATCCTAGGCCGTGGCACTCAATTTCAACCTCTAACCCTGGTACACTACTTAGCCCTGAGTCTTTCAGCCTTGCCTCTTCATGGGATCCCCGCACTGGCCTCCCTTGACCTTTTAGTTCCAATCCCTGTTCATAAATCTCTTTCATACCTGGAACACACCATCTCATGTTTTGGGGATCTATGGAGGTGACGGTATAAGTAGAATCAGTTGGCTGTGGGGAAGCATTCTCCTCTGGTTAAGCCTGAGAAACCTCAAGAGAACTAGACTCAAAGAGAGATATCATCATCTGACCCTTCTGAATTACCCTCCTCTTCAGACTAGAGGGGCTATCCACTTCCATCGGAACTCTTATTGCTTGGGATCTTGTCAAAGGCACATTAGGTTCAGGGTGAGGGTGCACGTCTATCTCTTCAGTGGAATGGTTATCATCTAATATCTCATCTCTCAGTTGGTGTCCTGAAGTCGAGGTAGCACTCCGTCGACTTTTTGGAGGCATTATATCTGAAAAGTCAGCCCATACCAAATTATGAGTCCCATGATGTTTTGTTCCAACAAATGAGTAATATACATAACACTTCAAACAAGAAACAACCAAATTCCTAAAGTAATGACACTGAAGTAGATGTAGGTCTGGAGGTATGAGATGAAGGTAAGACTCGTAGAATGACCTACGAGCCATACTGTAGCCTCGTAGCACCATATTATCAGAGAGAAATGCATTCCGAAATCAGCTACGAGACCAAGATAAGTCTCGTAGGGTGTCCTATGAGTCATAGTCTGGGCTTGTACCTTATGCCAGAAACATTTTGAAAAATCAGATCAGGTTCACGAAACCATTACTACTAGTCGTAACAAGTGCTACATATCATAGCTAATCTTGTATGGAAAGTGTTAAGGCACCATAGGTGACTGTTTCCTTTTATGAAGGGCCACTACATCTCATAAGTTAACCTTAAACACGTAGTGGGTCCTTGTAGCACAAAGCAGAAGGCACCCTGGGTGCCGCTACTCTTTCCACACTGTCCGCAAATCAACCAAGAAGCATATGAAATCAAAAACACAAAGTTAGCCCTATTAGAAGTCTAATCGCTCCTCTTTATTATTATCCCACATCTCATTCAAAACATTTCTAGGCTAAACTAATTTAAAAAATTACCCATCTGAACCACAACATAGATTATAGAGGCATAAAAAGGGTCTCACAAACTCAGACAAGGGTATTTTACACAGCCAAAGTAGAACACCCCAATACTCAAGAATTATAACCCCACCAAGGTCTTGCTAAATAATCACTCAAATAACATACATCAATCTCAAATGACCACAATATCAAACTTTATAATCACCAAGCAAGTGTAGAAATATAGGGTTAAATCTTACTCTTCAGACTAACAAAATCATTTTTAAAGGGTTTCGCTTACCATGATCACACAACATTCACCCAAACATCCACAAAGCAAGATCATTGTATGGATGTGCCAAAAGTAACCCCAAAAACTTACTAGATGAAAAGATGAAGTGATGAGACAAAGAAAAGTTGAAGATGTGATGAGATGAAGAAAAGTTGAAACCCTGGTAGAATGCACTTGCTGGGAGATGTTGATAAAAATGGTTTATGGTTGAATGGAAGAGTGATAAATAGGGTTTGGGGGGTTATAGAGGAAGAAAAATCGTTTCAAGGAGGGAAATGAGGAGTCAAAAGATGTTTACACTTTTATATACCCAACGGGGTCATGTTTAAAATTCTGTATATCAGGTCTACAAGACCCCGACTACGGGTATTAGTGTATCCTACGACTCATAGATCCCTATCTTGTAGCAGGCCTCAACACTTAGAAAAATTAGAATTCATACTTGGGCACTACGAACCCCACTTACTACTCGTAAGCAAACCTACGAATCGTAAGGTTGGCTGATAGTGTGTGTGCCAAATTCAGTCAAACACTCTTTCCCTCTATGATGCATGACTATGAGTCGTAGAGTTCACTATGACTCGTAGGCCTGCTTGTACAGGCTGCTTCATATGCTATTCTCTTCGACTCTTTCACGTTTGGTCAGTTCCTGCAAATCATACTTAAAGATATACCAATGTCTATCCAATATTTCAACATATCAAAACAAGCATCAAACTACTACCTAACAATTCAAAGAAATGACATAAACTTAAAATAGTGCAAAACAATATTAGAGATACTTGGCTTGCCTCCCAAGAAGCACCTTGTTTAATGTCGTGGCTCGATTTTGTCATCATGAGTACTCAGACTTTGTCAAGATCTGTTGAGCTCTTATCACAACTTCTATGATCTCTCCTTCTATGTTTCTAGGTATGCTTCAACTATTTAGAGATCTACTCAACCTGGCCATCAATTCTTTGAATTGTCATCACTTGTTGATCCACCTTGTAATTCACCTTGATGACATCAAACTTAATTTCTTAAAGTGTTTCCTTTTACCTATTCACTTTCTTCATCAGTTGCTCAAGCATACTCTTAACTTTCGAAGGTTGTTCTGTAACCCATTGTTGATATGGCAGCTTGTTCCGACTGACCACCCCATCCCATCTTGCACTACTAGAGCCTTCCCTTGATGCACTAGCGAGAGCAAACAATTGATCTTGATATGGTAATTACAGTTGGCTAAACGCAGACAATTTTTCCATGCATTCCTTAACTTCATTAAATGGCTGCCTCAAGAATTCCTAGCAATCACCTCTAAATAATGCATCAGCATGGACTTGTTGTTCGGCAGTGAGTGCTCGGTAGACACTTGCCACTAGTTCATCATTTGGCAAACCATGATTCGGCCTCTTCCCCAAACACTCTTTATATGTGTCCCATGTTGCGACTAATGATTCTTCTGGAATTCGTTGGAAGTTAACAATCATGTCCTATAGTGGATTTTTTGGCTCTCAATAAGAGTTCATGAGGAAGATCCTTTTCACTTCTCCCCAGATAGAGCAAACAACTGGTGGAAGGATAGACCACCACTCTGCAGCTTTGCACCTAAGAGTCATGGGAAAAATCTAAAGAGCCATGGCTTCCCGCACTGGGTGTTGTGTTCCAAGAGCCCCCCTCAATGTTTGTGTAAAGTTCTGTAAGTGAACTTGAGGGTCTTCGAACTCCTGCCCATAGAATAGGACATGTTGCTGCATGATTAAAATAGATAGCCTGTGATGATGAGCTTTTGTTCAGTCATTATAATTCGCAGCCTATAATTTCTTGCTTGAGTTGATTCTTAACATCCTTTCCCTTTATAAACGTATAACCAAACTAAACAACAAAACAAAACTAAAAGTAAAATACAAGAGAGTCTAGAAATTAATACTTCAACTAAATAATATTGAAATCAAGTCAAAACCTAGGTGTATTCCCGGCAACGATGCCATAATTTTTTATGATGTCCACGCTTCAATAAGAAAGCAGTCGTTGTCAGTAATTAACCTAACTCAAGCTTAGGGTCGAATCCACAAGGAATACGGGGCTTGACTACAAGAATTTGCTATCAATAATTTCGAGTATCTATAACTAAAGTCTCTAAATGGGGGGGGGGGGTTCCCCCAACCCAAGCCTAGGGCCTATACGTGGCCGGCGAATACGGAACCTGAAGGAACCAAAAACAAGCCTCATAGCATATCATTACACATCCTTGGTTGCGGAAACAATTAAATGGCATTTGAAGAATGGAAATAAGCGCAAAAAGGGGCTAACGGAGAACTTGTCATTACATAGAGTCAAGAGATAATAGAATCAACTCATAGCATAAATACATCACTTTGTCCAACAACACCTCTACCACATAGGTAATGGTAGGATACAAGACATACAACCGGCCTCACCCTCATAGTCATAAGTATACAATAAAGTAAAGGAATCTTAGTAAATTGTGTGAGAGAGTACTCCTTGTCTCCAGAATGGAGGACTCACCAAAGGCTAACTTGAACAATCCATCTAGCCACAAGAAGAATCAATAGGAGCTCTAGTCCCTACATGGTGACATTTAGGAAAGAGTATGCATTAGTACGTTTGAATGTACTAAGTATGTATGACGTAATGCAACAATAAACAAGCTCCATAGTCAAAATGCATATAGTAGACAACAGGCATAGTATAGCAATATGGCATGTATGATCGATGCATAAGCAAAACATGTTGGGGTAAATATGTTTATATAAGATATCATATGGAAGAGACCAAGCTAGAATCCCAACCTTGGATGGGAGATGTCGTTCACACCCAGACATCATGGTGGCAAGGTATTTACCCCTCACATGGTAAATGATGTTCACACCCGGACACCCTAGTGGCAAGGTACTTACCCCTCACATGGTAGATGTAGTTCACACCCGGACACCCTGGTGGCAAGGTACTCACCCCTCACATGGTCTTTTGGGCCCTTGTGCCCCCCAGACCAGACATGGTCTAATACAACACATGATATAGAACATACATATATACATCCTTTCCATAATCTCATTTCATCATTAAAACATCATATATGTCATATCTCATGCTTTGAACCTTCAATTCCTCAAGAAATCATAATTGGACATTTTATCAAATATTTGGCGGGTGTGTAATGGGAGTAAAAGAGCATGCAACTTAGAGATGAAATCATGCATGAAAATTAGTGGTAAAACCTTTAATCAACACCTTAAAACATGCCTAAGACATTCACATGAAAACACTCATCAAATCCAACATTAGATCCAAGGTTTAGAGCTCAAAACATGCTAAAACCACCATAATTTCATGAACATAAATCACTGTGCAATAAATTTCTCAATATACAAGGCTCACATGTAAAATCTACTTTAAATTATGCTATATTAGTAAAAAAGGGGTTTAGGAACCATGGGTGGAATGACCCAATGGTTCAACACCACATACCTTAGCTTTGGAGAGGTTCCTGAAGAAGACTTTAATGAAGACTTGAAGATTGAATGAGGTCCTTGATGAAATCCTTAAGATTGGTCTTGAGTTTGGGACTTGAATTTAGGGTGAAATTTGAGTCTAAGTATTTGAGAGGATATTGGGGAATATTGAGGATGATATGAAGGTGAAATAAGGCGAAGTATAGGTAAAAAACAGGGCCAAAACAACACTGGTCCGTGTCACCTGCATTTTCTGCACAAATGAGTTTTTCAAAAATGGACATAAATCCTTCATCTGAACTCGAAATGAGGTGAAACAAAGTGCATTGGAAAGCTGAGTCAAAGGGTTATAAGTTGGTAGGTGTAGGATACTCAATTCTTTGTGTGCTAAAAGATATGTCCCTTCAAAGTTGACCCTCCTAAATAAATTTTATTGCGATTTTTGGATTTTGATACGGTTGCTTTATAGTTTGGGGTAGACCCATTTCCCATGTTTGACCCCCTAAACAAGAATATGAAGTCGTATTTTCGAAATAACGAATGGATTTTTAGATATATGGAAATTACGATTTCGGGCACTTCGGAGGCACATTTTCGGGCACTTTTTCTGGCCGTTACAATATCTCCCCCTTGGGAGTATTCGTCCCCAAATGTAAAAGGGACATACAAGAGAAGAATCATAAGGACATCAGTCCCCACAAGAATGCAACAATACACTTTAAAACACCATTTTCAAAATCCCAACAAAGGTGAAAAATCATCATGAACTTGCCAATTCAAATATGAATGCATATGAATGACGTAAGGCTGAAACATAGGACTTGGAATCATAGAAAGGACTTGGCGTGTCATCATAAGCTTGAATAGAGTGAGAGATATGGATATCGCTTCTCCATGCCCACACCAGCTTCCCGAGAGACACAAACGAATAGACGACTCTTCAAAAGGGCCTTGAAGAACACTACACTATTAACAATCAACTTCTCCACTCATCCATCCAGCACACCCACCGGGACCTTCTCTTAAGACAACTTACCCTCCATAACACCCACAAACTCAAGGAGCTTTATAACACTAGAGTCACCAACATATTCCCTCAACATAGAAGTATGAAGAACCGGATGAACCACGTCTACACCGAAAGGCAATCCCCGAACTTCTGAACAACCTTTACCAACCTCCCTCTACACTCTATAAGAAATCACAAACCATAAACTCGAGTCCCTAATTACCAAAACAAACCTCACTCCTCATGAGTAAAACTTTTGGATTGACCCAACAAGGAAATTTCTCGCACTTGAAGCCATCCAACTGGGGACATACAACGCCTACAATAAGGGCTCACAAACCTTAACCCGATTGCCAACCTTAAACTCATCTAACCCACTTGGCACCATGGACCACCATCTCCCCCTCGGGAGACAACCTCCACTCTACCATTCTTTTCCAGCCAAAGCTTCCAACTCTAATAAAGCGGAAATCAAGGCCTTTCCTAATCTAGTCCTCTTATCCTAAGAAGATTTGGAACCATCAAGAACACTATACTACCATTCTCAACTTCCTTCAACCTAACTCCCTATCTAGCTGACCGATGGGCTCTACTAGGCATCTCCTTACCACCATTATCCATACATATTAGGCTACGTAGAGCACCACCCACAACAATAGCCTTACTAGAAAAACCAATGCACACTCATACTAAAATTCCTATGGAGTTCTAACAACCTTCTTCGTATCCTCAACTCACACCTATCATATTTAGCAACCAATCCCCCAAATGATTCACAAACTCTAAATAAATCAATACCTCATCACTAGAACCCACCAGAAACATACCAAGGTAGGGTTTTAAGACCCTTTCCTAAAGACCCATAATCATAGCCAATGCATAAATCAACCAACCAACTCCACCGATGTTAATAATGCTCACTTAGGACAAACCTCAACCAAAGATCAATCTTAGTGAACCGACTAAAGCTTTGTAATTGACCACATAGATCAACCATCCTCATCCATCCTGTACAACCTTACGGATTTTATACTCATTAGAAACATGCTATGCAAGTAGCCCAAACTACCCCAAAACCCTCAACGCAACAAGCGAAGTTGTCATCCCACAAGAATACTTATAATATGCATGTACATACTTTAAAACAGGCAATAGTCATTTTCCAAATCATTTCAATGCACAATTACGCTTAAAAGCCAAACACCATTTATAAAAATTCATACTTAGGTTCAAATGCCAAAATCATAATTTCATAGTCATAATACTCTTACATAGGAATAGCCCATTCATATACAAAACGGTGTAAGCACCCAAAATGCTTAAATAGCCAAAACCAAAACAATATATGTGATCACAATATTGTAATAACCAACCTTTATCAAAATCATATCATAAAATGAAATTGGGTCTACCCATAACATAATTTTTCAAAATAATCTGTGTACATGAATGCATATACTATGAACAATGAGGAATGACATGGGTAATTAAGACTTCATTTAAAATTGAACATTTACAATATGAAGTTGAAGTGAAAACATAATTAATTCCATATTTAAATCCATAGTCTAATCTCTCATGCATAAATAATTTCATAAGGGAAACATCCATACTTATAACTTCATAAACCCAAAGTAAATCTTCATATAATGGTTTAAATCAACTTAAAATTATCAAATAAACACTACTCATGCATAAGTAGAATTTTAGGAATTATAATATTCAAATCCCAAATTAAAATAAGTAAAAATCCATGTACGTTTTCTTGAAAATAAATTTTGCAAAGGGCTTAGCTTTATAATTGCATAATCATAGATAACTTCATGAATTCATAACATACTTGATAGCCTATATTCATCATGAAGTCACTTCACTCGTAAAACATGCACATATCTTGAGAATTGTTAACTTGGCATTTCATCAAACACTTGGTGGGCACATGTGAGGACATGTTCAAATCATGCAAAATGTAAGAGTATAGATCATGAAATTGTGAAATTAATTCATCTTAAAATCATGTAAATCATCCCACCAACATCACGGTAAAACTCCATCATGGGTATCTTATAAATCGCACCAAAACTTCACAATAGTTCATAGATTTCGTAGCTTGAATCATGTATAGTCTCAATAGACAAAGATCACTTCATAGTATAAGCTAAAAATAGATATTTATGTATAATCAACAATATTAGACAAAGCCCCAACGTATTTCATGCTCATATTTCATAATAATAGATACCTATAAGAAATACATCTTGAAATCATGCAATTTTCTCAAAAAGAAAGATTGGGCTTCATGGGTGAAAGGAACATATGAATGAAACCCATATACACATGAATCCTACTAGCACCAAGGGATAGCACAAGAAATAGCAACTCCCGGACCTATTAAATCACCCTACTCAAAACGTCGGTCACAACATGGCCTTACCTAGGGTCAATTAAGTCATAGGAGCAACAATAGAAGAGAACCTACTCACAATCCCCGGCAATAGCCCAGTAACCCAAGAAGCTTCTAATACCCAAGGAAGTCAAGGGTATAGGCTACTTTATAATCACCTTCGTCTTACTAAAGTCCACCTTAATCCCATCACCCAGCAACACACAACCTAGGAAGGCAATCTCTTACCACCTAAATTCCCATCTTACCTACTTAGCACCCAACCTTCTTCCTTGAAATCGTAGTACTACCATCAAATGATTCACATGCACTACCTCATTAGGGAACGAACCACATTATCATTACCAAAACCACCATAAACTATTAGGGTAAGGACTAGAGATCTTACTCATGAGACTTATAGTCATAAGCAGTGTGCTAGTCAACCAAAAGACACTACCCCAACTTCAAACATCGAAAAGGAACATTCAAGGCCTCATCTATCACCAACGACAATTCTATAAACAACCAACTTTTATTCAAAACATCCAATTCTCACAAGATGATAAATGCAACCCCTTAGAGACCAATTGTGCCTTAAGTCAAGAATGGACCTACCTTCCTTGCTACCACTTGACAACCTCCCACTTAAAGACGGGTTCATTAGGGAGTCAGATCCTAACTCTATGGGTCCCACCATCCATGGAGACACAACATGCATGCAACTATTCCATCCCAAGTACAACATCAAAATCCACTACATCAAATCCAACAAGCCATAAAGCATGACCGAATGCAATACAAAGCTGGATCAACACCTATGAACTTTCTAGCAACAATATACCCAACCAAGAGAAAAGACACCAAAGATCCACACAACCACTTGGGTGCACAAGAAGCCCCACTATCAACCAAAAGAATAGAGAAGAATTAGTGAAACTTGGATCAATTAAAATCAAAACCCTATACTTACCTTCCTTCGCCTTCCCCTTGAAGTGGCATGATCAACTAAAGGAGCAAAGAACATTCATTAGAGGGGAAAGCCCTATCTTGCTTCTAAAGCACGACATAGAACATGAAGAAGGGAAATATTTCCTAAAACGTCTCATAGTCTCCTACTCGTAGTTGTGGTGTACAGCACAACTATGAATAAGACTCTAATTGATGCGGTGTGTAGGACTCCAAGGATCTATCAACCTATTGCTCTATTACCATCTTTCTCACGACCCAAGCCTGGGCCTACACGTGACCGGCGAATGGGGAACCCGAAGGAACCCCAAATAAGCCTCATAGCATATCATTACACATCCTTGGTCGCGAAAATAATTAAATGACATTTGAAGAATGGAAATAAGGGCAAAAAAGGGCTAAGTAAGAACTTGTCGCAACATAGAGTCAAGAGATAATAGAATCAACTCATAGCATAAATACATAGCTTTGTCCAACAACACCTCTACCACATAGATAATGGTGGGGGCCAAGATATACAACCGGGCTCACCGTCATAGTCATAAGTATATGATAAAGTAAAGGGAAGTACATAGTATGAGAGAATAGTCCTTGTCCCCAGAATGGAGGACTCTCCAAAGGCTAACTTGAACAATCCATCTAGCCACAAGAAAAATCAATAGGAGCTCTGATCCCTACATTATGATGTCATGTAGGCAAGAGTATGCGTTAGTACATTTGAATGTACTAAGTATGTGGGATGCAATGCAACAATAAACAAGCTCCATAGTCAAAATGCATACATTAGACAATAGGCATAGCATAGCAAAATGGCATATATGATCGATGCATGAGTAAAACATGCTAGGGTAAATAATGCTTATATAAGATATCATATGTGTAGAAGAGACAAAGCTAAAATCCCAACATTGGATAGGAGATGTCATTCACACCTTGACACCCTGGTGGCAAGGTACTTACCTCTCACATAGTGGATATCGTTCACACCTGGACACCCTGGTGGCAAGTTACTTACCCTTCATATGGTAGATGTCATTTACACCTGTACACCCTAGTGGCAAGGTACTTACCCCTCACATGGTAGATGTCGTCCACACCCGGACACCCTGGAGGCAAGGTGCTCACCCCTCACATGGTCATTCGGGCCCTTGTGCTCCCCGGACCGGACATGGTCTAATAAAACATGTTATATAGAACATACATATATACATCATGTCCATAAGCTCATTTCATCATTAAAACATCATACATACCATATCTCATGCTTTGAACCTTCAATTCCTCAAGAAATCATAACCAAACATTTTATCAAATACATGGCGGGTGTGTAATGGGAGTAAAAGAACATGCAATTTAGAGATGAAATCGTGCAGGAAAAATAGTGGTAAAACCTTTAATCAATACCTTGCAACAGCCCCGAGAAATTCACATCAAAACCCTCATCAAATCAAACATTAGATCCAATATTTAGAGCTCAAAACATGCTAAAACAACCATAATTTCATGAACTTAAATCACTGTGGGGTAAATTTATCAATATACAAGATTTTCCTATGGGTGGAAGGACCCAATGGTTCAACAACACATACCTTAGCTTTGGAGAGGTTTCTAAAGAAGACTTTAATGGAGACTTGAAGCTTGAATGATGTCCTCGATGAAATCCTTAAGATTGGTATTGAGTTTGGGACTTGAATTTAGGGTGAAATTTGAGTCTAAGAGTTTGAGAGGATATTGGGGAATGTTGAGGATGATATGAGGGTGAAATAAGGCTAAGTATAGGTAAAAGCACTTATGGGTACCCTTGGGCCCAAGACATGAAAATCTTGCACCGAAACAAAAAAAAACAGGGCCAAATTAATAGTGGTCCACGTTACAGAGGTGACGCGGATGCTCACTGAAAATCTGCATTTTTTGCACGAATGAGTTTTACGAAAATAGGCATAAATCCTTTATCCGAACTCAAAATTAGGTGAAACAAAGTGTGTTGGAAAGATGATTCAAAGGTCTTAAGTTGGTAGTTCATGGCTACTCAATTATTTGTGTGCTAAGAGATATGTTCCTTCAAATTTGACCCTCCTAAATAGCGTTTACTGCGATTTTTAGATTTTGATACGGTTGCTCTAAAATTTAGTTTAGACCCATTTTACACTTAATTTGACCCCCTAAACAAGAATATGAAGTTGTATTTTTTAAATAACGAATGAATTTTTAGATATATGGAAATTACAATTTTGCGCACTTTCTAGACACATTTTCGGGCACTTTTTGGGGTCGTTACAAGGGGTGTTTGTGATTTAAGAACAAAAATAAAATAAATACTATACTACTATGAGAGGGAACATTCAATTTTAGGGACAACTTGTGAAATGCGTTCCCCATGGTTCGTTGACTCGGTTACCCTAGACCATATAACTACAATTGGAAATTTGCATGCAGGATGGTAACTTAGGTTCTTTCAGCCCTCTTGTGAAGGTGAAGGTCAAAATTCACCATGGCGCTTTGTTAGCAACCATAGTGTGCCAACTAACCGTTACCTATTGTCCAGTCAAACTCTCTTTGGTCAGATTTGGTTGATTAGACGAGAACACATGAATTGAATCCTGTCATCTACTCCCTTTTTCCTATTCATCATTACCTTGGTCGGGATCGTGGTAGTAGGCAAGGTTTGGTGTTGGCTACCATTAAACAACAATCATAATGAAGGGAAATAGATAATATATGCAAAACTCTAATCATAGAAATGCAATAAATCTAGGTCATCTCAAGTCAGCTACCCATTGTTCCCACAACCCCATGTTGTGGGTGCTTATTTACTCATGGCTAAGGTCAAACTAACAAAAATGCAAATACAAGACATAGTTGAGAAATTTTACCCAAAGCAATAAAGAGTGATACACCACAAGTTGCAAACCACAAGCTTGATAAATTAAGAATGAATACAAAGTAGGATTTGCACTCCCCAAAGTGGGTTTTCTAAGAAATAATGAAATTCTATCCGAAAACCCTAAACTATTCTAGAGAGAATATTCAAAAGCTCTTTTAAAAACAATTTCTATTCTTGTCACTACTATCTCACCTTAATAAACCCTAACTTAAATTATAATTGGTAGTTACAAAATTAACCCTAAAACTTACATAGAAAAGATAGCTGACAGCTAGTACGCCTCGCAGGTACGACTCGTAAGGTGACCTATGAGTCATAATCGGAGTCTCGTATCTGGTAATTGGCATTTTGGATGCAACTGGTACAACCCAATGGCATGAGTCGTTGCTTGAGTTATGACTCGTATGCTCTTCTCATAGTCCAGGCCTTTAAGTTTTTGTCCAAATTTTGGCTCTCTGTTTCTTGCTATGATTCCACCTATACAAGTCTTATTGATACCTACGACTCGTATGGTGGCCTCGTAAGGCTAACCTCCACTTAGCAGATTTCTAAATTTTCCTCTTTTCTCCTGACTACGAGATCACATTACGACTCATAGCTTGGGCTACGACCCATAGGTGAGCTCGTATGTTCTGTACTTCAGCAAAATCTGCAATTTTTCTCCAAAATCATCCCAACATACCTTTTCTGCAATGACAACACAAAACACATAAAAACATAAAAAGTTGCATTAAAAACTCACAGAATTCCTTGTCTTAGGCATTAAATGTGTTGTATTTTGAGAGCACATCAATTGGTAACTTTGCATATAAGTTGGAGTTGCCTATGGAGATGGGCATGGTTCATCCGGTCTTCCATGTGTCCATGTTGAGAAAGTTTGTGGGTGACCCTAATGCTACAGTGCCTTTGGATGTCATGGGTGTTGTAGAAGATAATATGACTTATGAGGATGTCAGTAGAGATTTTGGATAGGCAAGTGAAGAGTTTGAGAAACAAGGATGTAGCTTCCGTCAAGGTTCTTTGGAGGAACCAACAAGTTGAAAGTGCCACATGGGAAATCGAGGTGGACATGAGAAAGCAATATCCGTATCTATTCCACTCTACTAAGGGACCCCAAACAAGAATCTTAGCATATCGTCACATAACCTTGGTCACGGAAGCAAGTAAACAACATAAAAGATTTAAAATTAGGGGCAAGGGACTAAGGGAAAGCTTGCATATCAACAACATCAAGAGACAAATATTCAAGGCTCATAACATAGATATATAGCATGTCCAACAACACCTCTACTTCATCGATAAGAGCTGGGGCCAAGACAAAGCAACCGGGCTCACTCTCATTGTCAAAATAGAACATAAAGAAGAATGTCTCAATACATAATAAGAGAAACATAGACTAAGGTACCCATAGTGGAGGACTCACCAACTAGCTTAAGTAGTACTAACTAGCCATGTGAATGAGAGGGATGATCAACTTGGGCTCCAGTTCCTACATGGTGATATCATGTTGGCAACAGTATGCGTTAGTACATTTGAATGTACTAAGTATGTAGGATGCAATACAACAAGAGATAGGCATCCTAATCAAAATGCATAACAACAGGCAATAGGCATAATATAACAATATGGCATATATGATCAATGCGTAAGTAAAATATGCTTAAGTAACTCATGCTCATATAGGATATCATATATGTAGAAGGGACCAAGCTAGATTTCCAAAGTACAAACCCCTTTGTAGGTTAATGATGATACAGCCCCATCACTTGGGTGGTGAAGTACTAACCCTTCACTCGATTGGTGATGAAGCCGTCTCATCACCTAGGTAGAGAAGTACAAACCCTTCACTCGGTTGATGAGTACAAACCCCCATCTTGATTAGTGATGCCGCCCCATCACTAGGTGGAGAAGTACAAATCGTTCACTCGGTTGATGAGTACAAACCCCCATCTCGGTTAGTGATGATGCTGCCCAATCATTAGGTGGAGAAGTACAAACCCTTCGCTCGGTTAATGAGTACAAACCCCCATCTCAATTATCTGAATTCCTAGATCCCATGGATTGGACATGGTCTAATGCAACACAATATATAGGATTTATCATATACATAAGCTCACTTAATTATTATAACATCAATCATATCATATCTCATGCTTTGGACCTTCAATTCCTCGAGAAATCATAACCGGACATTTTATCAAACACTTAGAGGATGTGAAATGGTAGTATAAAACCATGCAGTTTAAAGATGAAATCATGCAAGAAAATCCATTGTAAAACCATCAATCAACACCTTGCAACACCCTTAATCCATATACATCAAAACCCTTCATCAAATCTTACATTATATCCAAGATTTATAGCTCAAAATATAGAAAAACAGTCACAACTTTACCCAGCTTTAACATAGTTCATTGACATGTTCATAATAGTAAATGCATTTGCAAAATCAACTTTGAATCATGCAAATTGATTAAAAAGGACATTAGTAAAACATGGGTGAAAAGACCCAATGGCTAAAACCTATATACCTTAGCTTTGGAGAAGCTCTTGATGAAGATTGAAAATGGAGGCTTGAATCTTGAAGTAAATCCTTAGATCTGGAAGAGGTTTTGGGACTTGAATCTTGAGAGAAATACTAGTCTAAGTGTTTGAGTGAGTATTGAGGAATGTTTAGGATGATATGAGGGTGAAATAAAGCTAAGTATAGGTGAAAACAAAAAAATGCACAATAACACTGGCAGACGCCGAAACTATTCTGGAAATTGCATTCTTGAAACTTTGTGATTGCTAATTCTTCGCTCTTAAATCGGGGTTAGACCCCTTTCCCCCTAATTTTGACCCTCAAAACAAGAATATGAAGTCGAATTTTTGATATCCTACATGACTTTTGAGATATATGGACTTTAAAATTCTGGGCATTTCTAAGGCACATTTTCAGGCACTTTTTGGGGTGGTTTCAATATCTCCCCCTTGGGAACATTCGTCTACAAATGTAAAAGAAACATATATGATAAGAGTAATTATGAACAAATCAGCCCCAACAAGGATGCAACATTACATTTAAAACACCATTTTCAAAATCTCAACATAAAGGTAAAATCATCATAAACTTTCCACTTAAACATGAATGCATATGAATGACATAGGGGCTGAAACATAAGACTTGAAATCACATGAAGAACTTATTCGCTATCTTAGGTTTTATCAGAGTGAATGACATACGAATATTGCTCCTATAAGACTACTTTGGCTTTCTTGGAGACACCTTTGACTTGATGATCCTTTCAAGAGACCCTTAATGAACACCACATCCTTATTAGTCAACTTCTCAACTCATCCACCCAACACCTCCACCGGGACCTTCCCTAAGCCAACTTGTCCTCCATATCACCAAAAATTTTAAAGAATGTTATAGCACTAGAGTCACCAACACGTCCCCTTAATCTAGAAGCATGAAGAACTGGACGAACCATATCTAAATCCATATGCAACCTCACCAACCTCCCTCTACACTCTATAAAGACTCACAATCCTCAATAAAATTGTCAATATTAAATACACCTAACCCACTTGATACCATGACCACCATCTCCCTCTTGGGAGACAACCTCCACTCTATCATTCTCTCAAGAAAACCCAAGTTTAAGGTATGTGGGTTTCAGCCATTGGGTCCTTTCGCCCATGGTGCCCAACCTTCCCTTTTTATGAAAGATTGCATTTTTTCAAGTTGTATTACTTACGGGTAATACTTATTATGGATTATGATTATAAATTACATTGGAGTTTTATGAAATATTGATTGAAAACAGATGTTTATCTATTTCAACCTTATACTATGAGATCATTTTTCTATTGTAACTATGCATGTTTCGGGTTATGAAACTTTGATCTATTATGAGATTTGATGATGGATTTCAAGGTATCTTACCTGAGGATTTTAATATGAGTTGGTGGGTTGATTTAAATTAAGATTTCACATATTATTTTACTATTGAATTGCATGATTGTGAAGTAGTATGGCACACCCACCAAGTGTTTGATAAAATGTCTTGACAAAGATTCTCAAGTTTTTGATGGTCTATTACATGGTTTATAAGTCAAGTGACTTTATGATGATTAAGGGATTGTATGTATGTATTGAATTCATGGAAAGTACCTATAGTGTTGCAAGTGGACCATACCCTGTCGGGGGGTAACATGTCCGTACTACCATGTTGAGGGATAGATACATTTACCACCTTGTTGGGGGTGATATACTCGTACTCTTATGTTGAGGGATAGATACCTTGACCACCTTATCGGGGGGCGACATGCCCGTACTACCATCTTTAGGAGCAAATACCTTGACCACCTCACCGAGGGGATGACATGCCACAGATTCCAAGTAATAGTTGATTGGTCTATGATTATGGTCTCTTCCTACACATGTAATCTATATTTGCAAGTTATATGATTTACAAGCATGTTTTATCTCAAGCATTGATTATACATACAATATTGATATTATACCTATCCATTGCTTATGACTATGCATTTTGACTATCTTGGCTTATATCTTGTTGCATTGCATCCTACATACTTAGTATATCCAGATGTACTAACGCATACTCTATACCTACATGATGTTACCATGTAGGAACCGGAGCACCTCTTGATCATCCTCCACGTGGGTAGTTTGGTGCTTTGGAAGATAAGCTTTGGTGAGTCCTCAAGTCAAGGGACATAAGCTATGGTACTCTTACTATTTGATGTCTCTTTATGTTGAACATTTGATACCATGAGGGTGATCCCGAAAAGTGTCTTGACTCCTGCTCCAATCTATGTTTAGAGGTGTTGTTGGAACAAATAATGTACTTATGCTTTGAGCTTTGACTCTTTTATGCTTTATAAATATCAAGACTTCCCATAGTCCCTTTCCTTTTATTATGTCTCTTGTTCTTGTTGTTATGTTTCCTCGATCAAGGATGTGTGATTGATATGCTAAGAGGCTTGTTTGAGGTTCCTTCGGGTTCCTCATTCGCCATTTCATGTCTAGGCCCGAGGCTTGGGTCATGACAATTACCTTCTAATCAAGGAGACCCAAACTATCTTCAAGTAATTTTATAAATTTCTAGTTTACTTTAAATCAAGGTTTTGAATATTATGATTCCTAAAATTCTATTGATGCATTGATAGTGTTTATTTGATGATTTTAAGGTGATTTAAACCATTATATGAGGATTTACACTTGGTTAATGGAAATTTTAGGTATCAATGTATCCATTAAGGATTGTTTATGCATGGCTGATTATATTATAATTTTAAATGTGGATTTATGAAACGACCCCAAAAAGTGCCCGAAAATATGCCTTGAAAGTACCCAAAATTGTAATTTCCATATATCTCAAAATTTGTGCATGATATCGAAAATCCAACTTCATATTCTTCATAAGGGGCAACATTGAGTGGGATATGGGTCTAACCCCAATTTTAGAGCAACCGTATCAAAATTTCAAAATCCAAAAATTTCCTTATCTAGTGTTGATCTGCGCCCCTGGGGCGATGCGGCTAGGGCACGGACCAGTGTTAAAGTGGTGCCTGTTTCATTGTTCAGTCCAAGGCTTTTGGGTCTTAGACCTAGGTCTCCCCATGCATTAAAATACCTATACTTAGCGATATTTCACCTTCATATCATACGAAACTTTCCCTAATACTCTCTCAAACACTTAGACAAACATTTCACCAAAATTTCAAGTGCCAAAACTCATTCTGAATCTTAAGGATTTCACTCAAGCTTCAAGTCTCAATTTCAAATCTTCATCAAGGAATTCTCCAAAGCTAAGGTATGTGGGTTTCAACCATTGGGTCCTTCCACCTATGGTGCACAAGCTTCCTTTTTACCTAAATTAAATGTTTCTAAGTTGATTTTACTTATTGGTCTTCTATTATGAATTTGACTATGAACTATGTTGGAATTTTGTAAAAGTGTGACTGTGTAAGAATATTTTTAGCTACAAATCCTTGATCTATCTTGAGATTTGATGAAGGGTTTTGACATACTTTGCAAGGTTGTATTAAAAAGTGTTGGTGGGATGATTTACTTCAAGATTTCTTGCATGATTTTACTCTTTAATTGCATGGTAAAATGTCTAGTTAGGGTTCTTGAACTATTGATGATCCATTGCATGACCTATGACTTATATGACTTTATGATGATGAAAGAAATGTATATATGTATTGATTTCATGAATAGAATCTATAGTGTTACAAGTTGACCATGCCTCGTTGGGGGTTAGGTTGGAAGAGATTAGTGATGATGGTGTTGTTGCTGTTGATGGGTCTAATTCTTCATTGGTTGATAAGGTGATAGCATAACAAGATCTTGACTCCTCCTTGCTTGAATTGAAGGCCTTGGTGAAAGAGGGCAAAGTAGAGGTTTTCTCCCAAGGGTGAGATAGTGCCCTTAGGTACCAAGGTTGGTTGTTTGTGCCTTGTATTGGTGGTTTGAGGGAGAAAATCCTTGATGAGGCCCATAATTCTATCCATCCCAGTTCCACCAAAATGTATAGAGACTTGAAGTATGTGTATTGGTGGGGAGGCATGAAGAGGAACATTGCCAAATTCATTTTCGATTTCCATAGTTGTCAACATGTCAAAGCCGAATATAAAAGGCTGGGTGGCCTAACCTATAACATAGAGATTACTACTTGGAAGTGGGAGGTGATTAATATGGATTTTTTGGTTGGGTTGCCCAAGACTAGAAAAGGCTTTGATTCCATTTGGGTTATGGTTGATAGGATGAAAAAATCGGCTTACTGTCTACCAGTTAAAACTACATATGGAGTTGAAGAGTATGCAAGGTTGTACATCCATGAGTTAGTGAGGTTGCATAGGGTTCCTTTGTCCATCATATCGGATCGTGGTGCACAATTTACTTCACACTTCTGGAGGTCTTTTCACATGGGTCTTGGTACAAAAGTTCACCGTAGTATAGCCTTTCACCCCCAAATGGATGGCCAAGCCAAAAGAACCATTCACACACTTAAGGATATTCTTAGGGCTTGTGTATTGGAGCTTAAGAATAGTTGGGATAATCATCTTCCATTGATTGAGTTTGCCTACAATAATAGCTATAATTCTAGCATCGGTATGGCTCCATTTGAGGCCCTTTATGGTAAACATTGTAGATCATGGAATGGGTGATTTGAAGTTGGTGAGATGGCTTTGTTGGGACCAGATCTGGTCATGAAAGCTCTTAAGAGGGTTAGAATGATTAGGGAGAGATTGAAGACAGCCCAAAGTCACCAAAAGTCCTATGCCGATGTGAGGGGAAGGGATCTTGAATTCCAAGTTGGTGATTGGGTTTATCTGAAGGTGTCACCCATGAAGGGTGTAGTCCATTTTGGTAAGACGGGCAAGTTGAGCCCAAGGTATGTTGGTCCTTGTGATGTCTTAAGAAGGGTTGGCAAGGTAGCTTATGAGTTGAAGTTGCCTAGTGAAATGAGTTTGGTTCATCCGGTGTTCCATGTCTCTATGTTGAGAAAATGTGTTGGTGACCCTAATGCTATTTTCCCTCTTGATGTTATAGGTGTTGTTGAGGATAACTTGACTTATAAGGAGACTCTGGTTCAAATTTTGGATAGGCAAGTGAAGAGATTAAGGAACAAGGAGGTGGCATCCGTTAAGGTCCTGTGGAGGAACCGATAAGTTGAAAGTGCTACATAAGAGGTCGAAGCACACATGCAAAAGTGGTATACTTATCTTTCTCACTCCACTCAAGCCTAAGGTACTAATTCTAAGTCCCTATGTGATTTTAAGTCTTATATTTTAGCCCCTTTGTGATGATTTCACACTCATGATGAAATTTTGAAAATGGTGTTTTAAATGTAATGTTGCATTCTTATTGAGGCTGATTTGTCTATGATCACTCTTGTCATGTACGTTTCTTTTACATTCTTTGACGAAAGTTCCCAAGGGGGAGATATCGAAACAACCCCAAAAAGTGCCCGAAAATATGCCTCAGAATGCCCAGAATTTTAAATTTTATATATCTCAAAATTCGTGCCTGATGTCAAAAATCTAACTTCATATTCTTGTTAAGGGGGTCAAAATTAGGGGGGAAAAGGTCTAACCTCGATTTAATAGCAAAAGGTTAGAAATTATGATTTTTCAAGTGACAAAATCCAATGAGCATTCCACGCCCCTGGCGCGCCCACCAAGGGTGCACAAATGAAGAGAACTTGTATCCGCGTCCTCTCCGCGACACGAAGAGGTGTACTTTTCTGTCCAGTGATATTTTGTGCAGTCCAAGTCTTTTAAGTCTTGGCCCTAAAAGTTCCCAAACATGTTTTTACATATACTTAGTCATTTCTCACCCTTATATCACCCAAAACATTCCCGAATATCCTCTCAAACACTTAGCCATATTTTTCACTCCCAAATTCAAGTCTCAGACACCTCATCCGGAACTAAGGAATCCCTTCAAGCTTCAAGCCTCCATTTAAAATCCTCATCAAGAGCTTTCTTAAAGCTAAGGTATGTAGGTTTTAGCCATTGGGGCCTTCCACCCATGGTGCCCTAATCTCCTTTTCACTCAATTTGCATGATTTAAACTTGATTCTGCAATTGAGTTTACTAGTAAGAACATGTCTATGAAATATGTTAAAACTATGTAAAGTTGTGACTGTTTTGCTATGTTTTGAACTATAAATCTTGAATTTATTGGAAGATTTGATGAGGGGTTTTGATGTATAGTGTTTGAGGGTGTTCAAGATGTTGATTGATGGTTTTACAATGGATTTTCTTGCATGATTTTGTCTCTGTATTTCATGGTTTTATACGAGCATTACACACTCTCTAAGTGTTTGATAAAATGTCTGAATGTGGTTTCCGGAGGAATTGAAGGTCCAAAGCATGAGATATGATATGATTGATGTTATGATGATGAAAGAAGCTTATGTATATGATATAATCTATATAAATGGTTGCATTAGACCATGCCCAAAGAGTCCGGATATCCTAGATGAGGGTTCGTACTCATCAACCTAGTGAGAGGGCTGTACTTCACCACCTGGGTGATGGGGTGGCATCATCATTAACCTAGATGGGATTTCGTACTCGTCAACATAGTGAGGGGTTTGTACCTCGCCACCTAAGTGATAGGGTGGCATCATTACTAACCTAGTAAGGGGTTTGTACCTCACCACCTAAGTGATAGGGTGGCATCATCACTAACATTGTGAGGGATTTGTACCTCACCACCTAAGTGATAGGGAGGCATCATCACTGTCACGCCCCCAAGTCCTGTTAGGGCAGACTGGCACCCATTGCCGATAAGGCCCAGGAGAACCAACCTGTATCTATGCACTTTCTGTACATAATATGAAGGATTTCTATGTTTGACATGTCTTTAAGAAAATAAACAGTGATAACAAGCCAAAAGGGCGGTTAATTGCTATTAGGCTTTTTAGGAAAGTTCCCCTCTGCCAATGCAGTTAGCTCGACTCCAGGTATAGCTCTTAATGGGCATGTAGCCGTAGGTGGGAACTCTTCTTTTTATCTTATTCTTTGGTAAGAAATTTTTTTCTATTTGCTATTATTATATAATAGAAATTATAAGAAAAATGGAAAGATTCCCTTTCTTTTAACCGGCTCCTTCTTCTTTGTCAATGCTACTAAGGACCTATAGGTTTGCCTACTTTACTTATTAAAGATAATGAGAATGGGTTATTCAAACAAAAAGGAAAAGGCCCTACTTAGTTTCGCAAGCCTTTGTCATTATCAGTCAACTAAGTAGGGCCTGAGGCCCCCTGCGAATCCGTAAATCTGAGGAGCATGCCGCAACAAAAGGATGGTCCCCTATGCATTTCATTTTTTCCTTTTGGGAAAAAAAGTACCCCCCATCATAGTGAACCTCTCCTTGTGATCGGGATGAGGTAGATGCCTCCCAGCCGGGGGGCGGATCGAATCGGAGTTTCCTTAGGTAGCCACCGACCTACAGTTATCCTTAAACTTCCGTGCTTGGTGGAGAAGAAGCGAACAAAAGTACGCTCGCTTGCTGTCTTGTTCTCTGTCGCGAACTGGGATCGCTCGCCAGCTAGGTCAGATTGGAGCAAGATTTTATGAGAACATATTCCCCATATTCGGGGACAAGGGGCGGAACGACCTCTCGATCTACTTACTGCAGCCCAGGAAGAAAAACGTCGTCTAGGCGTTCCCTGTTGCTCCGATCTCCCCTACGCCTAGGACGTTGTCTGGGCCAAGAGCCATAGTTAGTTGCTGTTTCTGGTTGTTTCTTCCTCGTTGTTGATACCGGCAAGACCCAGCCAGATGATGTCCGCTGGTTGGTAGTGAGAGGACTCTTAGTACCTGCATACCCAGGCGCTGGTTAAAAAACAATCATTTGATTTTCTTTCTTGCTCTCCCTTAGCAGCGGGAAAGGAGTCTATCTATCTGCCTAGCTTTGGTAGATTTCCCCCAACGCAATCCACATAAATTCCACGAATCCCTTGGTGGATAAGTCCGACGACTCAGCAGCAGTGCGGAATTGACTTTCTTGTCTGGTGGATCTGATCTATAGTTAGGGGGCAATACATACCAAAAGGTTCGAAGAAGGAAGGCGCATAAGAGTATATAACCAACCTACCCTTCTGTATAACCTATTCACATTAGTGAAGCGGTTGGATGCATAAGGGAAGT
>JAPFFP010000104.1:31240-48058 GCA_026153255.1 Solanum medicagineum | reverse complement strand
TTCCTTGTATTTATTTTGGTTGAGGTCCCTATGGGCCTACTCCAGTGCCGTGTTCAATGTCAGTACTTTAAAGGCTTCATAGACTAGAAAAATATTGTTCAAGTTATTTCTTTTAAATTATTTGAAAAATTTTGAGTTAAATTTTATATATTACTATTGTATCTTTAAGTTAATGAATTTTGAGAACATTCTAGTTCATTATGGTATTAGTATCTTTCGCTGAGTAAGTTAGTCAGGCCATATGGTTCGCTTGGGAGCCGAAATGGTTTTCTAGTGCCGTCCACGTCCAGGGTGTAGGCTCAGGTCATGACAAAAGTAGTGAGGCTCGGCATTCAAATAAAATAATAAAAGAACTTACCTTACCGTTTCACATTTTTCATTTTAACGTTGTCTCCTTTTAGCTTCCCATCCATGTAGCATGTCATAATATTTTTGATTAAGTCCATAGGGATCACTTGCTTCATCTTCATTCTATTATTTGAGTCCAAAAAAAAAACTAAACAGTTTGACCTCTCCATATGATAAACATCCTCTTACAACCTTCAACTATAACACTTGTATCTTTTTAGAATTAACTTTTCATATTATGTTATATTATGTATCATCTATTAACTTTTAACTCTAATAATAATAATAAAAATACGTAGATAACTGATGTTACGGTAAAAACATTTAATAATATTAGAGTCTTTTACATAAAAATAATCTTAATAATCAAATGTACTAACCTTTTTTAGTTTAATGGTGTAACAGTTTACTGCAGCTTTAGAAGGTACAATTACGAAGTCAACAAAAGCATTTGCTATAACTGTGGTAGTAAATAACTTTTTATTCCTCCCAACTAGATTTTGGGGTGTTATTATAGTTTCAACATCATTCTGCACATTTAAAAATATGTTAATATTTTGTTACTATAAATGAAAAAAATTGAGAACCTATATTTTAATTATTTTTAAATATAGAGTTGTATCATTTTTTATAAACTTTAAATACATTAACCATCAATCTGATTCTTATTATTTTACATTCGTATTAAAATGGATTCAATGATATACATCCAGAACGGAAAACATACTTTTAATATGACTAGAATTACAATTACCGACTTCAATTTAATATAAAATTTAAGGAAAAGGACAAGATATACTCCTCAACTTTATAAAGTAGAGTTGATTAGCTTGTTCAAAAGAATGAGTCTCACATATACTCCAATCTTTATATAAATGATAAGATATACCATATTTGGTTGATAGAACTAAAAGAGTAAAAAGAACCAAATAAATTTCTAGTAAGAGAAAATCTATGATCTAGATATAAAACATAATTTTTCTATTTACTTTTTTAAAAACTTATATGAGGAAGAAATATAAATGCCATCAACATCAAGTGTAAATAAATGGCTCAAATTTTTCTAGTGAAGGAAGAAAATTAACAAGAAATTAAAGATAACACAAGAAAATTAATGAACCAAGCATAAGAAAAAAAATTAGTAAATAGAGTTGTAGAAATCTTACTTTTAATGGCTGACTTGTTATTGGAGTGGGTGCTAGAATGACTTTTATGTTGGAGAGATTATTTTGTCGAACTTGTAAAATAATACATTGTCACGACCCGAACCTAGGGCCTAGATGTGACACGACAAATGGGAACCTGAGAGTCCCCCAACAAGCCTTAAGATACCAAAACTTGCATCATCAGTTTGGAAGCACATTCAACCATCAACACATAGATCTAAGGGACGAGAAAATAGGACTCATGCAATGGGGGCATCATAGGGAAAGGTATTGCCATGAGTTCACATGGCACATATCACATAAAGACTAAGGGTCGAATACGTATGACTTAAGCTATGGGGCAATTCAGGACTTAGGATCTTTCCATCAAACATATAACCAACTCATATAACCATAGTTAAAGATAGCCAATACATAACATAGACTTAGCCAACACACAAGCATATAACTTAAAGAGGTTTACAAGGTGTCCAACAATGCCTCTACATAGATGGGTCGGCGGCCAAGACATTCCCCCGGGCTCACCCTCAAATACATAAAGAAACGAAAGTATTATAGGTAGATAGATGGTGGTTCATCCTTGGAAGATAGGACTCACCACTACAAGTAAACTCGGAATCCAAGCTAAGCATCGAATGGTGGATGATCAAGGTCCTCGGTACCTATTAGTGAAATCATGTAGGCAAGAGTATGTGTTAGCATATTTGCATGTACTATGTATGTGGGATGCAATGCATGAACTTACCAAAACCTTCATATCAAAGTTAGATGACAAGGGCACGTAATATAGAAAGAGGTGATTATCAAAGTATGTATTATAACAAGATACTATGAAATTCGCGATGCATGAAATATGATTCTTATATATATATATATATATTGGGGATGTGACCTCAACCGACATGAGTAAGATTGAGCGAGCTATTACTTGGAATCCTGATGGAATCCTCTCACTGGTAAAGAGGTGGCCCACTTGCCAAAGGTAGGCCATACTTCACCTTATGGGAACATATCCCATTTCGTATGAAACAACCTTCCTTACAGGACAATTCTCATTTCGGATAGGATTTTCATATCAAACATTTCATATAATATCATGTCCTCTCCTTACAGGATAACTCCCATTTCGGAGGCATCATTCCTTATGGGACAACTCCCATTTCGGAAAGGAAAATCTATGCTAGGCACATAGTTCGAGGAAACGGAGACAATCCTCTATCTATCAGTGCTAAGTCATCATCCCACAAGAATACATATACATATATGTATACATGCTTTCAAAAGACAGTAGTCATTAACCATTTCAATGCATCATTAGGCTTAAAGGCCAAAACATAATTTTCATAGTCAATTTACTCATGCATATGAATAGCCCATTTGAATACAAAATGGTGCAAGCATCCAAAATACTCAAGAGCCATAACCATAGACATAAATGTGATCACATTCTTTTCATAACCAATATCATATCAAAATCATATCATAAAACATAAGTGGGCTTAAACCATAACACAATTTCTCAAAATAGTTCAATGTCATAGATGGAAATGCTATAAATGATGAGAGGAAAGCATGGGTAATTAAGATTCAATCTAAAATTAATAATATAATACAAAATATAAGTGAAATTATAATTAAATCCATATTTGAAATCATAATATAATCACCCATGCATAAACAAGCCTTAAAACAGGACATGCATAACCATATATTCATAAAAATTATGAGATTCAATATTTTGAAACTTAAATCATCTTAATATCTATAGATAAACATAACCTATTCAATATTGGAATTCAAGGAATCAAAATATTCAAAACCCCAAATTAAAGTGAGTTAGAATTCATAAAATTGCTTGGAAATAGTTTGGGTCTCCTTGGTTGGAAAGTAATCGAGGATCAAACCTACATACCTTCACTATGATGATGAAACATCAAAGAATTTTGAAGAAGAGTTGAGTTCCTTAGTCCTCAAGTTCAAATCTCCAAGAGTTCTTTTGTGAGTTGTTTTGAGAGGGTTCAAATTATGGGGAATAAGTTTGAATGTTTGTAATAGGTTTTAGGTCTTTAGATGACTATAGAATAGCTTAGGACTCCCAAAAGACCAATAGAAATAACAAAAATTATGAAAATACCATAAATGAATCGGAGGGAAAAATTCTCGTAAGCCACTCCACGGGTGGCTATACGGACAGTGTGGCACTCCACGGTCCGTGTGAAGTGCCCGTGGAGCAACACTTAGGCAAAAATTTAAAATCAGACCCAAGGCTTGACAGTATCCATTTTAGCCACCCTTTCCAATACATATCTAGTTGCTCTTGCTATCTAACCCGCCACTTTATTATATAATCTTTTATTGACTTAAAAAAGTAAATATTTTCCTTTTTCTCAGGCCGACTTCATACATTCTTTTACTTATAGAATTATTCATGCCAATCTTCTCAGTAAAGAAGAACTCTTTCGCACGATCTTAAGATAGTCTAGTTCCACAAGAGAGTTATCACGAGCCTTTACTTGATGAAAGGTGCCCTGTAAGATGCGCTATATTGACAAGGCGAGGAGAAAGCAGCCTAATGGGAATAACTCCAAACCAAAGCTTCCCTCCATCTCGTATATAGAAATGGTTGACAGGCATACCTATTCATGATATCAAATAGGAATGATTATTATCAAGGGATACAGATATGCCATGCTAGGATGAGTTAGGCTTTCAATAGCATAAGCCACCTTCCTTAGCCTTCCCTCCAGTGCCTTTGATTATTGCTATGGTTATGAACCGCAATATTGAATTAAGACTTTCCACCTTGCTTTGGACTTGAATGGATCTACTTCTCCTCTTCAAGATCGATCTTCACTATTTCTCTACCTCCTCTATGGTACATTTGGAATTCCTATTGGATTTCTTACTCCAGAAAAAATCAACCAATCAACAATTATCCGCACACGTGAAAAGGCTTACCCCGCAAGCTGACCGACTCTACATCAACTACACTTCCTGAAGCTGATGGAAGTACGCTCAGATGAAGAAGTCCCAGTTCCGCTATTCTTTCAGGAAAGGTAGTTCGTCGGAAAGGACTCGGAGATAAAAGAGCTCTCGTTGCAGCAACTTTGAGTGAAACTGCCTGTCCTAGAGGTGAGGGAGTGGAAAGGGCCAAGCAGCATCTAATAGGAGCGCAGAGAGATTCTTTTCATGACCCCAACAAGGGGCTCCCTCTTAATATATGATTTGAACCACTAGCATCTACTTTTGAACCATTCGCCTCTACTCTTTGTTGTGAAGCTCATTCCCCGATCTTTACATTAAATGAGTCTGTTCTACACTTTAGGGTTGAAAGACTAAACCAAGACAAGTGAGATAATGATGTCTCCTTCATCTCCAGATGAAAGCAGAATCTGGAATACATTGAGATCGCCAGAAAAGATACACAAAACTAGGAGAAGGAAGCAACACCTAACTCGATGAATTTGAAACAGCAGATTTGCAAGACTCAGTCCTTCTTTCTTCTTTCTCAGTTGAAAGAGAGGAGAGGAAGGGTATGTCGAATCTCAATTAAATAGCATAGCATGGGACCGCTCAAAGCATAGCGAGTTAGGTATGGGCTTTCTTTTAATACCAGAATCACCATTTGGCAGGGCTACTAGGACTTGGGTCTCTCTCTTGGGCGAGGCATCAAGTACATCTATATTTATCGATCAACTAATTTCGAAAGGCTGGAGTAGATCCTAAAGAGCTACCACTTCCTCATGAATTTATCTTGAATCAAGATCTTTTGGCTCAACTTTATCCCACCAAGGGAGCAACCCCATTTTTCACCTTGAATTTGTCAAAATATGCGGAATTTCTTACTTTTCGTGGAGGATTAGATCCTATAACTAGGGGTCTGTGGTTGACTGATATTGCCCATCGCCATTTAGCTATAACAGTTCTTTTCCTGATAGCGGGTCACATGTATAGGACCAATTGGAGTATTGGTCATGGACTAAAAGATATTTTCGAAGCCCATAAAGTTCCATTTACAGGCCAGGGCCATAAAGGCCTATATGAGATCCTAACAACATCATGACATGCTCAATTATCTCTTAACTTAGCTATGTTAGGCTCTTTAACCATTGTTGTAGCTCATCATATGTATTCCATGCCCCCTTATCCGTATCCAGCTACTGACTATGGTACACAACTGTCATTGTTCACACATTACATGTGGATTGGTGGATTTCTCATAGTTGGTGCTACTGTGCATGCAACCATTTTTATAGTAAGATATTATGATCCAACTACTCGGTACAACGATCTATTAGATCGTGTACTTAGGCATCGTGATGCAATCATATCCCATATCAACTGGCATGTATATTTCTAGGCTTTCACTGTTTTGGTTTGTATATTCGTAATGATACCATGAGCACTTTAGGGCATCGTCAAGATACGTTTTCAGATACCGCTATACAATTACAACCTGTTTCTTAATGGATACAAAACACCCATGCTTTAGCACCTGGTGCAACGACTCCTGGTGCAACAACAAGCAACATTTTAACTTGGGGTGGTGATTTAGTGGCATTGAGTGGCAAGGTGGCTTTGTTTCCTATTCCATTAGGAATTCTTCTTTAGGAAGCACATATGTGTTAAGGACTTCTGGTAAGACCTATAATTGGACATTAGGGTCAGATCCAAATACGTGCCTTCACCTCATCGAAGGTTTAGAAGTCTTGGACACTAAGAAGGTTCAAATAGAAAGACGGGGGAATAAGTTCCTAAAGAAAGGAAAGCCACCTCCGATCGAGGCTTATGACAGGCATTACCTACAAAAAGGTTTCGATTGTGGGAGATCTAGCCAGAAAGACTTATTGGATTGGTTATTCGCCCACGTATTTAAAGAAGAGGCTTCTATATTATTATATCTTGAATCTTGATTCTATATCTTTTTGATCTCTCACTTCCTTACTTCTAGTAGAACCTGGAGACTAGCTATAACTCTTCTTTTGCGCGCTTCCCTGCTTTAGCTCACCAATGCTTCTTCTCTTTGGAAAAGAGAAAAGCCTTTTATAAGAAGAATTTTCAAGGAATGTATGAGGGGAAAACTGCGGAACTACTTTCTTTCTTTGATCTGGAGCTATTGACTTATGATGAGGGCTACTCGTAGTAAGGCTTTAGTGTCCGTCTACTTTTTACCTGAGGCTTTCAAGCAGAGGATGCCCAAAATGAATCTCGCGCTCACCTTTTTAATATTCAGTAGGGGAAGTAAGAAAAATTACTAACTTGAACCTTAGCCCAAGTGTTATTTTTGTTTATTTACAAAAATCCCCCTTTGGAGAGGAAGGATGAATTGTTAGTGTGGACGATTTCAAAGATATAATTGGAAGATATGTATGGTTAGGTTCTATTTGTATACTTTGGGGGAATCTGGCATATCTTAACCAAACCCTTTGTGTGGGCTCGTCGTCCGGTGCACTTGTATGGTCTAGAGAGGCTTACTTATCTTATAGTTTGTTTGAGTGCTTTATCTGTTTTTGCTTTCATTGATTATTGCTTTGTCCCGTTCATTAATGCCGCGTATCCTAGTGAATTTAATGGGCCTGCTGGACCAGAAACTTCTCAAGCTCAAGCATTGACTTTTCTAGTTAGAGACCAACGACTTGGGGCGACAGAAAAGGAGGTTCGACCTACAGGGAGAGGGGTGGACAGGGATTCTCTATAATGACACTGTTATAGACCAACAGAAAGGGATATAGCGTAGTTTGGTAGTGCCTAGGGATGTAGTGCAGTTTGGTAGCGCCTTTGTTTTGGGTAAAAAATGTCACGGGTTCAAATCCTGTCATCCCTACCTATTCTTCTCCCCTGGGCAGTAACGAGGGATTCATTGAGGTCGATTCAAATTGGACATAATGATTTTCATTTTATGAGACTATATGCATGCAAGATGTATTGGCGGTATAAAAAGAATCCTTTTTCTTTACAGCCATATCTACTGTGATAAGAAAGCGCTCTTAGTTCATTTCGATAGAACGTGGGTCTCCAAGATCCGATGTCATAGGTTCAAATCCTATAGAGCGTGATTTCTTTCTTCTTAGATCAAATTAGAATGAAATAGATTCATTCAGTAACTTTCACAACAATCGGAATTTGACCTCTTGTGCCTGTAAATTAAAGAAAGGAGGAGCCGAAAGCCACTTGACTGTAAAGAGTGGGACAATGTAGTGTATTTCTCGAATGAAACGAGTTCCTTGTGAAGTGTTGAATCTTCAATGAACTTCCATCAGCACTTCAGATTGATCTTAAGGAAGAACGTCTTGCGGATCTCTGCTTACTTGTTAAAGAACCTTGGAGAATACTATGTAGTTGATCCCTTCTTGTGATCGATTTTAGCACTACCATGGTTTGCTTCGGCCGTGGCATTATGATGATCTTTCCATCTCTCACCAACGTCATGATCTTCTCCTTTAAGATGAAATATCTTGCTGTAGGGTGATTGACAATGCGGTAATATTTGTAATACTTGGCATCATCGACTTTGTTGGCTTCATCATGTCACTTTTACTCTGGAAGGTCAATGACTTTCTTGGCCAGCAACTCGTCGAGAATTGCAGGGACGTCAGAATCAGGGAAAGGATAGGCCTTTGCTTCTAACTCCTACAAAGTTGGTTGGCTTTTCTCTTCTCTCGGCCGCAGACTTGGAGCTTATTCTTTCAACTTTTGCTTAGTGGGGGCCTTTACAGAAGTTGCTCCTACCACTATGGATTCTTTAGTTTGGTATTTTGATGGTTGGTTGAATTCTTTAGCTTTTCGGATCTGAAGTTTGATTGATGAGGGATTCTGTGAATGGAGGAATTGGTACAAATCTGATCTGAAATATGTGTTGCCGTGAATCGGCTGAAAGAGTTTCAATAGGCTAGGAAACCATTTCCGCTAAAGAGTTCTCTATTGTAATGTTTTTTGGCGGGTCACTTTCTTTTGAAAAGAGGGTTTTCTCTCTTTCCGTCTCTTCTCCTCCATGCTTCAGTTGCCGAGTATGATTTGGTATAGTTTCAAAGTTTGAAGATGGAGCGTCACGTCACAGAATGAACTTTTTGTTTTCAAATCAGCTTTGAAGAATGGTCGGGAATCTTCTTCCTAAAAAGAAGAGTCTTTGTTTGAAAAAAAAATCATGTTTTTAATTCCTTAGATAATCAAATAAAGTTTTAAGCCAGTTAGGTCAAACATTTCAAAGGATGAAAATAAAGGCCGAAATCAAGATGAATGTCGACCTGATAAATCATCTAACATTGTATAGTTGAAAGTTACCAAATCAGTTGAAAGAATTGAAAGGAATGCTAGAAAATGAGCTTCAAAGCTTGAACTTCCACTTTCAATTGTCAGAAGAAGTGCAGATGGCACCAGTCCTGATTGATTGTTTTGAAGTGAAGGGCTTTTTCCTACTAATGAGTATAGATATGCGGCCTTAGTATTAGAAAAAGAATTAGTAGGGGTACATGCAAAGTCTTCAATGAATACTGGGGAATTGGCCAAGTATTACTTCACTTCCTCTTAGTTCAAGCTATTCCTTAGCGATTGTTCATCTTCCACTGTTCGAGGCCTCCAGAAAGAAGGCGTTCTTTTGCATTGCACTTCTTCATGTCATGGTTCACCGTCATTCTGAATAAGTCACATAGTTGATCGAGAAAACACCGTCCAAAGGTGCTCATTGAGCCAGTCCCCGGTGGCTAAAATCATCTCAAAGCTGAAGTGAAGAAAAAAGCCAAGTTATTGCAAAACTGCGGAATTTCATTTTGTAAGCTAGGGCTTTAGTTTTTCACTAGAAGCTCATCCTAGAGTTGATCGACAGGTTAACCCCGAAATGAGTTGATCAACTAGTTAGCCCCCATAATTTACCCCTAAGCTCGGGGAACTCTTAACAAAAGCACCATGAGACGGGGCTTTTATCCCAAACATCTCCTTCTGCACGAATGGCTATCGCACCTAACCTTTGAAATTGAGCTGTTTTTTTCTCTTGTTCCTTATCTGGTTCCTGCCAGAGGCTTGGAAGCAAGCTACCCATGCTATATAGAGGGAGAAGAGCAGCAGGATTTAAGAAGTGAAGATGACTCAAAGAGGGAGAGGCCGAAGGGGGAAATGGAAATAAGGCGAAAGGAAATGGGGATGCACCTATAACCCTTGAATTAGAAGGAATTCAAGTAAGCGAGGGGAAGTTCAATTAGAAGAGAATGACCCCCTTTTTGACTTTCCACTTGTTAACGAACTTCTACCTCCTCTAAATGCAAACCTTGACCCGGAAAACGAAGTCTTTCCTAATTTGTCTCAAAGTATTATGATATGATAGATTTGTCATCTCAGGTTAATCAATTCAATGATTGACTTCTTTCTTTTTCTCAATATGATTCTTCAAAGATTCTAAAATTGACTATCTCATGGAAGGGAGTACGATGTGAGAGAAAGTCTTACGATCTAGCTATCTCTTGTACCCCATAATTGGCGCTGAGGAGTCTTTATCTTAGCATCCATCGCCACTCTCCATGCTGGTAAGAAAAGGGCCAACCCGGTTAGCATCGACATCTTGAGCGAGTGAGAGCCTTGATCCTAGGCCAAGTGCTGTCGCCATCCGCATAAGTAGCTTCAATCGAAGGTTGCGCAACTGCCAGTAAAGACATTGCTCTATGACTCCTCAGAGGTTGGGGAGTGGAAGAAGATTCATTACCGGGCTGGACCTCTAAGACTTTAGTTGAAAATACCTTTCCTTATTCATGGGGATCTAATACATCATGGTCTAGGTCCCTAAGAGAAGGAAGATAGATCACCAAGGCTTATTTTTAGCCACAAAAACAAGGAAGGTGGCCCGATTGGAATCTTGTACACTTTCTTTATATTTATTTTATTGATCCAGCTTCTACCTCATAGAAAATCCTGTTTAGGAAGCTAGCACCCACTCTCGCCTCAATATACATGTAGGGAGAAGCAACAATAAAAGTGAACCTTTATTCTTTCATTTCCTTTTCTCATCGAACCGATTAGAACGAAGGCAGTAGCTCTTCTTACATACGAGTAGGGAGATCCTGAACAAAGGTATGATTCCATTTTCCTTTGACGACAAAGAAAGTTATAGAAGCTTATTCCATTTGGAAGTGCTTTAGTTTGAGGCAATCTTTTGTGCCCTTACTTTTGAGTCTATCAGCTGCAACATGGGCTGCGGGAAGGAGTGTTGTTCTTGCCCTGACCGATACCACCATTCATTACCGTGAACTAGCCCCTCTTCAGTATACCGCAGGTTTTTATTTAGAACAGATTCATTCCAGAACAGAAAACCAAATTGAGAATTAGAATCGCGCTTAGAGCCTATCGCTAGAACGAACAACACTTCAACAACAAGATTTACTATGCTAATAGGGCTTGTGGGAAAACCAAGAGATCTTATTTTATCCTTAAAGATAATGGGGGCCAAATCAACTGGGTCACCGGTAAAGACCTCTACTTAAGCAAAAATCATAAGAGAAGAAAAGTTCACAGAAGGTTGGGAAAAAGTATGCCCGGTTCACCAGGTTTTACCACTGTAGGGCCCAATACACTGACAACTCCCATCATATGAAAGGGGTTCAAGGTCCAATTATGAAACCCTTGAAAAAATAGGATGAATCGAAATATAGCTGCTACACCAAAACTAGGTGCAAAGAACCAACCAGACTGACCTAGTGGATAAATTAGAAATAAAGATAAAGAAACAAAAACTGCAAATTGACCAGAGAATGCGATTGCATTATAAGGTCTCAATTGAACAGATCAAGCAAGATCGAATTGACGTAACATGAAACCTATTAGGCCAAAAGATCCATGGAGAGAAACCAAAGTCCACAGACCCCCCAATTGCATTATATCATCGTGGCATGAACAAATTTCTTTACTTCGATTCCATACCTAAAGCTAGAACCTCCTCCTTGTACTGATGGATAGGATCCTCCTTGGTCCTCTTTAAATAACATTCTCAGCTGCTCCGATCCGGTAGGTCGGTCGCCCTCTAGCCAGTGAGTAGCCCAACTGTGGAGCTAGGTGTACACCGCTGACTCTCTTTCGAAAGTGAGATACCAGCTTTCAAAAGAGGGAAAGATCACTTTTTCATGTAGCAAAGCAGTGTTCATCTAACTAGAAATTTCATAAGAGAAGAAGAATCGTAATATAGGGTTGACATAAACAATCAGTTATAATAGTCTAATGAGAAAGCATCTATTCACGTTCATAGTTGCAATAAGTTTTCTTTTTTGTTTCGAGATTGGCTTGGTCTTCAGTCTACCCTAATGAAACTGAAAATCTCACTCCCTCGTTTTCTCCTTCTGCTAGACTAGCTTGCGCATCTTCTCTTTTGTACTCATCCTTGGCTTGGGGAGTGCTCTCTCTCTTTTGTGTCAGCGAAGGAAGGATAAGAGCAATCGGCTGAATGATTATTATTCCACTTATGGTTATAGTGCCTCTATCGAAGCAGAACAAGTCTAATACTCCAGTCCTAGTTTTCGGGGATTCCATTTCGATCTAAACCCGGAAAACCATATCTTTATATATGAAATTCCTTCTTTTTTGTTCTTCCAAATTCCTTCTTTCCTTACAGTCAAGTGGTTGAACGCCCCTTTCTTTCTACTAGTTCTTACATAAGCAATTTGCAGGAAGTAAACGAAGTCTTTCCTTCTAAAATCCACTACTGAAGTCACGTCTTTCAGTACTAGGACTGAATTAAAAATATGGCTTTCGACTTGCTCTTTGCCCAAAGCTCTCCTTCTGACGTAGCTAGAAGTACCAACTCTAAATAACTTTAGCATTTCTTGAGTTGAAAGGTATTTATAGATTCTAGAGCTCAGGGGAAGGTTTGGAACCCTAGTAGCAGAATTGATACATACCCTTAACATAATAAAGGTCTTGGATTTGTATACCATGTAGGTGAGAAAATCATCTGTGACTAGCTATCCTTATTCTCCTCCTAGGGATGTTTAGGAATATGGGTGCGGAAGGCTGAGGGATGACCACGATGAGTACGTGTTTTTATATAGGATCAAATGACTTTTGTTCGATCGAGGGGCAGAGATAGATATGAGCTGATAATTTATGTTTCCTTGTATTTTGTTTTGGCTGAGATGTACACCGAAAGGAGTTGATGCTACAAACACTTTTCACCGGTAGTCCTCGGTCGAAAGTTAGCTCGACTCAAGTCGATAGGAGAGAGACAAGGTTGGGTGAGGGTACAAGGCATCATGTGGGATCTACGATCGACTGTGCCCGTTATTGGCTTTGCAAATGCTTTCAAATACTCTAGCAGTATATTCCATTAATTGTATATATCCGTTTTTCGTGTCATTGACATCAGAGATTGCATTCAATCGAATGGTTTGACATAAGAAATGTTCGAGTGTATCTATAGTATTGTTTATAGTAGAGTAGTCTATGAGGGTGGCGACTCATAAGGGGAGTGTAGACCAGAGAAAGAGGGAGCCAATCCAGCTACTGTGGTTGTGCCATTTGGTGGGACAAAGTAGTCTACCGGCAATGAAAAGATGATAGTAGACCCGACGGGGTCACCACCAGAAGACCCGAATAAGGATCTATTTTCTTTTGAAGCTATAGTACATATGCACTTTCTATGTCTATCTTACTAATAATATTCCTTAGCGTACATCTGTACTATAAACCTCCCCTTTGGGAGGTGTTTTCAAGGGAAGGTGGACTCCGCAGCTGCGAACCGGGCACTATCAATATACTATGGATGCTTTTAACCAAAAAAATAGAAAGGAAACATCTTAGTGTTGTTCCTAGGTTGGGGGTCAGGGGAAAGCCTTCAAGACATGACTTCTAGCTGTTAGTACGACTACCAGTCTCCTAGTGGCTCAGTCGAGGTCAAAGTAGACATAATAAGGCGGATGGCACCTCTTGATCCGGAGGGCGATTGGGAGCAACGTGGGGCTCACGCCCTAGATAATCCTAGGACTGCCACTGGGGAAGAGTCCTTGGAGAGGCTCTATACCCTTTTAGAGGATCTTAATCGGGTTGGAGTCCATTCCCAGTATGACTTGCCTAGCTAGTGCTTCCTAGCTGACTATACTAAAAGAATTTCCGTTCTCCATCCATAATCTTACGTATGCCATTCACACACTTTTCTACATCTACGCGCGGGGTTGGAATTGGAAAAGTAATTGAATTGAAGAATCGGATTCACTCTTACATCTGTTGAAGCCAGCCTATGGTAAGAGTTTGACAGAGGTAGCCCTCAATCACTTACTAACTTACTCGGTAAATTAGGTAACAAAAGGCCAATCCTCAGGAATTTGATTTCCAAGATAAACCATTCGAATGCTACTAAACAACAAGAGTAGTCTATTTGAACAGGGCACATGCATCACACATAAGGAAGACACTGAAAGACTTACAATGAATTTCTCTGGTTCGGCCTACTTTGGCCTTTATACGATAAAGTACATGAAGAAGCTTTTAATCGCAATAGAAGGGTATAGGTCAGAATTTGCAGGTAGTTAGCCGCTTTCTCTATAGGAAAAGACCTTAGGCTATACGAAAAACCTCTATTCTCCCTTTCAAGAAGGGGTTCAGTGGAGGAACGAGCCCAAGCATCTGCCACTCTTTTTGGCGATCCTAGATAAGCAGTTCGTCTTGGAAAAGAGGGTCGAGGCCAGATTGGTGCGGGAGGCATTTCCCCCCTAGATAGTTTTGGCTCGGAGGTCATTAATCGGCAGCCTCCTCTTTAACCACCCTACCAGGGGTGGAGTGGCTCTCTCAGAGAATACCTTAAATAGGTATTTTGCTCAGGGCAAGCGTGTGGGAATGCAGCACAGTATGCCCTATCTTAGGGTGCTTCGTGCTGCCCGCTATTGGATCTAAGTGGGTTCTCTCACTTTTTCGCCTCTCAGAGGGGTGGACCATACACAGATAGGGGGAAAGGGCAGCTGGCATAGAAGTCTCTCATGTGGGTGAAGGAGATGCATTTCTGGTACTGGTGGTATTGGACAAGCTCTAAGGGAATAATCTCTTTCTTATTTCTATATTTCTTTCCCATGACGACAAAGAATAGGAAAATCAAAAATTTCACTTTGAATTTTAGACCTTAACATTCTGCTGCTCATGGTGTTTCACGATTAGTATTGGAAATGAATAAAGAAGTGGTGGAATGCGCGGAACCACATATTTTATTACTCCAGTGCGGCACGAAGCCACTGATGCCGAGTCGGCTCCTATATTGCTAGCTATGCCCTTCTTGGTCCCCCTCCCCCGGCATGGTGGAGGTTCCGTAGCACGTCATGAGCATCGGGCTAAGGGGCGGTTGAGCAACTCAAGCGAACCGCCTTACCTTATTCCAACATAGGGACAGAAAGGAGAAGGTGGTAAAGGTGGCCTCGTTATCCGTACCTCCAGTCAGATGAATGGAGGACCGGCCGACATGGGTTTTCACGAGTGTGGAGTGTTCAGGAGTGCCTGTCAAGGGCACTAGCGCATACTCCAGGGTGATCATCACCACCTGCACCTCACATCTCGGCATAGTGGAACGTGTAACCCGCCTGCTGTTCCATTCAACTAAATTTGTTCCTTTAATCCATAGCTTAAAAGAACGGAGCAGCGAGGGACAACCCGCCCATACAGCCAGCGGAGAGGATGGCACTACTGGTAAAGATCGTCTGTCGAAAATTCCACAGGAGAGAAGCGTGGTAGGCCTGCACCGGGGGAGCATACCATAAGGAGGAAAGGGAGCCTTGATAGTGGAAAAGCTAAGGGAGGCCGGGTCATTTTACGAAATGGAAGGTTTTTTCCCCATTAGATAAGGCCCTATGGAGTAAAGGGAAGTGGATGAATTCTTAGAAAAAGAGGGAGCGAGCCTATATAAAATTGAAAATGAAATAAAGAAAATTCCATCAATAGATAGAGTCAATAGTACGACAGACAACGCTGCTTACACGCAAATTAGCTTCCGAGGTTTAGCAGTCCCAATTTCACTACAGGATTTGCGAATGAATGCTAGGCTGGGCCACCTCAAATTACGTGAGCCGCATGCAGGGAGACCCACACGTACGGTTTTTAGGGGGATCTACTTGAAAAACTGACCAGTGCCGACCCGACTAGAGGGACTGAAAAATTAATTGAATACAAAACTCATCTTGAAGCTTTACCTTATTCTGATTGTTCAGAAAGCGATCGCGGGGTCACTGAATGAAGTCCTCAATTTCTTTCGGAGGTGCTGACCCAGGACGAGGCATAGATGACTAAGTCATATATGGAATATGGCGATGACAACAATATGTCGTAGAAGGAGATAATATGTGGAGCAACCGACCCATTAAGACTAACCTATCTACAACTACATCCCCGAGCGGTAGTCAAACAGGGGTGTGAATGTGAGATGCTAGTGAAATGTATTGCCGGATAGAGGCTAGGGCTTTCCACCTCATCTTTCCTTGTGTGTCGGAGATATAAAGCGAGTGCAATGGAAAAGAACGGGAACTAGATCGATCTATTCTATGGTGAAGCATCGGAAGCATAACTGCACACTCATATGATCTTTGTCGAGATATAGGAGCATTCGGTGGAACCGGTGAACTACACTTGCTTCTAGATATATGTGTAGGATAGAGGGCTTGTGGTACCTACATCCCACCCTTCCTCCTCTGCTTTGAGAACCGTGTAAACAGAGAGTGGGCAGAAGAGAAGGAGGTCCTCATATGGAGTCGCAAAACTTACTTGAGTAGTGCGGGAGACTGGGGAACGGGTCGAATAAACTCACCTGGGGCCGAAAAAATAACGGGCAAAGCTTTACTTAGATAGGGTTTTGATTGTTTCTATTTTTTTTTTTACTTTTTTCAAAGGGCAATGAAGGTCTTCCTTATAAGTTCTCGCTCGATCGAAAGGATATAAGACATACAAAACCTTAGCTTTGCTGACTTTATGAGGTCTAATCTTCGCCACGATATTAGTGGCTTAGCTCTTCGTGCTTCCCGCAGGCTGCTTTATAGAAAGATTAAGGGGGGCGGGACGGAAGATTGGTCCGCTCCGAAAAGCTGAGTTTTTTGGTTCGTCCCCCTATGTGGTTGGCCTTCTTACCAGTCTGCCTCCTTTCTCTTGATAGAATATATCAATACTTGTGCTCCAGCTTTGCTTGCGTTCTTCACCAGCGCTCACCAGATGTATCAATTCATCCCGCAAACCACGGAGCGGTAAGGAGTCTTCTTGTGTTTTATAATCTTTACGGGAATGAATCCCATATGTTGGTTGAGAATTGCTCGGGAATTCATTGATAATGACTTTGCCAGGTTCTAGGGAGGCTACTCTTCTTTTT
>JAPFFP010000103.1:23863205-23884286 GCA_026153255.1 Solanum medicagineum | reverse complement strand
TGAAAGTCTCAATTTCTATCCGCCCAAGATAGAGATTTCAATTTCAAATCTAACTATTTATTGACCTACATCTCGAAGAGGAGACCACTGAAAGTCTCAATTTCTATCCGCCCAAGATAGAGATTTCAATTTCAAATCTAACTATTTATTGACCTACATCTCGAACTATCTTCCGCTTGCCAAATACTTTAACAAGAGAACTCCTTTATGACTTTTGGGTCTTAGCCCAATTCCTCTTTACTTAGCCCAACCCACCGAAGGAGGATTTTTCTTAAGCTAGGGATTGGAGCTAGGAAGAGGAGAGACAGGATCCTCTGCTTACGTACGGCGTAGTAGCAGCGAGAGTTGAGAAAAGATGTGGCGCGGGTCTCTGAGTGCTGGAAAAGGTGTAGCAACTATATTTCTCAGGCATTTCTCGCGGACAAGGGCACCAAATCTCAGGAAGATCAACCCTAAGGTGCAACCCCAAGAAGCTGCTACTATTGCTGAATCTGTTTACCATGTTATCCAGCAACACGGTCCCATCACCCTCCCAAATACTTGGAACCTCGTCAAGGTGACAGCTTCCGACTTTACTCTAGTTCTTCCTCCTACCTATACTTGATTACTTGGATAGATATTAGCATATTTATTCTGTGGAAAATTCTCGATACTAGAAAATACAAGCAGTGCCATACCTCTGGACATGCAATAAGAAGTACCAGCTCAAGAGAAATACAGTACTCTTTTCATCCCAATTAGGTGTCTTGCATTTAGCGACTAACAATTGAGGACCTGTGCAACGAATGGAATGACGATTGACATTTAGAATATTTTAGATGATGGAATAATTTTAAAACACACACTTGTTGCTAGAGTCAAAAATCAGGCAACAATGTTTCATCTGATCAACGGTTTCTCATTTGAGTTTAGTTCTAATTGTTCCTGATGACTTTGTCTAACATTCATTCCTATAAATCTATGACAATTGTTATGGTTTCCTTTATCTTTCGAATCAATCTTTTGATGTAGCAACATCATTTTTCTGACAATTTTCTTTTCAAAGAGTATTTCATGCTTATCTCTTTCCTTACGGTTCGATTTGCATAACAGATTAGACATATGCATCAATATTGGCAATGATTTAGTTTGAAGTAAAGATATCTATGAAGTGTACTCAGTACTTACCTCATGGAAAAAGTTACATGTAAACAACTGCAGAAGTGTTGAAAATCTAAAATCATATAAAAAATTTTGCAATTTATGTACTTCTCCAGCGAATTATATGCTATCCCCACCCAATCACACAACGATCATGTTGACAGTGTACTAGGTGATATATTTTTGACAATGGAAGTTCATTCTACAAAAATAAATTTAGAGCCGTTTTACAAATTAATTCAAGTAAATGGTTAGTAATAACTATTTCTGTAAAGAATGATTAGAAATAGTTTTCTTAACCCTAACCAAATATGTCCCAAGAGTTTTATTATTCCCTTAATTTTGTGTTGGATAGTGGTTTACAACAATGGCTTGTTCAAGAGAATCATCAAGCTGTTATCCATCTAAACATTTTCACATGAACAAAATCATTGGCATATGATTATATGCGGATGTTTTGTGGCACATAATTTGAAGAGCATATATCATATCACGCACTTGAGAATGATTGTTGAATTGTATATTTTAATGTGCAGTTCTCGTCCAAAAAAAATTAAATATTTTAATGAGCAGTTTGTGTACATTATGATCTGTACAAATCACCTATGCATGTAGCCTAACTATCTTGGTATTCAAGGTTGATGAAGAGTTCGTAATACTATTAAAGACCAATTCTGTTTTTTTGTTGAGCCATGATCTTTTGGGTTTGAAATAGATCCTTGGTATTGTTTAACTCCTCTAAACAAATTTTATTGGCGTGATTGTATTTCAAGTCAAACAACCGTCTCTGATTAATTGGTACCTAGGTCATTTCTAATGAGTACTTTATAAGCTTTAAAAATGAACTTGAATGTTCAAGTATCATACTCTTTTGTTTGATACTTTGATTCAACTATGCAAGAGTGTCCTGCGACCAAACTTTTTTATGATATTGGAAAGAGGCGTAGATTATTGATCACTTGGAAACTTTTGTTAGGTTTATTTTCAAATCTGAATTGCCTCGAAGGCCAATAAAATTAACAATAGGGTGTTTTTTGCATATAGAATCTATGTTGCTAAATAGTCTGTAACTCTCTCATAAATTTAAACTAAACATGTGTCCAAACATACTTTTCTTGGATGTGGATTTTTTTTATGAGTAGTTAACAATTTGTAATCTATTCTGAAAAATTAAAACCTGCCACAACATATTACAGGTTCCTAATTACAATTGTGGAGAGCAATAGGAAGATCTTCAACCCTATAGCAAAATTTACAAAGAACCTAAAATATCCGTAACTGATTCTAGATCTTACATGTACTCTTGTTTACACCAAAAATGAAACAATACTAAGCAATTCATCTTAATCTTCTGGATGGAATTACTCATCTTGAAATCATTTGATATTTCTTTCTTTCCACATATACCACCAAATGTAAGCAAGAATTATACTCCATCTCTGTATATGCCCATAAATGCTAGCATAACTTCCCTAGATCATCAAAGTCTGGGTCACTCTCCTAGGCATAACCCAGTTCATAACATTCAAATTGATGAAGACATTCCATAAAGGGTTGGTTATCTTACCGTAAAGGAAGAATATGGGTGACAGTCTACTTCTTTGCCACTTAGGAAGCACCTAGGACTCAGTTGAATACCTCTGTTAAACTGCCTACTTAGTAAAAAGCCAACTAAAACTCGACACTTCGTAGGGGATCATCCATTTCTCTGACAATTAAAAGGGTTGAACTTCTTATAGGTTCTTCTGAGTTTTGACACTGAAACTGTCTTGACAGTGCCCCTGCCTTTCCATACTATCCTTTGCATCAACAGTTCCCTTGAATTTTTCCCAGACATTGTAGAACTCCACCAACGTCTGGATCTCTCGATCTTTGGAAACTTAGATTCCACCCTTGGTTTGACCAGACCTCTGCCACAGTGGCCCTTTTTAGTTGGTTTAGGATGAAGATGTTCGGAATTAAGCTTTTGAGGGTCTATGTTGAAGCCATGTATCTTCCCTAAAAGAAATCTTCACACCATTTTCCAATTTGATACTTTAACTTCATAATGAACCCTTGCATCTAGTACCATTACTTTTGAAATTACTCCCACTTTCTAGGCTCTTAAGTTTCTTGGATCGTTAAATAGTTGAAGTAGATTCATGTTCTTCTCCCCCTAATCAGTGTTATTTTGCCTCATACTACCAATCTGCATAAGCAACCTAGTATCTTCCTATATGCATGCTTTAATGTCTGCTCTGAATTCCTTGGCTAATTTTATGATGTTCTGATGGATCCAAATTGGCACATCAAAATCGGGGTCATCTTTTTCCTCTAGACTATTGGTTTCAGGTAACTGGCTCAGTTGTTGTCAAAGAATTTTCTCTTCACCTCTATATGGATTAATTCCTTGCATGCAAGCATTTTCCAAAGATAGAGGAGTTTTAGAGAGACCTGGGCACTTACCTGTCGTTTTCGTTATTTCTCTATTGTTGTCACATTCCTTATCCATCATATTTTCTTCCATTTCGGCTCCTTTCTCTAGTATGCACTTCATAATTGAAGGGGTAGAATTGGCTTCAAGTCCGCTGCAATTGGATCATTTAAATGAGTAGAGGAATTCTCAATAAAAGGCCTATTTGAAATAAACTGGGTTTATTAACAGATCTAGGTCACTTGAGAGGAATGGTTGAGTGAGCCAAGGGCTCAGGTGCTATCACACGTGCAGGTACAATTGACAATTTCAGAATTGCTGGATCTTGACAGTTGGCAAACTTGCTATCATCCCCTTTATACCCCCTTCTTTGGACCTCTGGTTAATAGGGAAACCTGGAGTTCTTTTGTCGTAGACCACCATCGCCAGTGCCTCCACCCAAATCTGAACTTTGAATGTCAGTCCAGCCACTTCCATTGTCTTCTAGTTAATGCTCATCCTGGTCATCAATGTTACGGCCTCTTTCTACTCATTCATATCATGTTTCTACTCTACAAACCACTTTGGTAGTGTTGTATGAGTTGAAGCCTACCATAAAATAAATAGCGTCCTCTCCCATGGTAGAGAAGATACTAGGAAGGAAATAACTTGGTTTCTTTTATTTCTCAAATTGAAAAGTTGACAATCCAAATCAGAGTTCTATTATCCGATTTGGAACACCAGATGACGGATGAGCTCTGTGTGTTGTTAGAACTGAGGGATATGATTTATTTTGAGTGTGAGGAGAAGCGATTGTTCCTGTCGAAGAAACAACGTAATGTTCACTATAATTTTTTTTTAAAAAAAATTGACCTTTTTAGACTAAAAGGAAAGGAATGGATCTTTTGAGTCAAAAAAGACATGAGACGATTATTTGCTGCTGGCTACTTTTCTTCAGCAATTCGCTGTTTATAAATGGGAGTTGCCACAGCTGTTTTTACTTTCTTTCTTCTCCTGTTTTCACTGATTCCTTGTTCTTACTTTTGTCGAGTTGTATAAGCAACCACCCAATCACCCCCACATCTTTTTCTTCACTAATCCTTTTCTTTGTTTCTATAGTCTTTTGTTTACTAGTAAAAAATCAGGTTATTTTTGCAATTATAAAGCTTCTTTGTTTCTGTTTAGTATCTAATACTTTATCTTGTCCATCAATCTCAGATGGAGCCAAAGATTCACTATTTTTGGGCTTTGGGGTATGATGGAATAAAGCAAAATGGCTCTTTAAACTGTCTGCGTTTCTTTCAATTGTGAAGTAGCAGTTAGTCAATGCAACTTTCGACGCTCATCATGGGTCATCTGTTTTTAAACATAGGGGTCAGGCTGCGTACATCCAACCCCCCCTACCTCGCAATGGGCGGGAGCCTTTGAGGCACTGGAGTAATGTTGTTGTTGTTGTTGTTCATTAGTGTGTAGTTTGACCCAATTTGATGTTGTTTTTTATCTAATACTTTATCTATTTTTGCTAATCTTTTGTTTTGTTGTTAAAAATCAACTTAAGTTGATTAATGACTTTTTTTTTTGGTTTTGATTTTGCTTATCAGAGGATTGTTAGCTCTTCACTTTTAGAATTGTAACAAAATAACATACCCAGTGAAATCTAACAACGGGAGTCTGAGGAGGATAAGAGCGTATGCAAATCTTACCACTCACCTAAAGCCCTTGTCACTATTTTGTGCCTCTCTTTTGGAAAAATTGGATCTTTGCTAGTTTTTAGAATGTTGAGATTTGTTCAACTAGTTAGCCTTGAGATTCTTGACGTTGCCAATATGATCAATTGACTAGAAAAGCTACAAATATGACTTATTTTTACTTCCAGGAAGCTAATATTAGTGGATTAAAAAGCAAAACACACATGAAGTTAATGCTGAAATGGATGAGGGGCCGAAATATGCTCAAGCAGTTCTGCCATCATGTTGGTTCTGGCAAGAAATTCATGCTATCCGTCCTACCTGAAGAAATGCAGATCAGCCAGGCAAACAACTCACTGGAAGTCAAGATTAAGATGAAAAAGCCTCCAACCAAAGGCAAAAGACTCCCATAACTATGTTTCCCTGCAGATATTGGGAGAAAGTCAAGGGTAATATATGATGCTTGATAAGCTTTTACCGTTAACTGTGAAGAATCAAGCTTGTGGTCTCCTTCAAGTCTGGCTTGATCTGATGCTCTACACTTTCTCTTGTTATCTTCTGGTCTTTTATAACGAGACCTTATGCTTCGGACCATCAACCATGAGCTTGATTAGTTTTTCGTAGTTGTGGGGCCATGTGGTTTCCTAATGGATTTAACATGGTAAAGTGCACATCACTAATAAGTGCGTCATTTTCAATAGTGAGACAAACAACATGTCTGCAGTTCATGGCTAGAGGGGTAAAAGATTTTTCAGAACTCTTATGTGACGTGCTCAATGATATGGTATGAATGATTTGAGTATTTTAGGGGAATAGAAGTTTAATTTGGATGAATGCAACTTGTTTGACTAGAGAATTTGATGATGGTTACTGTATTTTCCTACTTTGAAAGATGTTTATACTCCCATAAGCAGTGCTACCTATATGCGCATCTCGCATAAAAGTAGCAACAAATACAGAATAAGGGAAGTGCACGCTCCATATTCCACAAATGAGTTCTTTACAAGAAGTCATGCACGAGCAGGAAATTAAGCTCTAACTTTCTAATTGCTGCTTGGCATCACAAAATTGCTCCATATTGGGGGCGTTAATTCATCTTCATTGTTCTCTTGACTGGTCGTATGTATGATAAATTCCACACGTTAATCTCTTGCCTTACGAGAAATTGATCCTAACTTTCCAAATAGTGAAGTCTTGATCAGAGCAAGCTGCCTTATTCTATTATTAGATATAATTGAGAGCAATTTATCCAAAACTAGAGTTAGAACATAGTTATCCAACCATGAAATACCAAAAGAAAGCTGCCCATATATAGGCTGAAAACATAACAAGGAAATCAAAAATTGTGCTAACTTACTTCCTATATAATTGATAGAAATTCTCTCCTATAAGTAAGGAATTGACTACCTAAAGACTAGGTAAAAGAGAATTGGTAAAACAGAGTCCAAGTACAATAAAATAACCGCTAACAAATCCTCCTCTAAACTGATGTTTCTAACATAATTTAAAGGGCTTCAACTTCTTCAAAAGAATAGATACCAAGTATTCTAATGAACTTGAGAAAATTCTCCTCCTTCAAAGCTTTAGTGAAGATGTCTGCTACTTGGTCTTGGCTCTTGCAATAATGCAATTCAATTACTCCATCATTTGAGAAATGATACCTTACATCTATGTGGTTGCTTCTCCCATGAAACATCAAGTTTTTGGACAATTTGATGGCTAGACTATTGTCACCATATATGGGAGTAGTATAAGCTTGCCTGTACTGAACTTCTTCAGTAGCTTCCTAAGCCAGATAGCTTGGCATGCACATGATGTTTCAGCAACAAACTCTGCTTCTATAGTAGATAAAGTTACTATAGGCTGCTTCTTAGATGACCATGAAAATGCATTGGATCTCAACATAAATAGGAAACGACTAGTACTTTTCCTATCATCTCGATCTCCTGCATAATCACTATCTGTAAACCCTAACAACAGTGAACTTCCTTCCCTTTTATATAACAATCCATCGCTGATCGTGCCTTGCAAACACCTTAGAATGCGCTTAGTGTTGGGAATAAATCTGTGAATTAAATCTAGAAGAAGAAGAAGAAGAAGGAAGATGATGAATAGTAAGTCGTTTTGTAGAGAGAAGGTAGAGAGAAATGTTTAGAGAGAGAGAAAATATTACGTGGTAACGCCCAATGGGTAAACTCCACGGCGATAAGACTATATATATTAATGATGTCCGGATATTTACAATTACACAGAATACAAGTATACACGGAGAATAAACAGTAGCTAACACTACCTAACACTTAGCTGCTTAATATATTATCAGGCTCCACTACCTAACACTTAGCTGCTAGGAGATGAGATTGTTAAGGATTCTCCATGTACCTGCTAATGATGCTGACAATATACATAATGTCAGGTTGAGGTGTTGTGAGATACATCAAACTTCCTACTAATTGCTTATAGTAAGTTCCATCTACAACTTGGTCTTCTGGATCCTTATCTAACGTCGAGCTAGGATCAACTGGAGTACAAACCGGGCTGCACTTCTCCATTTGAAACTTGAGCAACAGATCTTGCACATACTTTTCTTGAGAAGTAAAGATCTCATCTTTAAATTGGACCACTACTAAAACCAAGGAAGTAATGCATTCTTCCTAAATCAGTCATATCGAACTCTTTCATCATGGACTCTCTAAGTTGTTTGAACATAGACTTACTGTTTTCAGTAAAAATTAAGTCATCTTCATATAGACAGACGATAATTAAGAATGTCACCTTTATTGTGCTTGTTGTAAAGAGTCTAATCATATGGACATCTCTGAAAACTTTCCTCCATGAAATAAGCAGCTAAGCGATTGTACTAAGCTCTTGATGCTTGTTTCAATCCATATAATATCTTTTTCAATCTGTACACCTTCTGCTCTTTACCAACTCTGATATAGCCGGGAGGTTGATCAACAAACACTTCTTCTTCTAGGTTCCCATGTAAAAATGCTGATTTTACATCTAGCTAATACATCAACCATCCATAATTTGAGATGTCAACCCCAAAATTATTCTAGTTGTATCATGTCTTGCAATCGGTGCAAACAACTTCAGCATAATCAACACCACACTCTTGCTTGTACCCTTTTGCAACTAGTCGAACTTTGTATCAATCAATATCGCCATTTTCTTTCAACTTCGTCTTGAACACCCATTTTACACCAACATTTTTTTTTGCCTTCTGGTAGTGTTGTTAGTTCTCAGGTGTTGTTCTTCTCAATAGAAAAATATTTCCTCTTCCATTGCTTTCTGCCATTTTGGTTGCTTCACTGCTTCATTGAACGTAACTGGTTCACATTCTGCAAGCAAACAAAAATAATTTATGGGGTTCTTGTAGCTGTTGTGTATCATGTTGGTCTGTAACACTAATGATTTGTTCTTCATCATCAAAATTTGCTGGAGTATGTTGCTTAGCTTCTGCTCCATCTCACTGCAAAACTCTTTTTCAGAGAAAATCATATCCTGCTAACAATCATTTTGTGTGTTGTGGGAGTATATAATTTTATAAGCTTTTGAACTATTTACTATTCCAAGAAACATAAATTTTTCTGCTTTATCGTCTAACTTCTTCCATTTCTAATCTGGTATATGTGCGTAGCAAATGCAGCCAAAAACTTTAAAATGACTTACAATAGGTCTTTTTCCGTTCCAAGCTTCTTCTGGTGTCATGTTTCAAAAGGTAAAAGTTAGGCTGCTGTTTATTATATGTATACTCCAGTTTGTTGCTTCAAGCCAAAAGCTCTTTGGTGCTTTGCTTCTAACCAGCATGCTCCTTACCATATTCATGATTGTTCGGTTCTTTCTCTCGCACACTCCATTTTGTTGTGGACTGTAGGCTATTGTTTTCTATCTTTTAATGCCATATGTCTCACAAAACCTCGAAAAAGCTAACGAGTCATACTCTCCACCTCTATCAGTGCGAAATACCTGAATTGATTTTTCTGCTTCATTTTCTTGAAGGCTTTAAATATTTCATACTTTTCCCCTAGAAAATAAACCCAAGTTTTCCTACTGTAATCATCAATGAAATTTGCAAAATACCTTGATCCTCAATTGAAATTGGACTAATAGGTCCACAAATATCACAATGTACAATTTGTAGTACTTCACTTGCTCTTTGAGTTCTTCCCCTTGGAGAAGACTCTCTGCATTGCTTTTCAATGATAGAGTCTTCACAAAGGTTGAAAGGTTTCTAGAAAGTTGGAAGGCCGATAACCATGTTTTTTTGTTGAAGGATTTTAAGTCCTTCAAAATTCAAGTGGCCATATTGAAAATGCCACAACCAAGTTGTCCCTTTTAATTGTGCGGTTAAACATAACTGCTCAATATGGTCAAAGTTAAGTGGGAACATTTTATTGTCAGTCATATTTACCTCTGCCAGTAATCCAAACTTAGCATCTTGAACTTTGCACTTCTTATTCTTTATATTCAGTCCATAGCCTTCTTCTTTAGTTGTCCAACATTGAGCAAATTAATCTTTATGCGTGGCACATAAAGTACATAAAAATGATATGTCTCCCATTTCCTTTTTTCTGTACTCTAATCTGACATTTCCCCCATCGCTGGAAGTTTTGAGTTATCGCCAAACCTCACATTGCCTCTAAAAATTTTATCCAAGGCTGAGAAAGCTTCCTTGACACCAGACATACGATTATTGCATCCTGTATTCAAGTACCGTTGGTTTCTAGTGACATCCTCCTTTGTTACCAATAATAGTGATATTTTTTCCTCTTCTTGCTCCGCCAAATTGGACGATTCACCCCTTTTTCGACATGTTTGTTCGGCACTCAAATCTATAATGGCCAAATTTATGGCAATTGCAGTACTCGATGTGTGTCTTACTTATTGCTCCTCCTTTACGGTTGGTCTGAGAATACTTTCCTCGACCTATTTCCCTTCTATCATCATTGGTGTTTGTTTGAGTATCCCTGGTTCCCTTCATGTTATTAGACTGCTTACTTGCTTAAGTGACCTGAAGAGTTTGTTCGTCTTGTTCTAGATGGACTAGCTTTCTCTCATGAACTAGCAACGAACTTTGCAGTTCATCAAGTGATAGCGCATCAACATCGTGCGACTCCTCTGTGGCACATACAACAAAGTTAAACTTTAGTGTCAATGATGTCAAGATCTTTTCTACAATAACCATATCATCTGATTCATCACTGTGTAGCCTCATCTTGTTGACAAAGGTCATTACTCTCAAGAAGTAATCTGTGATTGATTCTCTAGACTTCATTTTCAATGTTTCAAATTCAGTGCAAAGTGCCTGAAGTTACTGCCTTTTAGTCTTGGCAAAACCTTGCTATTTTTCCTTCATTGAATTCCATATGTGTTTGAAGGTATCTTTGCAAAGAAGAGTCTCTAAGATTGAACGATCTATGGCCTGAAATAAATAATTTTTTACTTTTAGATCCTTCAATTTCACTCCATCTATCTTTGCCTTTCGAGCTTCAGTTGCACCGACTTTCAATTGTAGTATACCTTCTGAAACTACTTAGCAGTATTCTTTTGATTTTAAAAGTTTTCCATCAACATATACCAATGGTCATAATGACCATCATAAACAAGGGACAGAAGGCCGAACGAAGTTCTCTAATGCCATAAAGGGGGTTATCAGTGTTTAGCAAGGGCTGCAACAAAAATTCTCTGCCCAGAACACTAACTCCATACCAAGCGTTATATAAAATAGAAGAGAAAGATAACTAGAGAAATGCAGATATCATGCCAATTTATCATATTATTCATCAAAAGAAAGTTGTTCATATATAGGTTGAAAACATAACAAGGAAATCAAAAGTTAGTCTAACTTTCTAAATAATTGATAGAAATTCTCTCTTACAAATAAGGAATTGACTACCTAAAGACTAGGTAAAACAGAGCCAAGTATAATAAATAACGGCCAACAATATTATGTCTCTACAAACCATAATTATTTTAACTCTGTGTACCAAAAATTGCTGGATAAATATTTGATATCATTTATCATACATAACTCAAAGGGAAGATTATATAGTGTAAGGAATACATGGCAACAAGAATAGGATGCAATAAAAATAGAAAATGGTGTGAAACCATCTGAACACAAATTCAAACAAATATTCCTTGATTCACTATTTTCATGGTATCATTTTATATGAAAATCAGTAGGTAAATAATTTATCGCCTTAACTGAAGATATTTTCTAACTAGGAGTTTGGTTAAACCTATGTACCCAAAATCGTAAACGAGATTCGAAGCATGATTTTTCTATAAATCTAGAACTTTATATAAAATTTATACAGTTATTTACATATTTTATATCGATGTTATACATATACCTATACATGAAACTGTATGTGAAACTACAAACCTTGAGCGAGCATACATATTTCATGTAGATTTTGTATAGTTTACATACACGAAAAACGTGAACAAAATGCAAAGCCTAAAGGGACGTATACATATTTCGTATCAGTTTTATACAATTTTCATGCACAAAATTTAGCAAAATTTCTTATATGTTTTGTTAAAAAATATCTTAGTATATTTGGTAAACAAAAAAATTCTGGCATGTTTTATTAACATAAATTTCTTCATATACATTGGTGATCTGTCATGTCATTTTATAGGCAAGCCCCTTTTTTTCGTTGCCATAATATTTAAATTTACCAACAGGGACAACCAACGGAATTACTTATGTAGCTTAGAATATTGAATCATATACTTCCTTGTTGATAATTTGATACTATCCCAACTGGATAGTAGGCATTTTGACTTTGTTTTTCTCTACATATAAGAATGAAATGAGATTTTAATTAACAACAATATTTGATGAAATTATTGCGACCATAATAGACAAATTTTGTACAGAAGAAAAAACATGGCAGATGTAATTGAAAATTACACTAGGACAAAGAATGAAGGCGTTTGTGCTTCCTTTCGCCGATCCGATTATGACAAAACACAAATTATGGTGCACATCATTAGTCTAACAAGAAATAGGCATATTTGGCAATGTTTGAATGCACTTAAAATGAGAAACCGCCTTCTGATGCACTTAGATATCTATCCATATATATGTAATTAAATTAAAGTTAGTTGCATGCTACTTTAGTAGCACTTTACACCTAACATCTTTCTAGCTTGTCATTTTCATATACAGTCTCGACTGGTAAAGAAATAAAGGATTGTTTGGTACTCAATAATTAAGTTTAAAAATAAATTTACATCTACATTGTGTGCTTATGATATAAATTTTTACTTGATAAAAGGGACTTCTTGATCAAAATCTCTCCATCACCCGCCAGCAAACTCTGAAGTTTTAGCTAGCCCTAGACGAAAAGGTACCATATATGTGTGTGTAAGAAAATGCTTTAGACTTTGTTATGATATGATATACTCGAATTCTTTTCGGCCCACTCCGAGTCATCTATAATTTATTCTCTCTTTGATAAGATTAAGGTGGTCTCATCATATACACTTTTGTAGGCAGCTATTACAGTTAATTTTTCATATGCATATATAGAATGTAAGTACCGATAGAGTATTACTACTATTTCGATACAGTACACTGGTTAGGGTTAAAGCCTATTGAAAAGGGTGTCAACATGGCAAACCTTTATCATAATAACATTCTAAAACAGGAATAGAGAACCAAAAAACAATGAAAGAAAGAGCGAAGCAACACAAGAAAATCTAAACAGAAATACAGGTTAAGTATGCACACTTCTGAAACTCTCATCTTCTTATGCTTTCAAGAGTGGTCCGGCCAATTTGTAGGAACTGAACATTGTTCATTCTTTTCTTGTAATGAAGAGGTCAGGTAATGGCCTCTCTATGTACTCTTGACTTATCCGTTATATACTCACGGGAAACATTTGGCAACCCCCCACACACACACACCAAAAAAAAAACGAGTGATCCAACTTAAGATTTTTTGAGAGTTAAGAAACTTTTACAACTACAAGTATGTGTTATTCAAACGAGATTTAAGGTTTAACACACATGACTAATTTCAACAAGACAATTAACTTTGTGCTTTGTCCCAAAAGAAAACAACTTACCGACATGCTAAGTTTATTTATTACCTGAAAAGAGCCAGCTAATATATCTTTTTCCACTTAGCTGGGTTTTAGTTACCTAGAATCTACTTCTCTCTTTTAGCAAGGGAAAGCTAGCTCCCATTACTAATTGTGTAGAAGAATCACATAACAACACTGTCTGCAAGCATAACAACACCGTCTGCAAACACGACACTGATGTACCTAGAAATCTTAAGGTTAGGACGTCACTAGATTTAGAGAATAAGATAAATTATATTATTAGGTGGTTAATTAAATATGATTTGGATTTAATATCATGATCGTTTATTAATTATTCTCTCTATTTTAAAATGAGTAAATTGTTGGAATATTAGAAAAAGTACATAAGGCATTAAAATTAGACATTATTTTCTATGCTTATCCTTTTTAATTATTCTCAAATACTCTCTCCGTCCATTTTTACTTGTACACTATATCATTTTGAGATATCTAACAATATTTATCTACTTTATGAAATCAAAAAATAATTTTACATTTAGTTCCTAATTTACCCTTATCATTAATTGTAGTGATTTTCATATAATATCTATATTTTTCAAGATATTATATTTATTATATTCAAAAGGTGATTTGTTAAATTATCTCTATCATTTACTACAAACAAAGATAAACGAAGGGAGTATTTTGTAACGCTAACAATAGGTTATAAAACTGGAATGACATCCTTCAATATTTTTGGAAATTTATTTAACATTACACTTGACATTTGACATGCTCTTATATTCATACAAAATACGATATAACATAGTATATGTTTAAGCTGCAAGTTCTTAATGTACTTGCGATATGTGCATTAACTCTTTCTTAAACTCCACATGCACCCGTCAAAATGAAACTAAAGGAGTAATACACTTGTGCATCATAAAATGAATAAAGAGGAATTACCTAAGACAGTTGCTTTGAATATCAAACCGGCCAGCAAAATCCTGTATATATATCCAAGCTCCAAAATTGATGGGATGACAAACCGTGAGTCGTGTGCTATATATATATATCGTAGAAATCTTTAAGGTGTGTTCACTACTCAGAAAGACAAAAACCAACAATTATGCTAGAGGCAGCTAATTAATGGTGTTTCCTTAATAATAATGATAATTGTTTAATACAAACTCTAATTTTTTTCAAAGAAATAACTTCATACAAATTTCATATAATTAATGTAGTATTCAATATGAAGTTTAATCAATTTCAAGAACATTCAATTAAATGAAAGGAGAGAAGAAGTCCTCTGAATTCACAGAGTTTCCTTAAGGAAATTATTCTCATCAAGTAGTACCCAAGGTTATAGAATATATCTTCCCAGGATAAAATGACTCACGACAACAAATAGCGGTACCTCAAATTTGTTGTCCAGCGAACCACTCAATAATCACACTTGAATTTTTCGAAACAATACTTTTCCTTTTGAAACTTGTTTTAAACTCTTCTACCAAAAGTTCCTTTGTTGATCTCTTAAGTTCTACCTGGAAGGCTTTAGATATTTATGGCCAATAGGATGGTATAATGATTCATGTATAGTAGAGGAAAGATTTGCATCGAAATACGAAAGGTTGCATGAATGACATGAAATCATTCATTGCTGCAACTTTACATTTTTTTCAATACACCAATCTTTATATACTGTATCATTATCCATTTACTCATTATACATTCAACCTAACAATTAATTGTTCAAGGAAAGGAGACAATTTAGAAGAGGGGTTAGTTGTGGATATATAGGAGTACCACTGAATTTTCAAACAAATAAATGGGAACTGTTTGGGCTGAGGCACATGGCTTTTTGGAATAGAGAAGGCATACATATAGATCTAACAGGAAGAAGGTTTTGAAAAACGATGATTTATATGCACATACTAGTAGAAGCATTTTTAGAAGTAGGAGCTCGCATGATCAGTTGATGATAAATGGCCAAGTTAGTCAAGATGAAATGTTATGTACGTACCTTTTATAAAAGCTAGCTAGCTAGATGTGAAGCAATCGTAGTACCTGGGTGGCGTGCCCAACGAAGCAACGACAAGAACAACAACCTACCAAAGATAATAAAAACAAAATTCATTCATGAAAAAGAAAGCACGACTTTTGTTAATTCCCTTCCGATCCCATCATTCATTAGCCTGACTGACGCTGAGAGGAGCTAGTTATGCATTCCCACACTGCTACGTACTAGATATATAGCTGGGAAATCAATACAGCAAAGTTTGTTAGAGAGAGATAATTAAGGAAACATATTTATGAATTGAAGTTATAAGGCTCTTTTTCACTTGTTTTTAATCATTAAAATAATGCATGACACATTACTTTGGAAATTCAAACATAAAATAACCAGCTATAGTGTGATATTTTACTAGTATTTGCAAAGTATCTCATAATCTCTATTAGAGTATTATTACACAAATACAGCTTGGACATTCTGAAGCCAGGAGGAGGTACTCAGCGGGTTTTCTTTGTGCGGGATGACCCGTTCCACAAATCAATCTAATTCTCTTCAATTTACAATTGGGGAATTATAATCAAATATCCAAATTCAAGGACATGGATGCCTTGCCTTTGTCGAACGATTCTTCTTCGTTGGCTGCCGGCGGGGTGGCATCGTAGTTGTTAAAAGTCTTGAATGGTGATGATGAAAATTGGGGGACATGAGAACAAGTTGCTGGATTAGGCAAGGAAGAGGATGAGGACATGATTTCACATGATTCATCCGAGTCCGAGATGAGACAGTCCATATTCACTCCAAACAGCCTAAGTCGCTTTGCTACTGCCTTGCCTTGGACAACCGGTACCGAGTCGAACACCAGTTTCTCTACGGTCCTGCCAATCCCTCCAACACTGCTACTATTATGACCTCTTTGCATTAACCCAGACTGTTGTGGGACTTGGGCTGACCCCGAGCTGAGATAAACTACCGACCCGCTTTGACAAGGGTTTCCATTTACCACGGTTGTACTGCTGTTGTTGAAATTACAAGTGTCGTAGTAATAATTAGGACCGGATCCATATGTGCTGTAACTATGAGGAGGATAAGATTGCTGATGATTATGAGACATGCTTCCAGCTGCAGGTTCCAGCATCAGACGGGAATGTAAATGTGAATGGTCAGAAGGAGGCGGCGGCTGCAAAAAGAGAGGACTATTCCAAGCAGCAGCAGCTGGGTGCTGAATATTAGAGCGGTAGAAATTATTATGGTGTGAAAGCGGCGCATGATTCGTGAAGTGTGTGTAGTGGATATGGTCGGTGGCGTCTGGGCGGCGCCTCCAGTCGATGAAGAGACGATCCTTGCCCAATTGGCCGATTCCACGCTGAAATGAGACAATATCCCCGGCATCGAGCTTCTTCTCCTTCACGAAGCGGCTCCAACCTTTGGTCATTACATAGCTTTGACTGCTATTCCAGTAGGAATATCTGAAGCGCCAAGGCTTTCCATTCCTGTCTTCGAAATTGAGAAGGAGACCTTTCTCGTTGGTAGAGGAATCCAGAGGAAAATACTTTTCGGCGTGCTGTTTGGGGATGACTAACCGATTGAGCTTGCCGACGTCACTGGGAGTGACTACCTTATCGAACATATGTTCTCGCTCAATCGTATTACTTTCACCAATTCCTAGATCATGATTTTCATCTGCAGGGTCTCCCTCAGAAAGATTTGCGCTGGGACGAGTATCCATCATCACGAGATCAGTACTATCTTCACCATTATTAGTGGTGCTGCTTAACCAACTTCTTTGCTGATAGGAGAAAGGAACTAGAATCTTCTGGCTGGAAGAAGAAGAAAATGGGCGTGTACCTTTTGAGGAGCCTTGATCGTTGAAGCCACGTCCACCTGGGAAGAAATTCATCATCTAATACCGTCGACGGCCGCACTTGTCCGAGGCATAGATCTAATTAGAGAAGATGTGATACAAGGTCCCAAAAGCGATTGCTTCCAGTACTATATATTGTTCTTGGTTATATTACTGTAAGTCCGATTGTGAGGGGCTGGAACTAGGGTTGAAAGAATATCCTTCCATAAACGAGAATACAGAAATTAGAAAGTAAATATGCGGGTGAGTGCTTTCTTTGTTTGTTGTCCAGAGAGACTCAAAGAGACCCGTGATGACTCTCATTAATCATCACCCATTCGAGAGTAGTCAGATTCAAAAGCGGCCTCTTTCTCCTTCTCCTTCTCCTTCTCTTTCTCTTTGTGTGTGTGAGAGAAAGAAAGAAAGAAAGAGAGTGGATGACAAGGTACGTGGGTAATTTGTCTAAGTGGGTGGAATCTTCTTTTTTAAGTTAGGTAAATTTCATTCTAGTTATTCTCTTTTAGACTTTCCTCCCGATCAGTTCATTCGCTGCGTGAGAGAGAGTGTACTTGTTGGGTCGGGGAAAGGATGGGCGGGGCCCACGAATTATCTGGTTGGGTTCATGTGAGCTCGTCCTTCTCATCAGACTGCTACCGTCCAAACTAAATTGCAATTCCACTCTCTTATGACTACTTTTTATTTTACTCCTGCTGCAATACAATAATTAAGTTCTCTCTCTAAACTTTTACTTTTACCTTCTTTTTTTTAAACTAAGGAGCAAATGAGAATAGTGCAAGTACCAAAATAATTCATCACAGCTAACGGTAGTTGTGTTTATGACGTAGATAAAAAATGAAAAATAGAATCACATCCAACTAATCAAATTGGGTTGGAATTTGATTTGTTCAACAAATATTAAAGGAATCAATAAATTGTAATTTTTAAAAAAGTTAAATATACATAATCTATTATTATTTAATGTTTTCACCAAAAAATGAAAAACCCCAAAAGAAAAGTCCAGGAAAATAACAAAAGCAAAAGCAGTCAATTCTGATTTCTTCTTGCTGGATAAAAATCAAACCTCTTCAAAATTTGCAAGGTCATAATGAGTGGCTGGTGGGTTATTTGGTTATCCTGTATGCGCTACCTAATTTGTTTTTGTATTCTCCCAGCTTTTCTAATTCAGAATATGAATTGTTGATGTTGTGACTTTCGTAATTCCATCATAATAAATGAAGCGCTAATTAAAAGGATATCAAATGAATCGCTACTTGAAAAACAACTTAGGTTTTCCAATTTTGTAGGATAGATTTCTCACTTTTTAATTTGATGTGCATTGTGGTGTAAGGCGAAAAATATAATGTTGATAAGAAAGGAGATTTTAAATATTTTGATCAAAAGAAGTCTCAAGATTTTTTCATGACGAGATAGACGTTCACTATTTTGATTTACGGTTCAAAGTACAATTGTAAGGTGAAAAAAAATAGATGCACGATCCATAAATAAATTTAGAATAGATTTTATATGCGTAACTTAGAAAGGCTTCATAACCTTGAACCTTCCTTGAGTCGTGTTTTGGAACGTAAATTCCATCTACGATCATGGTCTTCTGCTTATAGATGAAACGTAAAATCAAACTTTACCTTTCACTCCCCACTTTCCTTTCTCTTCTCGTAACTCCCATATATATAACTGTTAAGCTCCTCACTATCAATTTCCCCCACCATATACTCCTTGATATGGTGCCCGAGCACACACACGGCGCAACTTCCTCAAATCGACTCCAACTCTTTAATCAAGGTAACTCTACTCACTATTGTAAGTCTGAGGTGTCATATCATCGTTATGGTTGCCTAAAAAACTTATCCCAAAACGAATGGGCATTAAAAGAGAAGTTCATTCGCATTGTATCAAAATAGAAGTAGAGTAAGTTATGGGACAGTGGGCAGTTGGTTTTAAAGCATAGAATTGCAGAAATTTGATGTTTGATGTGATGTTGTTGGTTGAAGAAGACAATTTCTGTGCTTTATATATCTTATTCTTATAGTTGATCTTCCTCCGTAACTGCTTAAAAATGAAAAAGAAAATTCAGATTCGTGCTCATGTACTAATTTACGAGTCATAAATCATATTGTAAATAACTTCAAAGAAGCGTGTTAAATTAGGGACTTCTAATTCGTGAAGTGATTCACTATGTAAAGAACACCTCACTTGCAAGGAATTCTGATACACAGAGGGACTAGAATTCAGCTTATATTTCATTTATGAATCATGAATTGCAAACTTCAGAGACTTTCAAGAACCTTTAGCTTTCGAATTTTTTAGATTACATGTAATATATCTTATTCACATTAAAAATTTCTCGTTCTAATTAAGATGTTGCACAATTAAATATATTTAATTTATTCTAAATATGTTTTGTCAAAATGATATTATATTTACCTTTTGTCACTTGATTGTTAGATGTTCAAAATAATAGTAGAAAAAAGAGAGTATATATGATTAATAATGGAACAAATTGAGAACAATCAAATTGATAAATGTAATAAACTGACTAAATTGATTTATTTATTTTGATAAAATTGACCCAAATCAAACCGTGTAGATCGTTTTCTATCAGTATAACCTAATTAGTAATACAGTACCAGCATGTTGGGTCAAACTTTCTCAAATTAGTTTATTTGCAATATACTTTTGAGCAGTAACTATTGATTGATCAACCTTTTTAAAAATGCATCTTACTATGTGTCTCTCATTTGTATTTTTGAAGATAGGCTAATTTTTCAGTTCTAAAAGGTTATTTTTGTTACTCGAAAAACTATTTCTCTCCTAAAAGTTTGATCAAACACCTCTACTATTTCTCTCCTAAAAGTTTGATCAAACATCCTTACTTTTTAATATTTTTCCTATTCGTTTTTACTTGTCACATTTAACTTTAGCATGATATTAAGAAAATAATTATTGATATGACTATTTTATCACAGTAGTCATGTTAATTCATAATGTTTAATATAAGGTCTTAAAAAATAATTCGGAGAATAAGTAAATAATGCTAAGAGTATGATATAAAAAAATTAATAATTTTTTTGAGTATGTTAAAAGTGACAAGTAGAAGTGAAAATTTATTTTTTAAACAGTGGATAAATAAGAATGAAAAGGCGGAGTAATAAGCATTTTTAACCGCCAAAAATTTAGTCAAACATGCTATTAACAGAAGTGTGTTCTTTTTATTGCACGATTTCCCATTAAATGGATTAGTCTTTATTCCCATTATCACTTTTACTTGTTACGTTTTTTTGTTCGACAGTCAAATTGCTTGAAATTTGACCAATATTCTTAAATGTACTTTTTCATCATATCAATGTGAGAAAGATTTCAATTTATAGTAATATTTTTCACATAATTTCAAACATTTAAATATATAATTTTAAAAATTAAAATAATCTTATTCAATTGAGCTCTAAAGATTAGTGTAACTCTTAAAAATATGCAATATTTAATAAGTAAAAGGTATAGCTAAAAATATTACAATTTTATTTTTAAAATAAATTGATCTTAATTTTTGTCCGTAGCCATCAAAGTTATGAAATATGATGGATTGGTCTTCAAATGGAATGTTGTTTAAGAATACAAAACATAACTTAAAAAACTTATTTGTTTTGAGGTAAAATTTTAGAGACTTAAGTGCAAATAATCCTTCGTTTTTTTTTGCATTTAGGCCCACGGCAAGGCCAGCTGTTTGGTAAAGCACGAGTTTCTAATATTATCCTAATTAAAGGCACTAGCCTCGTCTTGTTTGTTTTCACTTTAATTTTCTTCTTTGTGATTTTGGGGGGGAGGGCGGCGTATTATCATGCGTAGGCATTAAGATTAGGGAGATAGTTGTGGTGTATTATTAGGATCAGATAGTATTGATTATTTATGATAGTTGGGGTAGCAGTATTTGCAAATGGTTATATTTG
>JAPFFP010000103.1:23849133-23859405 GCA_026153255.1 Solanum medicagineum | reverse complement strand
AGGAGGAAGAAGATGAAAATCTTATTTGAAGAAGATGAAGTAGAGAGAAGTGAGAGTTTCTCTCTCTAAAAATTGGAAGACTTAATATTTTAACGTGGTAACATCCAATTACTTGGGCAACTTCCACGGGTGTAAATATATATATATATATATATATATATATATATATATTAAATGAATACAGCGTACTTTTACATGGAGAATGAATAGCACAGCCTTCATCGTGGGTCGGGGAGGAATTTAACAGTACATTAAATATTACATCAGGCTCCACAACCTAACATCAGTCATGTTCTCTCGCACAGTTTCTCAAAGAGGTTCAGACATCTCAGCAACAATTGTGAAATGGATAAATTCCTTTAGGATAAGCTCTGAAGAAGTACAGTTCAACAATAACACATGAGGAACTAGTTGATACTGAGGAGTTCTATCTGATATAGAACTCTATGACAGGAAGAGTTTGTTGAATATGAGGAGTTTAAACGTCTAGAAGAACCCTTCAAGGAAATGGTTAAATACAAGAGGAGTATGAGATAATCATGATTGAGATTGAGTGCAAAAAGCAATTTTGTGTGATTGTAGTCTTAATTAGTAAAGAAACACTTGGAAGATCTGGTTCCTTATTGTGTCTTAGTTTAGGAAGTTTTCTTTCTTGTAGAGTCTTAATGCACTATTTAGTTCAGTGATCTATAAACTGAAGTAAGGTATAGTCTTCAAGTTGAGGGCAACTTGAAGACTTGGGAACATAAACCTTGAGAGGTTTGTGTGTAGTTAGGAGTTCATTTGAAGTTTGTTGTTTCTTACATTACTAGGAATTGTAATCTTTTGTTGAGGCTCATTTGATTTAGTGAAGTTGGGGCAAAATCCTGTAATGGTACAGGTCATGATATTTTCACCTTTGTGAGACGGGTGTTTTCCACAATAAAGTTCTGTGTCTTGATTTGCTTTTACTTCTCGAGAACAAGTCTGCAAACTTGGTTCTACATTAGGCAAATTCATAGGTCATGCAAATTTGTCACCCCTCCCATTCATTTGATAGCGAATGACCAAGTGGCTTGGCTCGTAGGCTAACTCACTGGCCTCAATATGCATGCAATCATATCATCATATGAACCATTGCAATGCAAAGCAATGGGCGTACTGTCTTACTAAAAGATTTTCAATTCCAACTTTTGGGAGTCTCCTCCCATACTCCGATATAATCACCACCACCAACAACAAATTCAGTTATTGCCACTAACGACTACAATGATTGATACTAGAACTAGATATCAATCTATAATGATCGATGACTGGTATGAAATCCGTACAGAAATGCGAATGAACAAGATCAACTTAAATCGAGTACCTGCAATGGCAGTCGGTGACTGGTATGAAATTCATACAGAAACACGAACAAACAAGATCAGCTTAAATAGTTTTCTAAACATGACATTCATCTCCTCACGAGTTATGAAGTGATTTTGGAGAGTGATTTGGAAGGCTTCTAAAAGTGGCAGGAAAATACTTTTTGAAGATTCTCGAATGAAAATGGAAGAATTGAGTTAGATGATGATTTCCCTGTGATTATGAAAATGTGGCCAGAAAAGTTGCCTGAATCGGTGAAAACAACTGCAAAACGGGAGCCTTTTTTGGGTTTTCTTCTCAAAAGTTTTTCACTTTTTGGCAATAATTTTTTAATGAATAAAATTTCCATTTTGTTGGATGAATGAGTGTAGACCAAAGTATATTTTTAAAGACTTGAGTGTTGATTGGTCTTGCAGGTTTCGGAAGTCAAATTGATGATGTCATAAATGGTTCAAGACTTGTGTCTTAGTGTTACATTTCGTTTTGAAAGTGGCTATTTTGCCCACTCTTCCTACTGAGGTCATCCAAAATTTTAAAATTGAGAAACTAATCATCATGAATGACAAACTGAAAAATTAATTAATTGAGCATGCATGAAAGGAAAAAGTTGCATATGATTGTAAGTTGTAACGGATGAAAGCCAAACAATCTGAGCTCTAGAAAAAGAAACATTTAACTTCAAGAAACCACCTAGTCACGCATCAAACTGAGACATAAATCCCAAAGGAGCTCATTCAATCCGACTCAGTGGTGGATTTCTCATAGTTGAGGATTTATGAATCCGAACAGACCAGCATATCAACAAAATCATCTGCCACACCTCGTCACCAACTATACAAGGATCGATAACAACAGCTTACATTCGCATTTTTCTACTCAGTGAAAATTGTTTGGAAAAGCCGTACATTACAAGTTTTATCGATGATGAGATTATATAAATCTAGAGAAGAGTTCGCTAAGGCAATAATTATCCAACTAAAGTTGATCTTTTTTCTATTTCCAACTATTAGGCTTGTATATGAATTAAATTCGTCCCAGCAACTTTTAATTCACTTCTATATAGCTACTCCGAAAGGAGCCTTCACTATCTTTTGCCTACTATAGGGAGATTCCATCCCATATTTTACAATCACAACTTTCTTCAACAGTTCATTTCCATAATAAAACCCTCGAACATATTTGTATAATCAATTTTTGTATTTTTCAAATTTCTAACTACCGTACCACCATCTAATTTTTCTTTCATGACTGTCAACCATTTCAATACATGATGCTTTCTACTTTTACTCTCACCTTCTCACAAGGAGTCTGATTGAATCTATTTACATGCATCACAAATATTACATTTTTCTTTCACCATCCTTTTCTTGTGTTCAGTGACGATCTATTTACGCTAAAATTGTTAATTTAAATTTGATCAAGTGAAATTTTCAAATGAAGAAAAGGAAACTAAATGCATCTTAGAAAGTATCAAAGATAAGTAACTGAAATTTGTAGACACTCTTTCTTTCTCATATAGAATAAAAATATGCTTGTTCTATCTCATATAGAATATATGCTTGTTCTATCTCATATAGAATCTAAGTACATTTATTCTTACTCATATAAAATCTGATACACTTGCGCGCCCCGCCGCCCTCTCCCCGCTCCTCTCTCTCTCTCTCTCTTCAGGTTGTTTCTCTCTTGAAATGTTATAAAGGTCATCAATCCTTTCCCAAGGGAAGGGCTTTCTTAAACAAGAACCTCAACTGGTAAGAACTGTTCCTCCCCCTCCCCCTCCCCTCTTTGCATGATCTTTTGTTACATACACATTTCCCTTTAAACTTGCTACTCACTATTGATTTTTCTTTATTACACAAGTGATAGATCCAATTTAGGTTAGGCCTGAGCTTTTCTTAATAGATCAATTTTTTCAATTGATTTTTTCTTTAATTCTGAAGTGATAGATTCAACTCAGGTTTGGTTTGAACTTTTCTTAATAAATAAATTTTAATTGATTTTTCCTTCACTGCTCAAGTGACAGATATAACTTAGGTTAGGATTGAGCTTCTCTCATAGATTATTTTTATTTATTGATCTTTCTTTTCTTCTCAAGTGACAGATCCACTTAGGTCATATAATAATCTCTTTAGATCAATTCTTTTGTTGATTTTTGTCACTCCCCGGGAGGGGACCTAAGACGTGGCCAATACCTTGAGACTATTGCTAGTCCTAAAGCGAACTATTTGGTCTCATCACATTCATTCAATCATCAATCTTACTGATCAGCGGGGAATAAAGGAAAATAAATGGGCACATCTCATCATCTAGTCTCAAATAATAACATAACGAAAGGCTAGTAGAAAGAAACTAGCTCACAAGTCTCGACATCAACATCCGACTTTAGTCTATGAAGCCTCTATCACTATTACGTGATGCCAATGACAGACTCATGGCTACCTCAATCAAAATAAACATTAAACAAATCTAACTCTAAAGCAAGATGAAAATAAGTAATGAATCCTCCAAAGTAAGGGAGGCTCACCAATTTGCTGAACGTCGAAAGATCCTGAACGATGTGCTTGCCAATGACCTCTATCCCGTGTATCTACATCATAAAATGATGCAGTCCAAAAGGGGACTTCAGTAAATAGAATGTACTAGTATTTAAAATAGCTGAATGAAAGCGAAACAGGTAGAACAATATAGAAACAACAATCAACTCAATATAGAAATCAATCAATATGTCAAATGTCTATCTAAAGAAAGAATAAAGAGGCAAAAAGCGACCCATACACCAATCAACTCATTGGTCAAATCAGACTCATCTCACAAGGACTCATCTCAACTCATGTCATCATATCTCACCTCATCTCTTCTCATCTCAAATCTGATTACTCAGTTTGGGAACTTTTTGGGCATCTCTCTTAACTGACAACAACCACTTATGAGCCAGGGGTTGTACAGCAATCACGCTAATGTTGCCACATCCGTTTCGTACTTGTGAGGTAAGGAATGAGTATGATCCACAAGGAATCTGAACTCGGCGATCCTCTATTATTTCAGGGATGTAAACTCGAGAAGGGACCATGAGATATAATGGTTCAATACTCTCCTATGCTGGGCCGGCGTAGGTAATGAGTGCAAGTGGGACTCACTCTTTCTCATTTTGGTGCTCAATAATCCTCTCAAGACTCAATGCTTATAAGACTCCTCCTCATCTTCTTAAGTAGCCTCGTGGAGGCACTCATCATCTCAATTGGTCTCATGGAGACACTCATCATCTAAATTAGTCTCACGGAGACTCTTACCATCTTGTCAGCTCAAACTCAAGGGGTTTTCTATTATTTCAAGGACTTTAACTCATCTCAATAAACTCAATTCCCATTTAAGAACTCAAAGAATCAGATCATCAATTAGGAGAAGTCGTTTAGACAGAACTCAAAAACTCAATTATGAAGACTCATAGGATCATCAAGCTCAAATAACTCAACCTTATACTCACATCAAGATTTCCATCAACATACTCAAGTCAAGGCTCTAGATCCATCCCTAGGTTCATTCATGCATGTTTTCAAAAGTTAACATATAGGGTTTATACAATATCTCATGAAAAGTATTCAATTTAAGAAAAACAAGTTTATGATGATCATCAACATATGAAAATATATGTAATAGATACAATTTTCAAGAGAATAATCAAGAAAATATTTCAAGAAACGTATATGGGGACTCATGGACTCTCAACTCGTCTGTGACCATCTATGGGGCAGATAGGAGAACAATCCCATCTTTCGTCTAGCCTTATATACCTGGGATAAATTCTTTCAATCAATCATCAAGAATTCTCCTTGAATTCTTTAATTTCAAGTTCTTCTTTCTTCTCTCTCAAGCCCTAACTTTCAAGTGTTGTGAAAAAGGACTTAGAATGGGATTTAGACCCTATTTACTCATCAAAACAACCTAAATTGATCATGTTTTGAGTTTAAAAGGGGTTGGGAATTGCCCAGAATGCCCCTCAAATTAAAAGGAAAAAGTTTCATCCCAAACTTGCCAGTCCGCTTGCATGGACCATGTATTTTTTCAATTTTTTTGTTTCTGAACGAGTTTTCAGTTCCCGTCGAAAAAATCAAAAAGTATATAAGTGTTAGTCCCCATCCCTAGCACGTCGTGCCTTGGGCGCGCACCAACACTGTTTCGAAATTAATTACGAAAAATTATTTTTCGATCTGATGGCTCTAAAATTTGAACGAAAATATTCTCGCACTCAATTTTTTATGTTGATTGCATATCTGATTCGGATTCGCAAATGGAGAATGAGATGACGCGTTATGCTCACGTCTCTATTCTAGGGGTGTTTTGATAATTTTATCGGGTGTTACAATTTTTTTCTTCATTACTCATGTGACACATTCAACTCAGGTTACACCAGCTTGAGCTTTTCTTAGTAGACTAGTTTCTAGTTATGTGCGTCACATGTGCGTCAAACGTGTGTTACAGGTGAATTAATTTAGACTTACTAATTTGAGTGTACAATACTCTATTGAAATGTGTATAATGAGTAGTTAACAATCTGAAAGAAAATAATATAACTTCAAATTTATACATTAAAAAAATCAAGTTAGTCACATGACTTCATTCGTGAAATTTGTATTTAGATGCATCTTTTCTTATTTTATTAAAAAAATTATATTTTCTCTTTTTTTTTTCTCTCCAACCTTAGAGTTTCAATTCTTCATTCGAAAAAATATCTCTTAGAGCAACATTATTATTTTCAAGTTGATCATTTTCCTTTCACCATCCGTTTCTTGTTTTCGATGATGATATATATATATGCTGGAATTGTTTATTTAGATCTGATCAAGTGAAAATTTTGAATTAAAAAATAATTAAATGCATCTTAGAAAGTGCCAAAGGTAAGTAACTAAAATCTATAAACATCCGTTATTTCTCATATATAGAAAACACACTTGTTTTATCTCATATAGAATCAAATTACATTTATTCTTTGTCTTCTAGAATCTGATACAGTCACGCGCACGCACACACCCCTCTCCTCTCTCTATCAGGTCGTTTCACTCTAGTAATGTTATAAAGGTCATTGATCCTTTCACAAGGACAGGGCTTTTTGTAAATAAGAACTTCCTTCAATTGGTAAGAATTGTCCCCCACTCTTTCTTTGCTGATCTTTCTTTACATAAACATTTCTCTTTCGGACTTGCTATTCATTATTGACTTTTTTCTTTGTTGCTCAAGTGACAAATTAAATTTAGGTTAGGTCTGAGCTTTCTTAATAGATTTTTTTTAATTAATAGTGGGCTACCTGGCCCATTTTACAATGTCAAGAAAAGGTCCATAACAAATAGACTCAGAGGCCCAGTCAAGGTATCCAACAAAAACCCTAAAATATAGGACATTCTAGAACCCCGCCCTTCCATTTCGTTCCTAATCTTTCCACTCCCGCTGAAGACCAATTGTTTTCCAAGATCAACTATTATGGATGTCAAGGTTCTTGTTTGTCTTAATAGATCAATTCTTTTAATTGATTTTCCTTTGTTGGTCAAGTGACAGATTCACAACCCTAGTTTGGTAAGAGCTTTTCTCAATTCATCGTTTTTAATTAATTTTTCTTTTGTTGTTCAAGCGACTGATTTAACTCAAGCTAAGTTTGAGATTTACTCACAGATCATTTTTATTTCTTGATTTTTCTTTTCTGCTCAAGTGACAAATTCAACTCAGGTTAGGTTTAATCTTTTCTCAATAGAATAATTTTTTATTAATTTTTTCTTTGTTCCTCAAATGACATATTCAACTCAGGCTTGATTTAAGCTTTTGTAAATAAATTATTTTAATGGATTTTTCCTCCACTTCAAGTGGTAGATTTAACTCAAGTTTGATTTGAGCTTCTCTCATAGATCATTTTTATTTCTTGATTTCCCTTTTCTGCTCAAGCAACTGATTCAACTCAGGTTGGATTTAATCTTTTCTCAGTATATCAATTAGTTTTTATTGATTTTTTCCTTTGTTGCTTAAGTACAACTTAGGTTAGTTTTGAGCTTCTCTCAACAGATTTTTTTGTTGTTGATTTTATTTTTTTGCTCAAGTGATAGACTCAGCTCAAATTAGACTTAATCTTTCCTCAATAGTTCAATGTTTATTATTAATTTTTTTCTTTGTTACTCAAGTGGCATATTCAAGGTTAGGTTTGAGCTTCTCACAATATATCAAAAACAAAAAAAAATCTTTTTTGCTCAAGCGATAGATTAAACTTAGGTAGGACTTATTTCTCAATAGTTCAATTTTTGAAAAAATAATTTGTTTTAGGTCTAGTTTGTAAACTCCTTGACTATTCCATGCTCTACCTGCTATATCCCATCAACATAGATACCGACTAATTTAGCCACCAAGATTCATCCAATATTTTTATCTCAATGGGGTTTGATTCTTGGTTTTCAAGCCTTTAGGTGCTAAATCAGTCAATCATCTAGCACATTTCTTCTTGCTAGCAATATTATTTATATTCTTGTTAAATGAAACCTGTTGAGTAGGCTTTAAAAGCTTTTTAGTACCAAAAAGATAATTTTCAGCGATTAAGTTTTACTCTATCCTCAATTATTTATTAATGTCTCGTCAATTAAATTAAATTAATTAACCTTATAGATTTGCAAAAATTATGAAACTTGTGAACCCTAACCTAGTGTTATGAAAGAGTAATGCGGTTAGAGATGCTCGCAAAAGATGTTTGAATCTATAACTATATGGCAATACATTGTTAATCTTTTCAAAAAACTTTGTTAATCTTAATATTGGGTGTTTATTCCCACAATCTATTTATTTAGATTGGCCACATTCCACTTCTCATATTTTGGGACACATATATGAACAAGATCATTATCTCTTGTTCTAACTTAATTGCAGCCTCATTATACAAACCATGAATAGAAACATTTTGTAAGAAAGTTTTACTGGCTCATAACAGGAAAGGGCTTGGACTAAGTCTTAAACCACAGACATTATGAACACTACAGAATTTTCAGTTGTTTCCATTCTATTATATTTTGTAGTTCTAAGTATCCATGGTTTCTCTTGCAGCTCTTTATGTTATGTATACTGGCTTATCTAATCTACTCTAAAAGTAATCAATGGAACAAAATAATTTTGGATGTTTGAAATAACCTTTCATATTGCAGGCATTACAAAGAGGACATAACATTTCCCTAATGGACCATCCAAAAGAAACCTCAGCTTTCCCTTCAAATGCGTCTGAAGTTAAGGTAGTTGTCATCTGTTTTCCTTTTTTTCTCCAGCTTTTCCAAAATCCTCATATTTTGGAAAACATGTTTTAAAATTTATTCAGCCTTAAGTTTGGACTGTTAGATATATTTTTTATAACATCAATCTTAGAATGGGTTTTTTTGAAGATGCCTCAGGTTTCTTGCAGCATGTCAATCACAAATGCTGAAAGAGGAAACTTTGCACCAGGTGAAACTAGTAAGTCTGAGGAGAAAAATGACATTCATAGGAGTGAAGATACCGAAGATAGAGAGTCTTCAACACTAGAAAAACAAGTTTTGGAAGAAAAATAGAAGGAACTTTGCTCTTTTTGGTTTAAGCGTGTACCAGAGGGACACAAGTAAGTTATATACCAGCCACATTATTGTGAAGCTTGTTGTTTCATATATCTGTTACAACTTTGTTCTTTACTCTTGGCAGGAAGGGAGCAAGATTGCCTCCCCTTAAAAATTCCCATATCCATCTCAAGTAAGTTTTTCCACACAAATGCCTATGCAAATATTGTAATTAGCATAGACTGAAGTATAGAGTAGATTGAATACTTAATTAGATGTTAGAGGGGTCAAGCTATTGATTGCATCTTACGACATAGCATCTACCACTCAATTGTTGTCCTCAATATTGATTTGTCCAATTATATTTTAAAATCTTATGCTCATAACCAAGTAAAATAAAATAACTGATGTTGCATCATTTGCAGGCACAGTAAGATTACTGTCTCTATAATCCAGAAGTACATTGCACAGAAGTTCAATATGAATGATCATACTAAGGTAATGATTTTACAAACCGAGAACTATATATTGAAAAAATACCCACAGTATTGCTTTGCCAGTGAATTATTTATAACATTTTATGCAGGTGGATGTCATATGTTGTGGTGAAAAGTTGAATGGAGATATGACACTCAAGGACATCCAGCTTATATGGATGTCACACCTTCCAAATTCTGGACGGGAAAAGGTAACATGGGACTTGGAGGAGGCTCTAGTTGTGCTCGATTACGTTAGAAGTGAGAAGATTGAAACTCCCCAATGAAATAAGAAGTATGGCTTCTCACATGGTGGTTTAAAAGAGATGATCTACCAATCTCTCAACAGACTTAAAAGACCTATCAGTAGACTTATTAGTACCTTTCTCTGCTTTATTATCAGCAAACAAATACAATATATGCAGATGGAAGGAAGGCTATTCGATAATTTCATGATAAGAGTTGGAATTCTGATTTCATTTGCAAGTAAATAAAAAATAGATGTAGAACGATATCACATTCTATTGGATATTACCAATTATTTATGAACATGAAAATTGATTTCTAAAACTAAAGGAAAATCTTATAATGTCAACAAAACATTCTAATTTCTCATTGCTTGTGATGATTGAGATGTTGCTACCATTTGAGCCAAGATGCTAGTATATCATATAACTGTGTGCTGTGAAGTGTATTGGTCAAAGAGGCCAAACTCTGAAATATTTGGCTCAAAATGACCTGATAATAATCTTTTCTCAAGAGTTTCTTTTCATATATCGAAGAATTCACTCATAATCTGATGTGATGTATCATATGAGAAAATCCTGAACCCGAGGGTATCGCAGACCGTGTACTGAAATCTCTCAAGATTCACAATATCTCAACCTTGTCACCTCCATATG
>JAPFFP010000103.1:23806999-23833557 GCA_026153255.1 Solanum medicagineum | reverse complement strand
AATCGGGTTTATGTGATTTGATTTCACATTTTTCAGATGCAAAAATTGGCCCACAAATCTATAGTTTTTAAAAAAAATAAAATTCAACAAATTATATTTATCAATCATTTATTTCATACGGAACAAAATATAGGTGAAAGTATTATTCTTATCAACTTTTAAATCATTTATATTTGAGACTAATGGCGAAGGCTCGTGTCAATGTAAATTATTTTTTAGTCTCGATTTATAGAATATTGATAGATTTTTCTTATATATTTTTTTTAAGATATTATAAAATTATAGTTGAAACAGCTAAAGAAATATTATGAAGTCGTTGAAGCACGTCAATACACAACTTTGAATAGATTAAATTAAAAAGTCTACAAATTATTTTTTGTTGGCTCACTGGAAGTCACATATAAATTATTTTTTAATATCAATTTATGTGATATCGATAGATTTTTCCTATATATTTTAGAAGATATTATAAAATTATAATTGAAACAGCTAATGAAATATTATAAAGTTGTTGAAGCAAACATGTCAATATACAACTATCTTGAAAAGATTAAATTAAAAAGTTCACAAATTATTTTTTGTTGGCTCATCGGAGGCTGCAATATAAATTATGTTTTAGTCTTGATTTATGTAAATTTAATAGATTTTTTTTATCTATATTTCAAAAATTATTGTAAAATTATAATTGAAACAGCTAAAAAAAAATCTGAAGTAATTGAAGCTGACACGTCAATATGCAATTGTCTTGAAAAGATTAAATTAAAAAGTTCACGAAATATTTTTTATTGACCCATATAATAAAGGCGAAAAAGCAAACAACTGAAGCAGACAGGACAATCGGAAACTACTTAAGTAGGTAGCTGCTGTCTTATCCTCTTGTTAATAAGTAGTAATATAACAATTACTCTCATCAATATAAGTTTTTGTTATTCAAGGTTATTTCATTTTTGCGCGTGTCTCTTTAATAATTCTTTGTGAAAATGGTATTTTTGTTGGTAGGTAAATATTACCCATGTTCAATTTTACTTTTTTATTGAATTAAAGTTCAATTTATAAATGTTTGGTTCTTTTTAATAATATCTTTATGATAATATATTATACTTTTGTTATGAACTTTTGCTTATTTGACAAGATTGTATAAAGAATTGGATCAAATTTGATAGTTTTTTTTTTTTAACCCATTAGTGGGAGTTTTAAGTTCATGAGAGAAAAAAAATACAATTTACTTCAACTACATGTCCAAGCAAAATTTCAATTTATCTCATGTGGTATGATATCATGAGTTTATATCACGTGATCAAATGGACCCTAAATTTGGTTCAGCTTTGCTTAGGATCAACCCCGTAGCATTCAACATACTAATAGACTAGTCTCAACATTAAGTACTTTGGAGATTCAACATGGTAGACTACAAGGAGTTGTTTGATTCATGTACTGACTTGAATGATATGTAAATTGTTTAATTCCGCTATTATATTTAACACCCCCTTCCGCGTGACAAAACAAATACAAGGAAAATAATTATGAATGAATAACACAACAATCTGGCCGCATCATTTACATGAAAGTTGCCAGGATGGCTAAATAATTTAAAACGATCTGCAATGGTAGAAAGAACCATCGGATTACTTTCTCAGTGTCTGTAATATGTATTCGGCATAAAGGTCCCTGCACGAAAGTAAAATGCAAAACATTAATTAGCTCGAATTACTTATATATTATCAACGATAGTATGCATTCACAACTAATCCAGCACAAAAGTACACTGTTTTATCATACATTGAGTATTGGATTGCTTGGACCGCTGTACTTGGAGGCAGAAACTCGTTAACAGCAACCTCCTTGTTCTCAAGCTTCTTGTCTGGTGACAAATTAAGAAAATTACACTTGTAAAGTATTTGCTAGAAATGAAGCAAATTAATTAAATTATGATGAGGATACAGTCTTCAAAAAAGCGGCGGATTTCGGCCAGACGATGAGGAGCAAGCTGGTTAATATCAGTGTAGTGGCGATATTCTGGATCGTCAGCACACACTGCTATTATCTTATCATCCTTCTCACCCTGGATTTGATGAATTAGAAATTTAGTCCTTTTTATCATGTAGGAAATAAAGTTTAACCTGTAGGCACTGATGTGTGTGTGTATGTATAATAAGAATTAACCTGATCGATCATAGGCATCAAACCTATGGCCCTAGCTCGAAGGAAACAACCTGGGAGGACAGGCTCCTGTTGAAGAAACAATTCCAATTAATCGGACTGGATAAAGATGCTATAGGATCACGATTAATTCTATGTAAAGGAAGGAAATCATGCATCCCGCTGGCTTAATTACCTGCATGAGCACTAGTACATCCATGGGGTCATTATCTTCACATAGCGTCCGAGGAATGAAGCCATAGTTCTGGGGGTACACTACTGATGAGTAGAGGACGCGATCGACCTGAAAATAGATGGGAGATTGACTAGATATCGGAAGACACAAGAGAGATTCACATTTGCTTAATTAGGAGTTGAGATCATGCCTTAATGAGACCAGTTTTCTTGTCAAGCTCGTATTTGACTTTACTGCCTTTGGTTATTTCAATGACCTGTAAGGATAATGCAGTCACAGAAAGAAGAGTTTAATTTGAACTAATCTGATATGACTTGGTATTCCCAACGAATCCTTTTGATCTCCCATCATAATCAAACAAGGATTAGTTACATTGGAGTAATAATTGGAGATACTTACAACATTGAAAACATTTGGAGCTTCAGGTCCTGACAGCAACAGGGAATTAAGGAATGATGAGAATATGTATGTTGATGTAATATAGTGAAGAGTGAAAAGAGAAGCTACCTATCTCGAGATCGTGCCAAGGATGAGCGGCGACAGACCTCCTTGACAATGATGAGAGGATCCTCTCATTCAAACGAGGGGCGCGTCTTTGTTCATCACTCATTTTTACCTGCAAAATGACAAATTGTACATGAATCCTGATGAAACACAAATCAAATGCTGAGAGATTTTACAGGTACCTTGGATTGAAGGACGGAAACAAAAGATGGAATGATGTTAACTTGTGGGTGCTTCTCTTTGTATATAGCACAGCGCCCGAGTCCCGAGCTATTAGAGCTTTCCACGCGGGGCGGGCGGGGGTATAAAATACTACTAATGCGGTTGTCCGATTCCTTTTCCTCCTAAAACTTCCTGAATTTATGCACCAAAAACTGATTTTTATAATTCACCTAGTCTCTAACTAAAAATAATAGTAAGTATATCTTTTAAAGGAATTAACAAACCAAACTCCAGATCTTAGATTTTATTTGTATTCACGTTCAGACTACTCTCGCAAACGCGTACAAGACCCCTTCCCCTTCTTTAACTTGTTGCTTCTCATTTCCAGCCAGACATGTTGACTTTTAGGACTTTTCCTGAGAAAAAAAAATGTTTTGGCTGAATGCCACGCATATGATGAGTCATATTCTTCATTCAGTTTAATTCCAAATACCCAATCTTTGAGATGTTTTGGAGTCAGTAGTGTTGGGCGTCGTAGAAATAAAATGTTGCTCCAGGTCAGCATGGCACAACGATGTAGTTTAGGTAGGAAAACTGGCCATAACAAGAATCGATGTAAGCAAATAAATAATAAAATTTATTGGATGAAAAAAATTCTCAATTTCTTATACTTTTATTATGAAAAAAAATTATGATTTACGTATCAAGAATACTTCAAAATGTACTTAAAATTGAGACACAAACAATACGCAAGGAGTTAATAAAAAGAATTGTAGTTTGTCTATTTGTGGGCGAACTACCTTTAAAGTTTGTGTAATACTATTTTAGATGGATTTCAAGTTAATGGAGAGGATGCGGTTTTAAAAATGTTAGTCATAGTTCAGCCATTATTTCGTATGTACTTTTAGAGTCTCGTCTTTGTTTAGCTCTCTTAATATGTGGTGTAGTTGAAGAAAATGCAAGCAGAAATGTTGCTTAATTTGTACCAACATCTTAAATGCAAACACAACAACAGCTAACTCTAGATCATGAGCATAGGCTATGAACTTACTATTTTGCATCAATACACAGCCCAAACCACCCGGGAAGCATCACAATACATAACAAATCCCTCCTAAGCCTTCCAGTAGTGACAATATAGGAGCGGACACACTAATGTTTCTTCTTCAATTTATGACAATGTAATATGGATTTGGACGAAACGTTGGACTGGTATCTAGCAAGCACTTCAGAGCATTTGATCATGTATTCAAAATAAATATGGAATGAAGAATCCAAAAGAATGGATAACTGGCTAAACTGCCAGATCCTCTTTCTGCAGCCAATTGCTTCTAATACAGGGGCACATTACATGGAAATAGAAACGGCAGAAAGACAAAACTAGTATACAAGTTCTTTCTTTTTAGGTTCAAGAATCGGAGGGTCAATGTCGATTCCCATATTTGCTGCAGTGCCAGCTATAATCCTCATTGCAGATTCAATTGTAGAACAATTAAGGTCTGGCAGTTTCTCTTGAGCAATTGCCTTCAACTGATCAACAGTTATTTTTCCCACTTTCTCCCTCTGCGGGTCCTTTGAACCTTTTTCCACTCCTACGAAGTGATAAAATAGTTAGTCCATACATCTTTACATCTTTGGAAACCAACCAAAACTGTCCAAATTTTTGTATGCATATAGCATCCAAGCTTATACCAAAGATAAGAGTAAGTGCACCATAGTAGCTACATAAAAAGCTAAACTCCACCACAAGTTCACATTCACATCTACAAGATGTAAGATGTACTATTTTTATTTGACCCCCTGAACTACAAATTGTGAAATTACACTTTTTTATTTATGGGATAAGCAAAGATCTTATTCATCAAGATGATCAAGCACTAAGTCAATGTTGGCATTTTCCCTGAAAATAACCCGGGGTGTGTGTGTGCGTGTCTAATGATTCTAACTTTCTCTTCATGTTGTCCAATCATACTTCAAGAGATGAGCAGACTTCTTTCGCTCATTGTTATCCACTACGGAGTATAATAATTACCTTTCATAATGTTATAATCAACTGTAACCTAGAAAATAGTGCTTATACAAGGACAGCATGCCCCAAAAAGTGTGATGCATTCTTAGGATTCCCAATGGGATTTAATGCAGTGATGGTTTTGCAAATCCAGAGCAAAATATTTAAATCTACTGCCTGATCTGGATGATCATAGAGCTATAGTCTATAAGTAGAAAACCCCAGCCAGAGCATAAATATTTTGGACGGGTATGTCATTCTCCAACCACAGAGAAAGAGTGTCTCAACTGTTTTTCTAAGTCAGATTTCAATATTTCTGTTATCCCCCCTCCCTTTTCGCCCAACTATCTGGCAGAGCAACATGGGAAATAAAAAATGGGGAGTTTTCAATCTAGTGTTTCATTAAACTTACACGAAAATATCATGGGAGGGAAAATTCTCATAAACAACACTCTAAAGGAGCCTGTTTAATTACCCAATTCAAGCCAAGATCATTGGATGGTACATCGAGTTGTAGTCTTCATGGGCGTCGTTTGTTTGGGAAGTGCACGGTGAGGCGTTTAACTACTATCAGCCAAAAACTTGTTCTCTAGTACCTGATTCAAACCAAGATCATGGGGTAGTATATCAAGTGGTAGTCTTCAAGGGTGTCTTTTGTTTAGGAAGTGCATGGGGAGGTGCTTGATCTTTCATCTTCCTTGCTGTCATAAAATTCCATGTCTATAGACTAAAGACCTTTATAAGTCTATAGAGATAAAGAAGATACTATGACTTTCATGATCTCAAACTGAAAGCAAATATTAGGGAATTCCAACAGCAAAGACACTGAGTGTAGTATCTTTGTGGCGACATCCATCAGTAAATCAAATATATTCTTCTGTCCTCTCTTAATCTCTTACTATATCCATGTTGAAGCTAAATGGTATCTCTTCCACTAACTCTAAATGGGAAGTGGAAAATCATTTAGATTTCGTGACTTCCCTCTAAACTAAATAGCATGTCTAGTTTAAATGTTAAATGACCATTTTATAGTAGTTGAAGGTGAAAATGAATTAGAGTATATTGAATATGTAATTCATTGAAACTTCCAAATACCTGCAGCCTTGAGCAGCAAAACAGAAGCAGGTGGGGTCTTCAAGATAAAAGTGAAGCTTCTATCCTGTAAGTGAAGGAAGAGCATAATCAGATACTATTAACACTTGAATCACCTTTCAATTCACAATAAAAATGGAAGAACTGACATCATAAACGGTGATTTCGACAGGAATGACATATCCAGCTTTATCAGCAGTTCTAGCATTGTAATCCTTACAGAATGCCATAATGTTAACACCTTTGGAACCCAAGGCCGGCCCCACAGGTGGAGCAGGGGTTGCCTTTCCTGCCTCCAGAGCCAACTTTATAATACCAGTGACTGAAACAAAACATTAGTAAAGCTTGAATTTTTTTGGAGGTTGGAGGGAAAACCCGAAACTAAACAAACAAAGTAAAAATAATACCTTTCTTGGCTTTACCACCACCAGGCTTAGGCGGGGCCATGGAAATGACCGTGAGAGGCCTTGGAGTGGAGGAAAGGGAATAATTGTGGTTGTGGGTCTGAATGAACTGAAAGGAGACGCGTTGAAACGAAGACAACCTAAGGGATGAAGATGAAAACGAGGAACAGAGTTTCCCTGGATGATTACAACTCCATAAAGACGCCATATTTCTTTTTTTCTTCTCTGGCAGTAGAAGGGAAGAAGAAGAAGTGGATAACACTCGGCACCGTTTCGTATGTGTAGCCAGATTCCTATTTGGGCCTCTGGGCTGTGTCTTATTTATGGGTCGAAGACACTTTTGCACCATAACGGGCCTAATTCAGGGATAGGTGAACAAATATTTGCTTCGTCATTTTACTAGCATCTATTTTATAAAACAGTGATGTGTATTTAGAGTTTTAACTATAATTTAAATGGTGGATGTATTTTATATTAAATAATAAATTTTTAATTATATGTCTATCTTAATTAATGGAGTAATAAATAGACCTTTTCCCTATTCTTTCTTTTATATTCTCTCTCTCATTATTTGTAGATTACTATCAATGCATATTTTGCTTTTAAATTACTGTAAATCATATCAATGTTTGGTCACTTTTTAAAATTATATTTTTATAATTGTATTAAGAGTAAGGGCAAAATTTAATAAGAGAAAGAAAATAGTCTTTTCATTTGTTAAATACCTGTATCAATTTGTAAATAGTTGTATTAATTCTAACGAAGAACAATGGAGAAAATTGAAGAACTTGGTAAATTGTAACTAATTTTTTAATATCTATACTATATTAAAAGTGTGAAGGTCCTTAATGATATTGATTGAACTTTTTGTCCTTCATTAAAAGACTACTTTTTAAACAAAATTATTTTTTCACCATATTTTTAAAATTATTTTAATAATATTACATATAAATAAGTTAAATAGAAAAGATTTTCTTATTATAGTGAAATCCCTAAATAAAGAATCTCTTTTCAATTAAAATAGTCCCAAAACCTTTCAAATAATAATTAATTCTTTTTTTTTTACCAAAGCCATATTAAATATGTTTAGGGTTATCCATTATTGTTCTATTTACTTAGAATTGTATAGACTAGATATGAAAAAAATTCTTGGTAGAGAGTAGTATTTCCGAATGAGGTTTGTCAAGTCTGAATTTGAAATTAGTTGTATTAAAGATTTTTAATTATTTATAGTATTCAATTTAATAATATTAATGTGACACACACGTGCAATGTACGTACACTACACTAGTTATTTTTAAATAGTAGATTAATAATTGAAAATTTGCAAATTTAATGCATGTAATTTAAGGGATTGCTATTTAAAAATGGAAATACCTTATTTAGAGCACTAGAATTGATGTATAACAATATATATCAAAATAAAAGCTTACCTTTTATGCAATGAATGTAGCTAAATAACCGCCTAAATTATAGTCATATATAATAATTAATATAATTATGGCTATTAAATAACATCAACCCTTAAACTATAATCATTGTAAGTCTCTCTAATTTTTATTATAAGTTTCCCTGATTTGAGAAAATTAATGGACCTCTACTAATTATGGTTCCATTTTACGTTTTGCTGGCAATGAAGAAATTGATTCTTCTTCTTCTATAGGCGGTAATCCTCTATAATTCCACTCGTGTGGTTGCTGAATGGTCATCTTACAAATTGATGATAACTCAATATATAGAACAGTAGTTGAAAGACTTGTTATACATTTCGATCCATACGTACCATGCCTCGAGAATCAGGTTTACTAACTGTTGCCTGACAAGCATGCCTCCAATTCTTTGGATACTGAAAATTACACACACACACACACACAAATTAACTAAAATAGTGGAAAGAGAGTGTGTGTGTATTGTTCATGATTAAGAAGTTCCTCCACCCCCACAATTGAGCAAAGGTCTTGCCTTAAAGAAGAATTATATTATAAGCATTGGATGGGATGAAGCTTAGTACAAGAAATCTGTAGTACATACATAAGGTCCATATAACTCGACATTAATTATGTCTCTAATGCTTTCCTTAGCTGAACATCTGGTAGCAATACCGACTGAACAAGCATACATTATTAATGGTAATGCTCATCTATCGAACTACTCATGAGTTTCTGTATATATCTTATATAAATTCATGATGAATATATATCATTATGCTACTCCAATCAAGAGGGACCAATTTTTATTTATTTGAATTGAAATCTATAATGTATACTAACTTAATCATGCAAAAGAATTGGAGGTATGCAGAAAATTGATGTTCATGGAACTCCAAAGTTGCTGAGAGGCCAAGTATGTTACTATCATTAGTTTGAAAGTTGTAACTGTCGAGAGCACTAGCTATATATCCTAAGAATAAGTAGTTTTGCGAGAGTGGAGGGAATATGCATGTTCAACATGTTAGTATATGTGCAATGAAAGGGATGGAAACCAAATTGCAATGATATTAGGTTGCAAATTTGCTATGATGGAGGTCAGAAAATGCGTCCATGTAAATCAATAATTGCACACACCTAATTGTCCTGTCCAAATAACAAACAGGACTATTTGCTGATACCACAAGTTAATGGTGCACCGACCACTCTTTCAAACTTGTCTGACTTAGATTTGGTCGGAGATGAACCATGTTAATTGACCATCCTTTTTTCACTCTAACATTGGATCTGTAGTGAGGTTGAACTGGTCGAATGGAAAATGGGTTCTCTTTGAATCTAAATTTGAAAAATGTAAAATTTTGATTTTTGAATTTGACTCTTATTTAAGCTATTATAACTTTAATAGTATACTCTAGTAGTTTACATAAAAATTTCCTCCCGACTACCATATAAACTCTTAATATTCTATCCTCATCTAATTAATATCCTACAGAAATACTACTTTTCACCTCTATATAATCACATGTCTCTCATTATTTTACGTCATCTGTTCTCTATTTCTGTCGACCCTTATCGATAAACTTCCGTCCAAATCTTCGTCATTGTTAAGAATATTTGAAAATAAAATTTATATTATATTTATATTATCAATCAAATACGATACAAATTTTATCACAAGCTTAATTATGAAATATTCTATCTTATTTCATATACGTTAAAATTATTTTATTTCGTCTAAGATAAATTAGTAGATAATCCCAAGGTAATTGCAATAGTATACTGCCATGCCAAATACTAGTACTATTACTTTTCTGATGTTATTTGCAACACATGAAAAATAGGCGATTTAGAATAGTGGTAGAAAGTTGATGGTCAAATGGTTTGAACAGAGAAGAAAACGCGGCGATATTACTACTCCATGACTGACTTTTTGTAAGTATTTAACCAACCGCCTCGCCTAATGTCTTTCTTGCAAACACGAATATAAATTTATTACCTACAAAACCAAATACTTAAAACTTATATAACCACCACTTATTTGAGTCAAAATTCGCAACTTTTTGTTTTCCTCTCTCTTAAGAACTTGCCTTTCCATCAGCACCTACAATTGTATTACTAGTAATATTTCAAAACCACAACCACCAGAATCAATTGGCTGGATTTTAATTGTTATTCCCTGGTCCAACATAAAAACTAAAATCCTGAGGAACAAAAATGAAAGAGGGCCTACCAGCAATCGGGTAACACGTTTGTCTACCGCTACATCCTTATCCTCTTTCCCTAAATCTATTCCTTCCATATTTTTTTTAATCTTCCTTTTAATATATCATCTTCTTCTTCTCTTTCTTTCACCGCTCCTTTGCAAGTTGCTGCTATCTTTCTCTATCTTTAGGGTTGTTTTTATCTTATCTTTCTCTATCTCCCCCTCCCCCCCTCTTTTTTTTTTTTTGAAACCCTCGACTCGTCGGTGTGCTCAAAGGTTGTACCTTTTTAACGATTGAATCGGGGGTTGTTTCTTCTTTCTTATTATGGCTTTGGGAGCGGCTTTGCTTGAGATTTTACAAAGACCAACTTTTGCGGAGGTAATAATAGAGCTGGGGATGCTTATGGCACCCATCTGGATTGCTCTTCTTGTTGGGGTTTTGGTCGGATGGGCATGGAAGCCCAAGTGGGCTAATCTTGCCATTGATTCTGTACCTACAACACATGTTCCTGCTTCCGCGATGCTCCTCCAAAACTTGTCTTCTGGGTTTTCAACTCTCAAATTGCAAGTTCCCAGCTGCATTCCTTGGATCAAGGAAACTCAGTCCCCGCCCTCCATTTCATCTTCTACCTCCAGGTTAGTCTCTCTCTATCTTCTTGCACAAGAGAAGGTTAAATATCATGTTCTGTCTTTCTCCTTTAGATAGATACACAAATCCTTGACCCTCTCCTGTTATCAGTTCATTGCAGCTGGAAGTCGATAAATCACTAGTAACTGATGAAGACCTTCGTTACTTAGACGGGTTGGTTGAAGAGCAAGATGGAGGACCTGCTTGGATTCAGATGATGGACCGTTCTACCCCAAATATGTCCTATCAAGCTTGGCGTAGAGATCCCGAGGTAGATTTCTATCCCCTGGCTTTATAGTATGTGAAAATGATGACAGGAATTTCATTGTTTTGCCCTTTTCGTTAATTGGATTAAATTTTAATGTCTTGCTAGAGTGGACCTCCGCAATATCGTAGCAGAACTGTATATGAAGATGCCACTCCGGAAATGTTGAGGGATTTCTTCTGGGATGATGAATTTCGACTGAAGTGGGATGACATGCTTGTACATGCTGAAACATTGGAAGAGTGTCCCACCACTGGAACCATGGTGGTTCAGTGGGTGCGTAAGGTATTGTAGTGCCTTGTCTTCACTTGTGCATGCTCTTGAATTGCCTAATTGAAGTATCACTTACCAAAATCACTTCTGGTTCAGTTTCCCTTCTTTTGCAGTGATAGAGAGTACATCATAGGCCGTCGCATTTGGGAGTCGGGGCGGACTTACTATTGCGTCACAAAGGTAAGAGAATGAAAGCTTGACATAAATGCACAAGCCATATGTGCCAATTGTAGATGTCAAACAAGTGTACACTTTGCTGTCAGAATCATTTGAGTTTGGTAATGGTAAATAATGCTTCTCAACATGGCATGTCACTTGTTAACCTAACTTGATATCCCTTATATGAGTGAAAGCCAGATAATCAGAGCTACAAATTCACAAAGCAAATTTTAGGGTTTTCCTAAAAAGGATGCTTTTAGACATGGTAGATTGATTGTGAAGCTGATTAGCTAATTCACATTTTTCATTATCTGAGTAGAACACAAAGAAGTGGAGTCGTTTGTATCAAACCAGCTTTAGAAAGGGTTCACTACTTTGAGATGTGTTTTCTTCTTTTGCACTTAGTATACTAGTTGTGGACTGAAGGTTGATTAGCAAAGATATGTTTTCTGTTATCTATTTAGAATACCGAGAAATTGGAGAAAACGTATACAAGTCAAATTGAACAATGCAGTAACTTCTCATCAAGCCCTTTTCTTCCCCTGCTTTTAGCATCTTTAATCCTAGTTTTGGAATAGAATATAATGTGCATGCGTTAATCTGTACTCATTGACGGCCAGAAAAGCAAAAATGGATTTGATATGTTCGCTTCAAAAGTTTGTAGTGAACACAACTGCTGCGAGCAGTCTAAGGCTTCATTACCCTAAAAACTTAGGGAGATACAAGGATGAATCTTCTCCTTCCTGTGTGAAATACTTAAATAGGGATTGTCTGATGATGTTGAGGAATCACTCATTACCTTGTACTGCATACCAGCCCTTTTCCTTCCTTCCTCCATGGTTATCAGCAGGATCTAACAATTTAATCATTTATATTCTCTACCAGTGTTTATCTCAACCAACCATTTCCTACTACTTATGGTGACCATGTGAGTCGTGCAACGACCTGGCCCAACACTGCGAGGTATTGTCCGCTTTGGACACCGTGGCAACGCGCCACGCGTACCCGCACGGATTTGTCCTCTTGGGTTACCCCAAAAGGCGCCTCACAAGTTAGATCCAAGCCTCTACTAATATAACCCAGTAACTCCCCCTCTTTTTCCGATGTGGGATTCGCCTAAGTGAGCTACAGGCGTTACGTATCGCCGTCCGAGCCTCCTCTCTTAGATACTTCCCATCTTCAAAGTCAAGCATTCTCGAAGATACCGACCATTAGTTGAGTGAAGTTGGATATGTCCTGTCAGATTTGCATTTGAATAGTGAGCTACTTCATAATTAACATTCGAAGGAAGAATTTTACCTCTAGGAGCGGGGACCTAGGATTAAGTTGCAGGTACCATAGTGGGAGCACTTACCTCATGTTTTTCATTGTCCGTGTCCATGTATGAGTAGTGTTACTTCAAGTAGAATAAAATAAAACTGGTAAAAAATTCTGAGTTTTGACCTGATATTGGTTGACGGTGTTACGTGTTTTTTCTTAAAGTTGCCCTTACTAACATTCATACTCCTCCAATTTACATTTTGCTGAATCTGTAATAATCTTGATGTTTACATGGTTCAGGGTGTACCATGCTCCTCTGTGCCCCGTCGCAACAAACCAAGACGTGTTGATCTCTACTATTCAAGTTGGTGCATTCGCGCAGGTAATTTGAAGTGATATTGCTAAGCTTGGTTGCTCAACTTCGTGGAATTTTCTGAACCAATTATGATGATCAACCTTCAAATATAGCTGTCCTATGGGTCATGATAGGAAGTATTAGTGTTAAGACTGAAATTGGAGATGTTTCATTACAATAACTGAGATGTTATATTATACTATGCCTCTAAATTGACTTATAATTTCTTTTGCATGAACAGCTGAATCCAAGAGAGATGGTCGGATGACTGCCTGTGAAGTGTTACTCTTTCATTATGAAGACATGGGCATACCTTGGGAAATTGCAAAACTCGGGGTAAGGCAAGGTATGTGGGGAGCTGTGAGGAAGATCGACCCTGGTCTACGTGCATACCAGAAACATAGAGCATCTGGAGACCCAATTTCACAATCTGCAGTCATGGCGCAAGTCAACACCAAAGTTGATATTGAGAATCTCAGATCAGTGGGGAGCAGAACCAATCTTTCTGAGATTGAGCCTGAGGATTCACCTGAGAAGCCTGCGGGGAGGAACATACCAAGGTTGTTAGTTGTTGGTGGGGCAATTGCCCTTGCTTGTAGTCTTGATCGTGGACTCCTGACAAAAGCAGTTATATTTGGGGTTGCTAGAAGGTTTGCGGGGATTGGGAAAAGGTTGTGAACTCTAGCATGTTGAGGCATATTATGTAAACATCATTGACCCATAAGAGAAACATACTTCGGCGTCAAAGCAGCCACCGTGTGAAGAGCTGGGCAAGCTAAGATTCTCCCGCTGTGAAGAGCTGCTTGAGTTGTATTCTGTTGTCTTATGTCGAGCTGCAAGGCAGCCGCTGTTCATGAGAATCCAGATATACTTACTATACATGTATTCTTTGAAATTCTGGTGTCACTGAAGAATATCTCATGCTTCAAATAAAAAGCAAAGCTGATTCTTTTATCAATTTTTTGTCACTATTTATTTTAGTTATTTTTTCGGTAGTTTGACGGAGATATATTTATTTATTTGTCGAGGAAGCATCTCCTTTACTTGAGCATCCTCTGAATCAGATATATGGTGAAGAGTGGCCAAGAATTGGTATGGCCTTTTGCGTCAAGCGTGTGACTTAATGGCTTCACGTTGAGAATTATCAACGACATTACCCCATTGCCTCAAAGGCTCTCGCCAATTGCGGGGTAAGAGAGGTCGGATGTATGCAGCCTGACTCCTATGTTTAAAACATAGAGCGACTGTTTTCGGATAACCCATGCTCTATGATCTATTTTGATGAACATAGTTATTTAATGTCTATACCTCATAATGGTGCTTTGACACATCTATAATAAAAAGTAGTAAAATAAAATGTGATCGGCCTTTTCATTGCTAGTATATTGTTTTGACTTTTGCCCCATCTGATACAGTTTGCACAAGACCGTGTGACAAGTGCCAATATGACAATTCTCACTGGTGCAATGTTACTGATTGCATCAATTAAATGATATTCTTTACCTTTTTCCCCTCCCGAATATTATTGGCCTTTCACAAGTACTTGTCCTGTTTTTCTCCCTAGGCCTTCCTGTCTACCTTGAAGTGGAAGCTCTATTGAACTTCTGAACTGCGTGCCTGGATAAGTAGGACGGAAATTTTCTTGAGACAATTCAAATGAGCTATTATGGACGACATGAGAAATTAGAAAATGGATAACAGACCACTTTCTCAGTGCATACTCAAGACATGCAAACCAAAAGAGAAAAAAAAAAAAAAAACGATTATGCAATTGTCTTGTACAAAGTTAAAGAAGACAAATATTTACAATCGTACAGGCATTAAGATTGACATGAATTAGGGAGGGATAATTTAACTACATCTTATTCATGAGCAAACCCTGCAGCAATTATGCTTTGCGTTGCTAGATTTGGGAGGGGTTATTATTGGTTGATGAGTAGCAGCCTCGGATATTTGTGTTGGGAGAGAAGATGAATTCATGATTTCTTCTTGTGGTTTTGGGCAGAGGGGAGAAGTACATGGCATGGAAGCGCTGACCTTATGCCCCAAGAATTCAGCACAAACTGCGTCAAATGAACTGAACAATGATGAATTCATGATATATAGGAACTAAGAGCTATATTGAATTAAATAAGAGTTGATACATATATATAGAGAGGGGGGATCGAAGCGAGGAAGGACAGCTGGATCATCGGATTAGTGCATCCAGCCTGGAAGTGTTTATCTTGATCATGGGATCAGTGCATATATCCAACAACAGAGCATGCAGCTTAGACGTATATATAGGACAAATGTTGCCTCAGCTGCCTCCCACAAATCACATGAAACGATAAGCCATCAACAAGTTTCATATCCGTCTATATCTATAAAGCCGCCTATTTTGTCTTTCGAAACAATATATTGTTACCCGTCAATACGTGTGTCGTCTTCTAATTTGGTTGCAGCAATATGTATTATTTATCGTCTAAAGCATGCATGCATGCATCTTCATACCAGCTAGCTTCTAGGTTTGTGCACACTTGACCGTGAGAGGTCATTTGATTGGAAATATGTTTCTTTGAATAATTAATCATAGGATAAATTATTTTGTGATAAGTTATTTTATTATGTAATAAAATAATTTATTTTATTATTAATATAAAAATGATAAAATACATAATTCAAAAACTATTTAATATATGACAAGTAGATAATGGGCAATACTCTTATGGCCGACAGGACTCTACCCTCGTTAAAAATTACTGTGCTAGTATAAATCATGAGAAGCAAGGGTCACTTTTGTTTCTTTATCTTTTTTCCACCACTATACTCCATCACCGTCAATAGATAAATTTCATGTGATATTTTTTTTGTTTGTTTGTAGTTCTACTTTTATGAATCGAACAAAACCTATAAAGCGATGAGATAAATCTTCTTATGCTATTGTTTATTATTGTTATGGGAAAGCATGTGCTTATTAGCCTTTTTCCAGCAAGAGCGAGTACTTGTCAATCCTCGGCGTTTTAGTTTAATGCTAAAATGCGTATTCTTTTTGTTTTTCCTAAGAGTCGTTTAGTGTAAGAGTAATGTATAATAATTTTAAATTTTATAATTTTAGAATAAAATTTAAAATAATTTTATCTTATAATTGGTTAGAGGTACTAGATAATTTACGGATTATTAAATTTAATTACTCCATTCGTTTCATATTAAGTAGATTATTGGGGAATTTTTGATATTTCAAAATAAGTGAATTGTTCACTTTTCAAGGAATATGTTGGAAATATTTTCCAATTTTATTCTTATTTAATTAAGTTTTTAAGGTTAAGTTTTGTATGAGAAATAAATGATGCATTAAATGAGTGTGTGGAGTTTAAAAAAGGTTAAAATGAAAAAATATGATTAAATTTTATCTTTATTTCTTTTTCTTAATAGTAGTTTAGTTGCACATATAAAAAAAATTATATATAAATAGTAGTTACTACTAAGATAAATACAACTCATATAAATAAAAATTAAATAAATATAATTAATTTAATACAATAATTTAATCTATTATCAACAAGAAAATATGAAAAAATCAATTCAATTACTTTAATATAGAGAAATATTAGTAGTTTATGAATATATAAACTAATAATTTGGAGTTGAATAGTTAAGAGTTAAATAATTAATTGATTAAAATTTAATTTTAAAAAAGCATAATTTTAGTTACTTTTTTCTTTTTAAAATATGTCATATCTATTAACAAAATATTTAATAATCAAATTTTAATTGATTTTAAAATCTTAAATATTAAAAAAACAATATTAACATTTTTCCTTTTTCTTTCATAGCCTAAATAATTATTTGTATAGAATAGTCCTAAATCAAGGTGAATTTAAATATAAGAAAATTCTAATTCTAATTTAAAAGTGAATCTTGAAATTAAATAAATAAAATAATAAATTAATAAAAATAGTGAAAATTGTCTGTGCCAAATATGTCAACCACTTTTGTCTATTCACTTCAAGCCACATATGTCTTGTTCCCATTATATATATATATATAGATAGATATAGACACATACATACTAATTTAATGTACGTCTTTTGCACGTATACGTTGTGTCAATCTAAAAATTATATATAAATTATACAAATTATATTTGTCATTAAAATAAATACAGTATTCATATAAACAAAATTAAATAAATGTTATTAATTTCATACAATAGTTTAATCTATTATGAACGGGTAAAAATGAAAAATCAATTCAATTACTTATAATATAAAGATATATTAATAGTTTATGAATACATAACGTGATAATATGGAGCTGAATAGTTAGGAATTAAACAAAATAATTGATTCAAATTTAACTTTTAGAAAACTCTTAAATATGAAGGGAATAGTTTAATGTTTCAACGTAATTTTAATTACTCTTTTTCTTTTTAAATTTGTTATATTACATACTTTTAATAATAAAATATTTGATAATTAAAATTTTTGTTAATTTCAAAGTTCTAAAATATTAGAAAAATAATAATATTTTCATTTTCATTCATAGCCTAGAAAATTATTTATATAGAATAGTCCTCAATTAAGAGTAAATTTTAAATATAAAGAAATTTTAAATCAAAAACTAAATCTTGAGATTAAATAAATGAAAGATAAAATAATAAGTCAAAGAATAAACTCAATACATGATATAATTTGGCTGTACTAAATAAAGTGTACTTCGTAGGAAAAATGTGTTGCTAATTAAATTTAGGTTGGATTTCAAGCTAAACTTGGACAATGAGTTTTATAATATTGTTCTCCTCGCGCGCGTGTATATATATATATATATAAAGAGAGAGAGACAGATATTTTCTTCTAAATTAAGTCTATTTTAGTGGAAAAAGAATAAGAACTTAATCATAATAAGAAAATATTCTCAATTTAAATTTTATTATGTTTATTATATGTAATATTTAATATTAATAAAATAAAATTTAAAAAAAATTGATCAAAAGATGATTTTATCTTAAGAGGGATCTTTTAATGAAGGGCAAAAATTTGAAAATAAAATTAATCTAAAGCCAACTAATGAAAATTAACTAATAACTGAAATTTATTAGACTCAACTAACTAATTTAAGATCATAATATAATTTGAATGAAACAAGTTAAGTTGTTATAACAATTAATATTATTTTCTTTAAAATCAAAAAGTGAAAAAGAAAGGGAAACCAATACGAAAGAAATTGAGTGTGTAATATAAGCAAACCTGAGAATCAAATTGAAGTTCAGGAGAAGACGTAAAATAAGAATATGCAAACCGAATTATTGAATGTTGAATCAAAAGTTGAAATTGAATCATACCTCATATAATTAGGATTCATGGTGAAATTAGAAGAACTTTTATTAAAATATGTTAAACTATTTTCAAACAATTAATAAGTTATCCCCTTCAAAAAATATTTATTTAAAATTATATTCTCCTATTAAAAAAATACTTTTTCTAAATTATTATTCGAAAAAAAATCAATCTTCATTTTTCTCCTTAAATTTTTTTTTCTTATACCAAACTTCTCCCTTTAGAAAAGTCAAACCATTAAAACGCGTTTTTCCCTTCAAATAAATATTTTAAGGATTTTCTTTTAAAAATCAAATTTGATTTCACGGGCAAACAGGAAAAGATTTCTTTTGGTAATTATTATTTCAGACCATTAATACTCTTTCCCTTTTTCCTTAAAATTTTTTTAGCAATTATTATTTAAAATTTTTTTTGGACTATTTTAATTGAAAAATATTTTTTTATGTAGATATTTCACTATAATAAGAAAATCTTCTTCATTTATTTTTATTTATATTTGATATTATTAAGATAATAATTCTAAAAAAAAAGAATCAATCTCCATTTTTCCCTTAAAAAATTTTTTTTTTATACCAAACCTTTTCCCCTTAAAAATCCAAACAATTAAAATGCTTTTTTGTTTTCCCCTCCAAATAAACATTTTCCCTTTTCCCTTTAAAATAAGAAAATTTTTTTAAACCAAATTTAATTTCACATTTGCCGTTAAAAAAGAAAAAATTTCTTTTAGTAATTATTATTTCGAATTCCATTAATACTCTTCCCTTTTTTTCTAATTGTTTTTAGAAAATTTTTTTAGACTATTTTAATTGAAAAAAACTTTATTGTGTAAATATTTTACTATAATAAGAAAATTTTATATAATTTTCATTTTGTATTTTAATATTATTAAAATAATAATTTTTAAAAAAATAAAAAAATAATTTTATATAAAGAAGAGTCTTTTAGCGAACACATTGGACTTTGTTATCTTAATAATGTAATAAAATAATTAAGCATATCCGCGACAGCGGGACCCAGCATGATCCCATTTCCCAGAAAACTCCGCGTCACCTTTCGAGCTTCCCAATGCTTCGACTCAACACTTTTGAATGAACTTGTAAGAAGTGTGATAATTTAACTATGAAATTACGATATAAAATTTATCATTAATTATTTATATTTCTGGTAAAAATTATTTATCTCTTTTTAAATAAATAAATAAATCACATACTAACGACGAAACAAAAAATTCATAGCAAAGTATTGCTCCTTAATGTTTCTCAGTGAAAAGTGACTTGACGCCCTTTGTGGACCAACATTAGCATGAATTTTAAATTATCAGTGATGAAATACACCATCAATTTTTTTTTAAAAAAATATTTTAAATTTTATAGATAATAACTTTTTTTTAGCGATAAAAGAAAAAATTGCCTTTGTATATATTTCATGATCCATGATTTAAAAATGAACATGTGATAATTTTATTTCATTTTTAAATGACAAAATTTATCATTGATAATAATATTCATAGTACATTTCTAATCATACCTCCTCCTCCTTTTTCTCCTTTCTTCTTATTATTACATTACTCTTCATACATCAACTTCCCATTAAAAAAGTGGTGAAATCTTTTTCTCTTTGGTTAAACTAATGCTCCTCCATTTTTAAATGAAATACAACTTAATCCATATCTCACATTGACAGAGGAGTGGTCTTAATACTTTTAAATTTTTTTATTACTCTGATAGGGGGAGGAAGTAATTTATTTTTTCAATTTATTACTTAGGAACTTAACGTAGAGCGCAATATACGAGAAAAATAAATTAACGTAATACTATATGCCACCCGACACGTCCCCGGAATTAGCATTGGCTATTAAATTGGTTGATAAATGAGAAGCGTCCGGGTCGTATTTATTTAGGTTTAAAAGACGCCCCCGCTGACGCAACAGGTACAGGTCGAGATCCGGCGAAGTTCGTCGGATTTCTTCCTAGAAAACTGCATCTCTTGCGTATATCCTTGATTATTTTGTTGGCTTTAAACAAAGGAAGACATGAAGGGTTCCTGCACTCTCATTGCTTCCGTGCTTGCTGCTTCTACAGTGGCTATTAGCCCCACATCTTATGCCGCTCATCCTGATGTAACCTTTCACTCAGAGGTACGTTAATGTTTTTCTTTTTTGTTCATAGAGACATGTTTTGTTTGTGTTTGTCGAATGATTTGATTCTGACGCGGGATTAACAATGTACCTGTTGTAAATTAAAATTATCTATTTGCGCTAAAATTTCGAAACTTCGTTCAAAGATTAAACGAACAAAAATTAATGTGTATGACAGGGACCTGGTTATTGCTCATCGACAGAGAAGCTCAGATCTGACAAGTCAACGAAATTGCCATTGACGTCAGAGAAGGAGAAATTTGCTCCTAGGTTTGACGGCCTGAGGTTCATCGAGACTTTGGTTACAGCTCACAGGTGAAATCTATCACGTGCAACTGCAGGGTTTCTTTATAGGATTTGACGAACCCAAGAAGCATTTGCTTATCCATTGAAATGGGAATGAAGCTGGCATCTTTGTGTAATGTGATTGAGTCGTTTTGTTTTTGATCTATCAATACGATTTATTGAAAGTTTGTATCTCTTTTTCTCTATTCAATTTAACATATATGTCCAGTTTTCTATCTAGTAGAAATGCAAGGTGAATCATCTTTACTCAGGAACCTAGACTTATGACTCCTCCTGTTTAAGCAGTTCTATTGCCAAGTTTGTTTGGCTGTTGTCTTGTACAACAGGAGTAGAATCCCCCAAGTTTGTTTGGCGTTGTCTAGTCATGGCAAAAAAGAAGTCATGCTGCTTATGCAATTACAAACTCTTGTTCTCAACACCGATGGCAAATATACGTCATCGTTATAGTTCAGAGATAAAATTCTAAAGAAATGATCGAGGAAAACAAGAGCTAGGGAAAAGAGGTTCCACAGATTGTAATATTCACAGCAGAAGAAACTATTAATCTATTTTCTTTTCTATCATGTATGATTTGCCGACTACTAGTTAATAAAAGAGGAAACGGGCAGCTTCATGTAAGCATTGACATTGCACGAGGAAGTGAGCGAATCCTAAAGATACAGTCCACGAGAATACTCTTACAAAAATGAGAATGGAAATATGATCCAAATTAGTCAAATGTCAAGTTCATTGTTCTCGTTTCTTCCAACAGGTTAGCTTCTGGAGTAAAGATTATAGTGAGAGTTCATTAATAGAATCTTTTTTGATCTGGTCCCGTTGGGTTTCTTTTCAAAAGAATTTTAAAATACTTACGATTCCACTACTGTCATGTGCAAAAAAGAACATTTTACAGATTCAATCACCACGTAATGTATCGAACATTTAAGTCTAGAGAAATGTGCATTCATAGTGAGATCTTGTTTAGCATAGCAAAGGAAATAAAATGGATAATTGTGTTAACATGTGGGGTTTACACAACTTGTGTTCAACGGCATACAAAAGCAAACATGTGAATTTTGTGAGCCGCTCGAAATGTAAAAAATCTAGTGGGGGGTCCCTGTACTAACTAAATGACATACACAGATGAGATTTTAATTCTAGTGATCGTTGTTTAGTTTGTCACAGAAGAAGACCATCATCACATCAACAAGACGGGGCCCATTGCAAAGGCCCAAGTTGAAGTTCAGCCGTGAATTTAATTTTAAAAAAAGAGCATATTCGTTTGTCTATAATACAGCGTCCACACCTCTCTTCCACTGGTGCCTCCTGCTGAGGGATAGCCAACCATTATTCTCTTGACACGTGTCCCAACCACAAATTACTACAAATAGCAACTCTCACCTCCTCCCTCACAGTCACAGACGCTGCAGCTCAACACTCTACTGGTAATCTCATCTCCCAACGTTTCTCTATTAATTTTCTTGTGTGTATACACTCACTCGAGCTTGATTTCGTTCTTCTTTTGATTCTGATTTTGCTTTTTCCACACCCGTACTCGGTTAATTCTAGCTGTTGATTCTTTTGCATGATTAAGTCCAGGCAATCATGACCTAGACGCGCGTCATACATTTCGATCATATGCTACCCAACAATTCAGTAATAGGTTTAGGTGACGAGAAACAATTGATTTATTTATTGCAGGAAGAATCGACAGTAAATGTGAAAAAAAACACGCTGTCACTGGTAAATTTTCATTCTAAATGCCTTCTTTTTGTAGACTGAAATGGCAAGCATCACAGCTTCACCCTTTGTGTCAACAAGATCAAATGTCCAAACTTCAGTAGACACCAAATCAGACTTGTCACAGATACGACTCAGGAATCATACTCTGACTTACAATGGGTTGAGGGCTGTTAACAAGTTTCCTATGCTCCAATCTAAGAAATCTGGCCAACAGGGATCCACAACTGAGACGAAGAGACCTGGATCAGGTACCATTGTTTGTGCACAGGGAATGAACTTGATCTTTGTGGGAACTGAGGTGGGTCCTTGGAGCAAAACTGGTGGACTAGGGGATGTTCTTGGTGGACTACCACCAGCCCTGGCAGTAAGTATCAGTCTTTTATTTTGTTTAGTTTGTACTGCATCACTCTAGAGTTGATCTACTTCTCCACTCTACACTTGTTTTCTTACTTGATTATCACTTAGGCTCGTGGACATCGGGTAATGACAATATCCCCCCGTTATGACCAATACAAAGATGCTTGGGATACTAGTGTTGCCATTGAGGTACTCCTATCTTAACTGCAGATGATACAACATGTCTCTTGATTCAAGCATGTGATCCCTACTTTATTGGCAGGTCAAAGTTGGAGACAGCATTGAAATTGTTCGTTTCTTTCACTGCTATAAACGTGGGGTTGATCGTGTTTTTGTTGACCACCCAATGTTCTTGGAGAAAGTAAGCATATTCTGAACCCTTAGAGAGGTCCTAAGGGATACTACAATGTGAATGCACAGAACACGCCATTTTTGAATTCCTTTTTTAACCTTGCTGGTGCTTTTATCCTTTAAGGTTTGGGGCAAAACTGGTTCAAAAATCTATGGCCCCAAAGCTGGACAAGATTATTTGGACAATGAACTTAGATTCAGCCTGTTGTGTCAAGTAAGTTACTTGCTGCATGGTTGTCTTGACTTAATGTGGCATTTTACTTTTGTTTTTAATCCTTTTTTTAACCTTGTTTTCTTTGTCACTCTCAGGCAGCCCTAGAGGCACCCAGAGTTCTGAATTTGAACTGCAGCAAATACTTCTCAGGACCATATGGTAACACATCCCAGTTTCAGAAATCTCCTTAGCAATCATAGTATATCCTTGTCGGTAATCATCTTTATTTTGCTTATTCTGCAGGAGAAGATGTTCTCTTCATTGCCAATGATTGGCACACAGCTCTCATTCCCTGCTACTTGAAGTCAATGTACCAGTCAAGAGGAATCTATTTGAATGCCAAGGTAAAATCTCTTTGTATTCACTAGATTGCACTTTACCCTGCTAATCAACAAGGTTGTACTAATATATGATAAATTTCACATTGCCTCCAGGTCGCTTTCTGCATCCATAACATTGCCTACCAAGGCCGATTTGCTTTCTCTGACTTCCCTCTTCTCAATCTTCCTGATGAATTCAGGGGTTCTTTTGATTTCATTGATGGGTATGAAATTTAATGCTTCAAATCAGACCATCAACTTTAAAAGCTCTTTTGATTCTAGTGAATTGAGTTTTTAATATTTTGCAGACATGAAAAGCCTGTGAAAGGTAGGAAAATGAACTGGATGAAGGCTGGGATATTAGAATCAGATAGGGTGGTTACAGTGAGCCCATACTATGCCCAAGAACTTGTCTCAGCTGTTGACAAGGGTGTTGAATTGGATAATGTCCTTCGTAAGACCAGCATAACTGGTATTGTAAATGGCATGGATACACAAGAGTGGAACCCAGCTACTGACAAATACACAGATGTCAAATATGATATAACCACTGTAGGATAAGATTTTTCTGACCTCAGCATCTGCTAAAATGTTATGTATGTTTATGAAATTAAATTCTTCCTAATCAAAATCTCTATACAGGTCATGGATGCAAAGCCTTTACTAAAGGAGGCTCTTCAAGCAGCAGTTGGCTTGCCTGTTGACAGGAAGATCCCTTTGATTGGCTTCATCGGCAGACTTGAGGAGCAGAAAGGTTCAGATATTCTTGTTGCTGCAATTCACAAGTTCATCGGATTGGATGTTCAAATAGCAGTCCTTGTAAGTACCAAGTGGACTCGTGGCATCTTTTTTGTTATGTTCACTCGTGCAAAAATTGAAATTGACCTGCAACTCATCCTATGCATCAGGGAACTGGAAAAAAGAAGTTCGAGCAGGAGATTGAACAGCTTGAGGTGTTGTACCCTAACAAAGCTAAAGGAGTGGCAAAATTCAATGTCCCTTTGGCTCACATGATCACTGCTGGTGCTGATTTTATGTTGGTTCCAAGCAGATTTGAACCTTGTGGACTCATTCAGTTACATGCTATGCGATATGGAACAGTAAGAAATAAGACCTTGTACGCTTTTACTGATTTTTCAGAAACAGAATAACAAGACCTTGTATGCTTTTACTGATTTTTCAAAAACAGAATAACAAGACCTTGTACGCTTTTACTGATTTTTCAAAAACAGAATAACAAGTCCTTGTTTACCATCATTTTTGAAAATTGGTTACCTTGTCTTAACATAAACACATGAGTCAGGTGCCAATCTGTGCCTCGACTGGTGGACTTGTGGACACTGTGAAAGAAGGCTATACTGGATTCCATATGGGAGCCTTCAATGTTGAAGTATGTGATTTTACATCGATGGTGTACTTGTACATGGTCCATTCTCATCTTGATATACCCCTTGTTGCACAAACATTGACTTATTGCTTCTTGAATTTGGTTAGTGCGATGTTGTTGACCCAGCTGATGTGCTTAAGATAGAAACAACAGTTGCTAGAGCACTTGCAGTCTATGGCACCCTCGCATTTGCTGAGATGATAAAAAATTGCATGTCAGAGGAGCTCTCCTGGAAGGTAGGTGTCAATTCAATGATTTGTGTTGGTACTGCAGTTTGTTGCCCTTGTCAATCACTGATGGATACCGACTGGTGTTCATGCAGGAACCTGCCAAGAAATGGGAGACATTGCTTTTGGGCTTAGGAGCTGCTGGCAGTGAACCCGGTGTTGATGGGGAAGAAATCGCACCACTTGCCAAGGAAAATGTAGCCACTCCCTAAACGAGCTTTGGTCTTATCCCTGTTTCAACCACAAGGTCCTTAAGCTAACGTATTTATAAGTGAACTTTGTAGAACCCCAATCATCTACAAAATGATTGGTTTTTGCTGGCGAGCAGCAGCATATCAGGCTGAACAGTCCTGTTTGATGTTTTTGTAGGGAAGGACTATTAAAGTGGTGTGGATCAAAGTCAATAGAAAATAGTTACTACTAACCTTTGCAGCTAAATAATAATGTAGCATAAATAATACTAGTAGCGTGAATTCGTTGTACCTTTTCATGCATATAATTATTTGCAGTACATTGTGAAAATTACCCAAGGAATCATATTTCTAGCTCCGTCCTCCTTTTTCTTTCTTCAACGTTTATCTAAATGGAAAGAAGAATATAACTAGAGACTTTAGGCCACATGGGGATGGACCATTATCACATTCTTGGAAACTGGGGCTTTTTTAACTAGCAAATTCAGATACTTTTTTATTTTTTGAGAGGATGAAAGGAGTAATCAAGCAGTCTATGTCACAATCTCTAATTAGTTGGTTGGTCATAGGAAAGAAGCTTAACAGTGGCTAAAAGAGAAGACCAACTTTGAGCAGATGGCTATTGATTGTCATTTTGCATCATAAAATGGGAAAGGAAAGCTCATGTTTTGAAAACAATGCAAGATTCTCTTCATAAAGAAATGGAAATTTTACTTTTACATTAGAGTTGTCAACAAAAACTATATTATTCCCTCCAGAAGAATAAAGTAATGTATCCCTTTTCCGTAAAGTCGGCAAAAATTTATATCAAATCAATTGCAGTACACAATGATTGATGGGTTAAAATTTTGTGGAGTAACAAAACCAACCATGCCAATGTTAGTCCATTACCTGAAATTATTGCATTTAGGAAAGATATTTTGAGCCCATCACACATTGATTCATAAAGTTGA
>JAPFFP010000103.1:23791658-23806899 GCA_026153255.1 Solanum medicagineum | reverse complement strand
ATGTTAGTCCATTACCTGAAATTATTGCATTTAGGAAAGATATTTTGAGCCCATCACACATTGATTCATAAAGTTGAATGGACTACAGCTCAATCAAGGCATCTCCTTTTTTTACGTAACATAACGGCACCTGTCTGTCTCTTTGTCTACGCAACAGTTTTCTCTACAGCCATGCTATTTTTATATTCAAAATTAATTTTGGTGTTATTCTTTCGTCAGTCTAAAGCAACAAATCTTAAACTTAAATAAATACTAGTAAGATGCTCACACAAGTTGGTTGATGGGTGTTTTCCGTATTTTATTTACTAATAAATAAAAGCAGGCAGGCGCTGTCAATAGTCCGCAAGCACTTTCACCTTTAGCTCATGGAACACTCTTCTCCAGCATTGCTTCTCCTCTTTCTCCTGTTTCTTACTCCTACTTTGGTGGCTTCTCTCGGCATCAACTACGGTCAAATCGCCGACAATCTTCCCTCGCCGGAAAATGTGGTACCCTTGGTCAAATCCATCGGCGCTACGAGAATCAAGCTCTACGATGCTGACCCGCATGTTCTCAAAGCCTTTGCTAACACCGGCGTTGAGTTCATCGTCAGTCTCGGCAATGAGTACCTTGCCAAGATGAAAGATCCTTCTAAAGCTCAATCATGGGTTAAGACCAATGTCCAAGCTTACTTACCTGCTACTAAAATCACCTGCATCGCAGTCGGTAATGAGGTTCTCACCTTTAACGATACCACCCTCACCGACAACCTCCTCCCTGCTATGCAAAGTGTCCACACTGCTCTTGTTAATCTCAAATTGGACAAGCAAGTCACTGTCACCACCGCACATTCTCTTGCTATTCTGCAAACTTCCTATCCCCCTTCTGCTGGAGCTTTCCGTCGAGATCTTGTCAACTTTGTAACCCAGATCGTGGACTTCCATTGCAAAACTGGCTCACCTTTTCTGATCAATGCTTATCCTTACTTTGCTTACAAGGGAAATCCGAACCAGGTCTCCCTTGATTTCGTTCTGTTTCAGCCCAACTCCGGGATGGTTGATCCACAGTCCAATCTCCACTACGACAACATGCTTTTCGCTCAGATCGATGCTGTTCACTCTGCTTTAGCTTCTATCGGGTACAAAAACGTCTGCGTGCAGATCTCGGAGACGGGATGGCCGTCAAAGGGAGACGCCGACGAGGCCGGAGCTACACCGGAGAATGCTAGGAAATACAACTGTAATCTCATGAAGCTTATTGGTCAGAAAAAGAGTACACCCATGAGGCCTAACTCGGATTTGAACATATACGTATTTGCCTTGTTCAATGAGAACCTCAAGCCTGGTCCTACCTCGGAGCGAAACTATGGCCTCTTCAAGCCCGACGGATCTCAGGCCTACCCATTAGGAGTCCCGGCAATCAACGCTGTGAGTACGAATAGCAGCTCCGGTGGGTCTGGATCTACGCCTCCAGCAAGCTCCTCCTCCGGTTATCTAGCCATTACTTCTGATTCGGTCAGCATTTCTTCCTTTTTCCATTTTCAGATTTATTTTACTGTACCTCTTTAATTTCCAAGTATACACTTGAGAGAATATCAGTCGCTCGTTTTCACAAAAAGTTGCTCAACTTTTATTTTTACCTTCAAAGTCAGTATGAATTCTTTTAACACGAATTCATATTTGAGTGACTAAGTTGAGTGAAAAGAATCCATGTGTGATATTAACTCAAGAATTTTGGTATAAAATTTGATACAGCTGCTAATGTTGTTGTTCAATTCTCAGGGAACAAGTCTTTCTCGCTGCAAGTCCTTGCTTCTCTGCCTTGTCCTTTTTATTTCACTGGCACTCTCCTGAGATTTGGACTATGGAATAGTGAATCACTGGTGTTTGTATTCTTTGATTATTTTTGACATTAGATTTGGTTTATCGCATTAGATTTATAACATGATAGCTGATCCATTATTCCCATTCTATCCGCTGTCATTGATTATTTTATGGAAATGGTTTCCTCTACTTTAATGGCTGTCATTGATATTTCATCTTAATGCGTCAAATTTTCCCAAGTTGAAACTGCAGCAAAAGACCAACACTCCGTTGGAACTTCCATTCAATTTTATAGTTTATTTGTGCTCTTCCCCAAAACTCCCAACCTTCAAAAAACAATTTCAGTTGTTTACGTCTTAAAGTCCCTAAGACAAAAGAAATTCATTGTACCATGAATCATTCATATTGATAAATATGATTTGATCTATTTTAAGATTAGAGTTTATACAAATATAATCAAAATGGGTAAAATATGAGAATTTATATAGATCTATAATAAAAAATTCTTAATTGCTCTAAAAAAAATTGCGCATAATTTTTTAAAAATTTTTCATAAAAAAATTTGGACGGGAGGTGGCAATTTTTTTTTATTGGGGTGGGTATAAATACTGAAAAATAAAAAAATAAACCAAACCAAACTAATTCAATTTTTTGGTTTGATGTCGGTGTTCTTTTTCAAAAGTTCAGTTCTTCGATTCGGTGTTTGGTGTAGGGGTCTCAAAACTTTGGTACATCGAAGAACCGAACTTTCATTTAAAAAATTAAAAAATTATATATAATATTAGATCAATAAATAAAATTATATTTATATAAATTTATAATTTGCTAAAATCGACTCGAATAACCGAATGTCCACCCGTAGGTGGTGGTAGCGTATAAATTCAATTGGCTTTTTGGACTTTCAAAATTTTACTTTAGGAAATATTTAGGGGAGGAGGGAGGGGGTTAGGGTGAAAGAATTTAACGTTTTTTTTCATCTTTCTTGGTGTTTTTTCGCGTGGGGGGTGGAGGATGTTATGGTGGAAATAGAGGGTGGAGTGTTGAAAAAATTGAACTTTCATTTTTTATTTTCTTTTTAAAAAATTTTGGAGGTAAGGGGTCCAGTGGGTGTTGGAAATGAATTTTTTTTTTAAATGGTAATAGGATAGGGTGTAGGGGGCTGGTGACGGGTTGATAGAGTGTGCAAATTTTTTGATATTTTTTAATTTGAAAATTGGGGGTGATAGAGGTTCGGGTAGGATAGGGATGAGGGTTGGTGTAGGGCGGGAGTGGGTGGGTGATAGCTAGGGGTGACAATTGAATGAGTTGGGTTAAATTTGAGCGGGTATAATGCCAAGACACCAAACGGATCTAGACCCAACCCAACCCAAATTTCCTTGGGTCAAAATGGGCTGAGTAACAGGTTATAGAGTGGGTCAAGACCCAAACCGACTCAATAAGTTTGCTTATTTTATTTATATTTTTCTTTATTATGACTATAAAAAACATATCAAGTCGAAAAAAAAGTGTTTGAAAATATTTTGACAAGATCTCTCTCGAATTAATTCGGTTGCATATCAACTCAATTTTTAAAAAGCTGAAATGGGTTGCGTTGAGCTAATAATTAGACGGGTTATTAACCTGTCCAAATTTCAATGGGCTGGGTCGGGTTGGGTGGGTTGGATTTAATTTTTCCACCCCTAGTGATAGCGTATGAAAGTAAAAAAAATTAATCTGCTTCCTGTTCCTTGGCCCATAAAATCCTACCAGACATCCCCCGCCGTTACCTGGCCATCTAGGCCTCTTGCCGGGCTCGTTATGGACTCATATGATTTTTTTCAGGAAAGTTACGCCGGATCCCCTGCAGCGCCAGAATCCATGAGCCAACACCCAAAGAAAACTGCTAAAATCGCTTATTTTCTGTTTTGGCCCAAAAAATCCTACCAAGCGTCTCCCGTCGCTAACTGCCCCAACTAGGTCTCTTGCTGGGGTCGTTGCAGACCCACTCGTATGATTTTTCTGGAAAGTTGCGCTGGACCCCCTGCAACGCTGGAATACGTGGGCTTAACACTCATAAAAAACTGCTGAAATCATTTGTTTTTTGTTGCTTGGCCCATAAAATCCTACCAGGCGTCCCCCGCCATCGCCATGCCACCTGAGCCTTTTGCTGGGTTCATTGTGGACCTACTCGTATGATGTTTAGGGAAAGTTACGCCGGACCCCCTGCAGCGCCCTAATCTATGTGCTAACACCCATTCTGGGGCTACATGGGGATCCAGCGCAAGATTCTCGAAAAATTATACGGGTGGATCAGGCACAGGTGGCCCGGCGGCGTTAGCGGAGGCCTAGTAGGATTTTATGGGCCAAGGAACAGGGAACAGGAAACAGGAGATTTCGGCAGTTCTCTTTATGTGTTAGACCACGGATTTCGATGCTGCAGGGGGTCCGACGCAACAGTCCTTAAAAATCATACGAGTGAGTCCGCAACGAGCCCGGTAAGAGACCCAGGTGGCCCAACGCGGCGGGGAAGGCTTGGTAGGATTTTATGGGCTAAGAAATAGGAAATAAGCGATTTCGACATTATTCTATGGGTGTTTGTCCACGGATTATGGCGCTGCTGGGGATTCCGACGCAACATTCTTGAAAAATCATATGTGTGAGCCCGCAACGAACTCGGTAAGGGGCCCAGGTGGCCGGGCGACAGTGGGGGAGGCCTGGTAGGATTTTACGGTCCAAGGAACAAAAAACACACGATTTCGTTATATTTATGTGGGTGTTAGCACACGGATTCTAGCATTGCAAGGGAGTCGACACGCAACTTTCCCGAAAAATCATATGAGTCGGTCCGCAATGAGCCCGGCATGAGGCCTAGGTGGCCCGACTGCGGCGAGGGACGCCAGTAGGATTTTATAGGCCAAGGAACAAGAAACAGGACAGTTTCTGTGGGTGTTAGTCCACGCATTTTGGCGTTGCAAGGGGGTCTAGCACAACTTTCCCAAATAATCATACGAGTGGATCTACAACGAGCCTGACAAGAGGCTCATGTGGCTCGACGCGATAGGGAAAGCCTAGTAGGATTTTATAGGCAAAGGAACAGGAAATGGAAACATATGATTTCGACAGTTTTCTATAGATATTAGTCCACAAATTTTGGCGTTATAGGGGGTCCGGCACAACTTTCCTGAATAATCATACGAGTGGGTCCACAATGAGCCTGGAAAGAGGCCTAAGTGGCCTGATGGCTGCGGGGGAGGCCATGTAGAATTTTATGGGTCCAGGAACATGAAACAGGCGATTCTGACAGTTTTCTATGGGTGATAGCCCATAGATTCTGGTGTTGTATAGGGCTCCGGCGCAACTTTCCTGAAAAATCATATCAGTGTGTCCGCAACGAGCCTGACAAGAGGCTCAAGTAGTCCAATGGCGGTGGGGGATGCCTGGTAGGATTTTATGGGCCAAGGAACAGAAATCAGGCGATTTCGGCAGTTTTCTATGGGTGTTACCATACGGATTTTGGCGCTGCAAAGGGTCCGACGCAACTTTCTGAAAAAATTATACAAGTGGGTCCGCAACGAGCCCGACAAGAGGCCCAAGTGGCTCGGCGAGGTGAGGGAGGCCTGGTAGAATTTTTTGGTCCAAGGTAGAGGAAACAAGCGATTTCGGCAGTTTTCTGGGGGTGTTAGCCCACTAATTCTGGCGCTGCTAGGGGTCCGATGCAACTTTCCCAAAAAATTATACGAGTGGGTCTACAACGAGCCCGACAAGAGACCCAGGTGGCAGACGACAGCAGGAGAGGCCTGGTAGGATTTTATGGGTCAAGGAATAGGAAACAAGCGATTTCGATAGTTTTTTGTGGATATTAGCCCACGGATTTCTGGCGTTGCATAAGGATTCGACTTTTATGAAAAATCATACGAATGGGTCAGCATCGAGCCTACAGGACGCCCAGGTGACCCGACGACAGCGGGGAACGCCTGATAGGATTTTATGGGCCAAAGAATAGGAAATAAGCAATTTCGACAGTTTTCTATTGGTGCTAGCCCATTGATTCTGACGCTGCAGGGAGGTCCGACACAAAAAAAATTATGAAAAAAAATTCAAAAATAATTACTTGGAAGTAGAATTGGAGTGATAGGAATTGAATATTAACAATCTAATTTTGATTTAATCTTTTTTGGCTTCAAGTAAATAAAATGGATTGAAACCATTTTTATCAAAAAATCATATTTGATCAAATTCATATTTACTCATATTTTATATGGATGGATTGTGATCTAATCCATTTTTGCTTCAAATGAATAAAGTGGATTGAAAACCATTTTTATCCAAAAATCATGATGGATTGTGATATAATCCATTTTTGCTTCAAGTGAATAAAGTGGATTGAAACCATTTTTATCCAAAAACCATATTTGACCAAATTCATATTTACTCATATTTTATATGGATGGATTGTGATCTAATCGATCTTGACTCAATCCATAATCCAATTTCAATCCAATCCACCTATTTACCACCTCTAATCACGAGAAAATGCTGATAACTGATAACTGTTGGTACTAAGAAACTTCACCAAACTGTCATCATAAAATCAGCTGCTATATGTAATTAAGATAAAAAGGTTTGGTCCTTGAATACAAGTTCTTTCGCTAAAAAAATGATGAGCACAACACTACTCTACAAGAGTATAATGCCTCTTGCGAATAACTCAGATACCATCGGATACCCAAGACGTACAAAATTTCTCTTAAAATTTTTTTTAAGGCTTTCAAGAAACACTAGAGCCTCACCCAGTTCTCCTCTTGGTGCCTCTAACTGACAGAGCACCTACTTCTAATTTGCCTAGATTAAGAGGAGCCCCAACCACATTAGCCATCTCGCGAACTAGCCCGTCAGACAGCCAAGAATTCCGACCTTATCATACCGGTGTAAGAGCAAACAGCCAATTGCATTCAAGAGCTTCTATAGCACTGGAAGGATCCTCCCACAACTCCATTTTGTTGAGCTTTAACTCTTCGATAGAACAACACATAGGCGGCTGATGTTTTGATATCAGATTCAGCGACCGGTGAAACATGGGAATCATCAAAATGATACCATCTGTCATCATCAATCAACTGCCAATTAAAAGAACGCATCAGTTGTTTGCAAGTATAAAATGAACCTACAGTCAACCAAGGCAATCGGAACCCCTTGGATGAGACTCGAGCTATTTTGCTAGCTCAAGAAGAATATAGTCTAGGTAGCAACTACTCTAACAAAGATATTCAACAAAAGGACAAGACAAATTAATAAGTACCTTGCAGTAAGCTGTGTAATGCCCACCTCCTAGTCCACCATAATGGTTGCTTATTGCATATAGCTCATACACATGGGAGCTCTCAGATGCATCCTTACTTTTCACATACTTGCTTAAATCCAGATTATGTATGGGAAAATTCACAAACGTATCAAGCTTGTTCTTCAGCCATCGACTATAAGAGAACCGCTTTAAGTGGAAAACAAGTATGTCTGGTAACCTCCATAAATCTAACTTCTTGGAGGCTTGTCTATGCACCTTGCAGCGAGGACAGTACCTGCATTAAGATCATAAACATACACTTAATCCCACATCAAGTGGATAAAAACTTCTTAAAAGGAAACATCTCATAACATACCACATATCATCTGGTCCTAACGGTTCCTCCTTTAGGAAGGCCTCCAAACAAGAAAACAAGGATATAGCTTCTTGCTTGGTTTTCTTCACTGTAAGTCCACTTTTGTGAACCTCTGGAAGGTCTTTGAGGTAGCTAGTATCATATAGCTCGTATTCCTTCTCAGTCCAATCCAATATCACCTTCTGCATTCCTCCAACTGGTTGTATCACCGTATCTTTTACAACTGGCCTGCAGTTAGTACCCCGTTCATCAGTTAGACAAAGGTGAAATGCCAGCCCCATGCTGGAATTCCCCAATGGATCTATGCACTCTGTTGATTGACCTTCACGACCATATTGGATAGTACAACTGTTATTTGGTACTTCAATTGTTTCCGACGGAGAACCATTTTCTGCACCATCCTTAAGACCAGGTGCTGATGAGACGAATGCTTTTCTTCTTAATGGAGCAATGACCTTATGGACAGCAAAATTAATATCAGCCCCATTACATGGGTCTTCCAAAAAAGTAACAAGTGGTGTCAAGAACAACTTCCTCTCACTGGCCTTTGAACTGTCTATGATACACCTACAGAAAATACATGATGGTCAATGGCAGGTGAAGAATAAGCTATAACAAGCATAGTCAAGTCACCAGTCCGAATAGATACTTTTTCCTTGATGAGTGACAGGTAGTATTACTAGGAAAAAGTCAACTAAGAAATTCATATCAACCTCATTCTTTGTTAGCTATAAACCTCAATAAAGAATTAATACTACTGAACACACACACACCCCAAATTCAGAGTATTCACAAATTCACGAGTCTACATTTTCACTCAAGTTGCTAAAAGCAATACCAGGAGAAGACTAGTAAATTATCAAATGCATAAAAAATGAATCATGACGAATGGGGCAGCTGCTGGGCAAAAAATAACAGAACTTTTAATTTTAACAGCTTATAAATTAGCCACAAGACTAAAGAATTTTTTTAAAAATATAAGTATAAAAATAATTCAAGGATTTAAACTTACTTTTCCTGGTACCTGTGACTAATCTCCAGTCTTGTCAGTTGTGCCACCCTTTTTGGGAGTCTGTACGCAACGATATGTTCATCATCCTTAACTGAACTCAAACTCTCTGTAGGGTTCTCAATGTATCGAAATATCCGATGATCATAGACCTGCCCAGGAGACTTCTCATGAAACAAACAGTAGCACATTTCGAACAAATGAACAAAAATATTTACATGTGAGCAGATATACGATTCTGGTACAAACATATGCCTAGGCATGCACATGTCTGTTACCCATACAAAATGTGAACAAATAACAAACAACATTACCTCTGCAAGTAGGAGGTATTCATCAATCCTTAAGCAGCATGCACTTTCTAAAGCCTGTGCAAGATCTTTAATATAACCCTGTTTCGAGACGGTAACAGTATATGGCATTGGAAGGCCACTGCCATCACTATAAAACACTGTTACTGTCACTGTCCTTGTGACTGTTGAAGGAAGTGGCAGAGACAAATACATGAAGGGATCAAATGTTATTGAGATTTTGTCGCAGACGGGACAAACCAGTGTAGACTTATATTGTCCCTGAAATAAATAGCTTCAGTATGAGTGAACTTTGTGGCCATATGCACTAACAAGAAACGAGCATCAATTTCAGATATTTTATATGCCATCTGAATTCTATCCAAGCATTACTGAATAGCCTTTGTCACCAGAAAAGGAAAACCAAGTGACTACCAGCCTCCAGTAAGTCGCACTGTAGAAATCAAGCTGACAGAGGGAAGAGAGAAAAAAATAATAACAATTCCTAGGACTAGAAATATAAAACCACTTGCATAAAGGTCAATCAAGACAATCCTAGTCAATTAAGAAATTTAGTACAGGAGGACATAACAAATAAATCATAAACAGAAAATGATCAAAGGCAAAGAACCTGGCAAATATCAACTATAACAGAGTCATTTCTGGCTCTGTGGTATCTCCAAAGCTCGTTAGCAACTTCTTCATCTGGACGACCATCTGAGTCCTTTGTCTCAAAATATGGCTTTTGCTTGACACGATTTAAATCTTCATGTAATCCATCCAAGAGGAAGGCGAGTAGCTCCTAGAAAGAGGAGCATATCACTTGTTGAAATATCTAGCAGCATTTTAAGAGAATTGTGTTTTGAAACATAAGAGGCAAGGGGAACATCTGAACTTAAGGCCTGCTAACTATAGGGAAAAGCTACCAGCAATATTCTAGGCAACGAAAAGCAACAGGCTCTACTAGTGGGTAATACGTACATTCACCACCAGATGATACATAAGTATTCCTAAAGACCAACATTACCATTGAGGAAACCCTGTGGCAAATATGACATTCTCAGAGAAGCCGAACCAACCTGAGAATCATGCTGGTTATATCCGCTAAACTGGGGAGCAAATCGACCAAGTTTTCCCTTGAATGCACGAGGTGCCACAGGTGTTCGGCCAGAGGACCACAGTTTCCTCAATAGTTCACCAAATGCAAGTGCAAGCTCACCCTGTAAAACTACAACAGGTATTAGAAACTTAAATATGGATCTCTTCCTCGAAAAAGTACACAACATAGACAAAGGAAGCAACATTACATGCATCCCCAAAGGATTCTGTCTGTTAATCTCATCAGTGTAATCCTGCAAGAAGTATTCAACAAGCGGAGGTGTATGAACCAGACACTGAAGTGCACTATTCATGAAGCATGTGTTGCCCAGATTGGATAACCCTGCCAACCCTCCCCTTTCACCTTTACTTGCAGGCCTCAGACTATCATATCCATCCTCTGGATCACCATAACTGGAATTCAAAGAACTCCCTTGATATGCATTGGAGCTATATCCAGCAGAGAAACCATTGGACAATGTTCGACCACCAGCAATTGTAACAGATGATCTCAAAGGTTCAACTGGAACTAATGCCAAGTCGTTTCCGGTTGAATCAAAGCCAAAACCAGAAGGTAGTGACCCTTCAGCTTGCACCTCCAGGAGAATCTGGCAGGAGATCATTCCATCAGTAAAAATTACTAGGAAAACATGTAACAAAAACATGTTCGTTCTTGAATCTTCTTTATTTTTCTTTGCATTAACAAAGTGATATGGTGTATCATAAGCTTCCTTGACACTCCGTTCTCCACAAAAAGCACGGAATCTTAGCAGAAGCAATCCCCCGATTTTCAACAGAAAGAAGTGGTCAGGTCAAGAAACAATATACGTAAGAAACCTGTAAAAAAGGTGAAGCAAAAGAGATAGAGAGCAACACTTTGAAAACTGAAAGCAAGAATCTAAGGAATTATACCGGTCAGCTCTTAATTTTTTTGCCAATTCAAACTTGTGTATTTCCTTTTTCATCCAAACCTCTTTTAACTAAAATTATTAGTAATGCTAACAAATAGGCCCAACACAATTCATATTCTCCAATCAAAATGTCCCAATAGAAACCATTAACTAAATTCAACCAAATAAAAGTACAAACAACATCAACATTACAAAAGTGGAGTCTGGGGAGGTAGGGAGTATGCAGGCCAGTACAAACATAAATATCAGCAAAGTCACTCATAGAAGCAAGTTTTCCAATGAAGGTATATCTAAGTGACTTCCACGCCCACATCCATGGCAGGAGCTAGAAACTCTAACAAGGAACGCAACAATTGCATTCTTGGATTTGAATTATGCAACCTAAAACTTTGATTGTTGATACACCAGAAGCTTCCATTGATATCAAGATTCAAGGGGTTTCAACAATTTATATATACATAAAAAGATTTCATATAATTTTCCAACAAATTTAGCTCCACCCCTGACCATCATTTCACATTCAGAAAATGCTTGTCAAACATATATGAACATACATCAAATACTAAAGAAACACACACTCTCCATTTCAATTGACACAATTTTCAAAATAGGACTTCTGAAACTTTAGATATTAAGGGATCGTTTGGTTTGAATAGAAGTTAGAAAGGGATAAATTATGTGTGGGATAAATTATGTTGGGATTAGTAGTGATGGGATAAGTTATGCTGAGATTATTTGTTATTAAGTGTTTGGTTTGTTGCATAAAGTTTAAGAATATATTGTTTATTTACAAAAATATCCTTCACTTTATTTATTTTTTTTATGTATTTTCTTTGCTAGCTTTGTCATTCAATATTCATTTTTAAAATAAAATTTTCATTTTATTTAGCCTAATCATTATTATGTGTGCATTTCCATGATAATACTGTATGCATTTAAAATAAAATTTGTCTTATTTAATTTAAAAATAGAACTTCCACTTTTTAGTTTATTAAAGTAAAAAAGGATTTATGAAAAATTAAAACATAAAAATATAAGAACTAGTCAATAAAAACTATATCATATAGTGTAGTTTTTCAATAAAAATATATCAAGAAGTATCATAAAGATAAGGAGGAAAGGTTATAATATTATTACATATTATATTAAAAATAATGTAAATATACAAAGTGAGGTATAAAAGAGATAAAGATAAGGAGGAAAGGTTATAATATTATTACATATTATATTAAAAATAATGTAAATATACAAAGTGAAATATAAAAGGGATTTAAAAGGATTTCTTTGTCATTTGTCCCTTTTATCTCAGGATAAGTTATCCCAGGATTACTATACCACCCAAAAGGATGGATAACTTATCCTGGTACTATTTATTAGTCCCGAGATAAGTTATCACAGATTTTCCAACCAAACAACAATTTAAAAACTACTATATTTTTATCCCGGGATAATTTACACTTATCCTTCACACCAAACGACCCCTAAATATGTCATAACATTTTGTGTAGCTACAAGACCATTGCAATTTACGATCTTAGGTATGTCAAAACATGTCTTGCTACAAAATTTGTTATTAACCATAAAATGAAAAATCTAAAAATTATTTACAAATTAAAAAAATGCCTCTTTTTGAAATGGACTAAAAACGAAATAGTGCCATATAAAATGAAATGAAAACAGTCACAAACTTTACAAGATATTTTTCAAATTTAAAAATGTGCCACTCTTTCAAATGAATAGAAAAAGAAACAGTGTCATATAAAATGAAACGAAACTAGTACTAATATTTGTAGGAATGTTGCTAGAGGATGTACTTTCCTTCAAAGTTGCACACTAAACACTCCTATGTTTATTTTACGAGAATGTGTTTGAGCGGGCGCAAAATTTTTAGAAAGAACAAATGACTTTGTGAAACTTATGTTAAACATGCCAAAACTTATAAAGGGCGACTCGGTGCACTAACGCTCAAGCTATGTGCAGGATACGAGGAAGAGCTCGACCACAAGGGTTTATTGTCCCGCAGCCTTACCTTGCATTTCTGCCATGACATTTATGTGGCTATAAAATCATGTCAACAACAACATACTCTATGCAATCCCACATATGGGGGCTATAAAATCACGTCATTAAGGGTAAATGAAAAGTCTAAAGTTAAATTATTTCTAAATATAGAAAAATGTCATTCTTTTTCTAATTGATTAAAAATGAAAGTGCATGTCTCTTATCAAACCAAAAGTTCTTAGGGTTTGTTTGATTCACGAACTAGTAATGTACTCCCTCCTCCCATTTTATGTGGCACCCCTTGACTTGGCACGATACTTAAGAAAAAAAGGAAGACTTTTAAAACTTGTGGTCTAAAATCATTCTTAGATATTTGTGTGGTTGAGAATAATTTCATTAAGGTTAAAAAGGAAATTTTAAAGATAAATTGTTTCCAATTAGAGAAAGGTGACATTCTTTTTGGGACGGACCAAAAAGGAAAGGAAAGGGTGCCACATAAAATGGGACGGAGGGAGTAATAGTTATGCATGCATTGTCTACTCCCAAGTGTTCTACTTTTAGATTTATTCTAATACATATACTAACAATGCACATATTCTTAATCAACATTTTATCTCACATAAATTACACAAAATTCCACTAACTTATGCAGTTATTTGAAATGTAGAGTTTAAACGACAATCGAAACCCTTATACTCACTTATTGTGCGATTATTTTTTCCTTGTACGACAAACTAAGCATTGTATTACTTAAGCAAGATTTTATGCTATAATCATTTTACTTAACATGGTAAACCAAATCCAAATGGCCCCTTTCACTAATGCATATCACCTATCAGCTAGTGTTTCTAATTTTCCATAGGAGAACACTAGTAATGTATGGAGTGAATATTGTATGAGAACTCACATCTTGATCCATCTGCAAGTTGGAGTCCTCCAGTGTTTGGTTTGATGCAACTAACTCTGTATGCTTCACTTTATCAAAATAATCCCAGATGTGTGCCTGTATAATCCAAGAAATGATAAGGGTAAAGATTTTGTCTCATTCTAAGAAGACTTTGCTTGATGACATGAAATAGAACTAGATAATGTCCTAATTTCAAAAAGAAACAAACCTTTTCTGGCACAATTCCTTTGAGTCTACACACTATGCTATAGAGTTCATGTAAAGATGCCTGAAACATATCACATCATTTTTAAGTTACTTAATAACTGAAAAAAAAAAACATATTTGAACAACAGCGCAAAACATCAAAAAAGCGATCAGAACATACATGCAAAAGTACATAAGAAGACAACTACAATTCAAATAGCAAGTTCATCTGTTGCTTCAATGCCGAGCAAACATCATTCTCTATTCCCCACCCCACCACCCACAAAAAAAAATTCACAGTTTCAAATTGATAATGACAAGATGACTGAGATTGTTACAGCAAAAGCAATCACTAGATCATGTGTTCACCAATGTCATTCTTAAACGGCCAATAGATGGAGAAAAGAATGGCGAAGCAGATGTACACTATTTATAATTAGAGATGAGAAGCAAAAATTGCAACAATAGTGCACCCTGACATTAATTGTTTTTTGTTTTGAAGGGGCAAAAATGACTGTCTTCTATATAAATTAGTAAAGACCATATAGAGAGGCAAGGCCATAATATACCTTTTTACTTAGTCGTATAACCTTGTGGCTTTTATCTCTAGTATCAAATACATTGAGACATAATGGGAACACCTCCACGATAAGCTGCTTGGCATCTCCCACAGATATCATTTTCCGAGGTAATGCTGGTCCTCCTTTATACCTAAAGACAGTGAGTTTTACCGCAAAAAAACGTTAGAAATGGAAAGCATGTGAAGAACACTGACACTTCACGCACAATTTAGCAGATCACTAGCATGTATGCAAAAAGCCGGGAAAAGAATAGCATATGAATCCTAGGAAAAAGTCAATGTGTTGTACAATCAGCATTAAAAGGGTTCTTTGAGACCCTAAATAGCATAGACACAGTTAACTGTGAGAAGGAGAACACTGCTCCAATCCAGCACCCTTTCCACTGAAAATGAAAAAAAAAAAAAAAAAACTCCCTCTGTTTTAGTTTAAGAGACTTAGTTTGACTAGGCATAGAGTTTTAGAAAAGATGGAGACTTTCTAAAATAAAGATGTTGACAATGTACCAAAATAGCATATGAACCTTATGGTCAAAAAAATCAAATCACGTAGAGTGTTGGAATTGAAGAGTTACCAAATAGAGAAAGAGACAATCTTTTTTAAATGGACAAAAAAGTAAAGTATGATACTTCAATTGAAATGGAGGGGGTATTAAGTAACAGAATGGTACTTCTAATCATGAAAGTCGACCATAACCATCCACAGAAAACTCTTTCCGACAAAAGAGAACCATTTTGGAATTTGGCATAGCTGTCAGTCAACAAAACAATGCCTTCAAAATATTGAGTATCTCCTATTCAAGAAAAAAACAATCAAAGTATTT
>JAPFFP010000103.1:23761663-23784055 GCA_026153255.1 Solanum medicagineum | reverse complement strand
CCCCAAATCCCATTTCAGGTGAATTTAAATCCATCCTAAAATTATAAGACCAGTCTCACAATGGCAAGTGCATCCTACACGCACCACGTCATCGACATGTTAGCGCCACATCCCTGTCACGTCAGCACCACATTGAAAATTATTTAAATTTTTAATTTTTTAATTCTTTTTGGTTTCTTTTTATTTAATCACAATTTTAGAGAAAAAAAAATAGAAAGAATAAAGATTAATCCAAGATTATTAAAAAAATCTCAAAAAAAAAAACCACGGATTCAAGATTGTAAAAATCATTCTCACTAAAGAAAATATTAAATTTCTGAGACACATTATCAAAATAAATAAATAATAATAGCTAAAAATTTCATTTGAGAGGAAGAAATTATAAATTTTTTGTTAAAAATAAAAGCTTCAAGTTCATTTGAAGCAAGAATAAGTTGTTGGCTTTTTCATTTTCTTTTCCTATTCATCATATCCAATAATAAGTAACAATAATTTGAGATAAAGAAATTCTAATTTACTGATTGAAAGGGAATGGGGGTGGGGGTGCAGTCTCCTTCATCACGTATGCAATCCCCTACTATCCAAATTTGCCACGATAACACCTCCACACCTTTTACTTTCTCTAATGACTCTGGACATTCACCTTCTTCTTGAGTTTCTTCTTTACTTGTATCGCCCAGATTCAGAGTATTAGTCTTCCAAAGTGTAAGATGAGATGGTGACTGAGGGCGGCGGGATTCGAAAAAGGAAAAAGAGGGGTGCAAAATCAGGGTTCAAAGAGAGAGAGTGGGTGGGGATGGAGTATTTCAAAGGAGGAAGAAGGTGGAGCGTTTGAAAAAAAGGAAAAAATAGGGCCGGCAAGACTCAAGAGGGTGGTGAGGTGTGAGGAAAAGGAAAGGGTGGGGCTGTTGGTGGATAAGGGTGGTAGGATATGAGGAAGAAGAAACATTATTGGCTGTAAAAAAAAAAAAAAAGAAAAGGTGGCCCAATTATTGTTCTTTTATTCGAATTTACGAAGCTAAAGTTGTGTTTGGTTATATTCTTTACAATATGTAAAATAATATTCATATTTGAATGTTTAAAAGTGAGTTAGAAAACAGGCATAAGTTGTTTTCCAAATTTGAAAAACAACTTCAAATTAAATTCGAAATTTTTATGGTCGAACACTGAATTTTCAAATAAAGTAAGATTTATCATGAAAAAATGTAATCTTAATTATTATACCCTAACAGATAACTCAGAACCAAATGGAGAACACGCGATTGCTACAACAGATTTTCTTTGCCCTTTGGATTTTAGGGCACAATACAAATCTTGCCTTTGAAAAATAGTAGAAAGTTGTAAAACACTCCTTTCATGCACTTTAATTTGTCCACTATATTCAAAAAAAAATACTTTTGCTTTTTCACATTTAGCACACCATGAGAAAATCCCTTTTTGTTCCATGTTTTATCCTCAACACTGATTACTTGTAAACCATGACCTAAGATCATATATCAATTACAACAACAATATTGTCCAGTAGAATCCTACAAGTAGGGTTTGGGGAGGGTAGAGTATTAGAGAGGGGGTTTCCGAAAGACCCTTTGCTCAAATCTATCACCCCCAAATAAAAGAAGATAAAAACAATAGATATAGAATAATAAAGGCTACAACGAAGAGCTAGGTCGACCTACAAGAAAAAACAACAATGGTAGCAAAATAATCAAAGAGCAAAACAACACAACTATGATGGCATGAGTAAGCCTGCGGAACCTTAAACCAACACAAGGCAAAACAACATCCTACCCTTACTAGCCTTCAATTAATACAAATATTGCGGTAAAGTCCACAGTAATCATTGATTTAAAAGATGTGCAAAATCCAAAGTAAATAAATAAAAATGAACGAAAAGAGTACAAAGTAAAGATGGACGCGAAAAAGAGTTTTTACGAGCTCTAAAATATCAAAAATGTCTTTATTAGCCTAAGCAAGCATATTAACCGCCTCATACCTGCTTAGGCTCATTTGCTCTTATAAGTTTTTCAAGGAGATACGTAGCACCAACTTTGCCGACATAAAACACTAGCGGCACTTCATAATTGGGAATAATATGCGAAGGCAGTAAAGCAAATTCTACATGTTAAAGAAGATCCAGCAACGGATAGTAGCTTTGACAGAAATTTGGGACATAATGAAAGCTAGTTGTGCTTAATTCCTATTTATCTATTTTGTCATCATTTAAGCCTTTTCCTATTTTTGAAATAATTTAAAAAAGCTTTATATTAAAGAAAACAGGGTATATTTTAACAGTCACCTCTTTTCTTGATAAAAACAAACATTGTTTCTTTTAATCTCTTGATTTGGGTTCATCCTCTTCCTCATTCACCCATGCCAATCTCCTCCTCTTCCTCCCCTCGACAGAGGTGCTCACCAAGGTAAATATTCTCTCTCGCTTTTGGGATTTGTTTTTTGATATTCTATGTATGTATATATATCCAGTATTTTTGTCGCAATATAGATTTGCCATTTTTACACCAACACAAAACCAAAAAAATAGACGTGCAACCTCATTATTCAGACATCTTCTCCAATGTACGATCTCCGATTAAGTTGAACATTTTTTCCCTTCACTTTAAAACTATGTTTTTTGGGGGTCAACAGTGGGTGCTTTATTTTCCTGTGTGTGTATCAGCATTTGCATTGCAACATTGAACTAAGTGTTTTGATGCATTGGAAAATCACTAGCCGCTTAGGATTTTCCTTTGTTACATTTTTTGACTTTTCAGGGTGCAGTGCAAAAAGTAACATGTTTTATGTCTCTCTGCCTTCCACATGTAGGTGCCATATAGACCTCAATGTATCATCTGTTCTTTATAGGGTTTGCGGTTTATTTTTTCTTGTGGAATTTAATTCCTTTCATGTCTGTGTTACAGTTTCCCATCAATCATCTTGGACTCTGATCAAGAGAAACTTCTTCCTGCACCGTAGCCGCAAAAGTAAACCTATTGGTGAGGTGAATACTTTATACCGCTTCTTAAGGTTCAGCGAGATAGTTAGATGTTCCAATAAGAATAATACAATATTTTTTAAAACATATAGGTACATGTTTCAGGTACTGTTAATTCGCTTGATTCATAACTTCCAATTTGCTCTCAAATACAGGTTTGAGGCAGCCTATATAACTAACATTTTTTGGGGTCAATTCTTTGCCTTTTTTCCAATTTAAAAGAATTCAAGAAAATGTTCCATTACAGAAAATTGGGTATTCAATAGTCAACTCTTTCCCCTAATAAAACAGCTGCCGCTTCATTTAATCCTCTTAGGTGGGGCTCCATTCTCTCCCCCACCTCCTTGCAGGCGAATCACCTCTTCTTCCTCTCCTCGCCCTAGGTACTAGGCAACGCATATATCCTTTTCCTTGCTTTTAAGATTTGCTGAGTTGGTATTTTATGTATCTTTGTATCAAGTATTCTAAATTTTTCCCGGCTTTTAGGTTCGTTGTAGCACTGAATATAGGGACGGAGATCACAGATTTCTATTTTTGGGACAATCAAGTGATATTGTGAGTTTATGATAATATTTGTTGTTCATCATGCTTTAGGATTTGTTAACATATAAGGTTGAAACTGTACTTGGACATAAATTTTACTTGAAAATTAAATTTTATGAGAAAATTGTTTGAAATACTTAACTTATTTATTCATTGTGTGTTTTGGAGAGTTATTTCTGTTCTTTTTTAATCAATTTACACTATGCGCGATGGAATATATTGAAACAAAGTACAAACAAAACAAACTTTTGGAAACTTTTCAGAGAATTATCAGAAGAAACATGAGAATTGTAAGCACAGTTTCTGATTTTTGGAATGATCTTAGGAAAGTGAGAGAGAAATCACAGAGGAAATAACAGTATGAAAGAGGGGGCAAGGGAACAAGAGGATTGAGAGAAACAATAGATTTTCTGTAAATATTAGCTTATTAAGGAATAAAAATTTGAGTAATATATAAATGAAATGATGACTACTTTACTTTCCTCAAGCCAGACTGATTTCTACTGATCAGCTGTGTTCACTTTGCATCTTTGGGTTTCTTCTATTGTTCTCTTCGTCGCTTCCAGCTTTTATTTCTGTTTCATGTTAGTCTGTTCTTTGTGTGACGTTTTGATTTTATAATAGCTTAGTATGTTTCTTTTTTGATGGGGTGAAATATGACTGATTTTGCAGTTTTCTGTAGCTTCTATGAGTTTCGTGACTGTTAATACTTACTACAATCTTGACATGATCAACATTGGGACATCCTATAATCAGGTTTACTTATATAAATTTCATCTGTAAATAAAAGGAGAGAACTTTGGTTGGGTGCTACTTTGCAATTTATTTCTTTACCTTCTTTAGGTGAATTATAAATATTAATAAGAGTAAAACTAGATATACTCCTTTTTTTAGAATTAGTGATGCCGTATTCTTCAGCATTGGGTATGCTGACCACCATCAAAGCCATGTTACTAAGAAAATAGACTCTAACTTTACGAAGCTCCTAGAAATTCCACTAACTTCTCTATTTCCTCAATACAGTTATGTTTACACCAAAAGAATAAGGTCACCAAACAATTCCATTTCACATCATGGACTGATTTGATCTAGTCTCCAAAACACCTTCCATATCTCTCCCGCCAAGCTGACCACCATAAGCAAGAGGGTATTATCCTCCCATTTTTTCTAACTTTTACTTCCCCCTCTTTTTATCCAATCATCAAATCAGTTGTGTGTTCAGACATTTTCCGCACTGTCTTTGTGAGCTGGAAAACACATTCCACAGTTGCATGGTAAATTTGCAGTATAGAAACAAGTGACTGTTTATGACCACCGTCTCATTGCAGAAAAAACTAGTCACCACAACTCTCCCCTTCTTTGTAACACTTCATGAATAAGGCATGCCTTTTTAACCACTAGCCAGGTAGAGCATTTCACTTTTGTAGAAGCTATATTCTTCCAGATATTTCTCCATATTTTCAGCTCTTCCTCCTGCATAATGCTAACCTCCGTCTGGTATAACTTATTTACTGTGAAACTTCTATTTGAACTACATCCTGCACCTAAGTCTGTCAGGCTCCATTGTTGTCCCACCAAAAATGTCCACTTCTTTTAGCAAATCAGCTACTTTTTCTATCTCCCAGTCATTTAAGTACCTTCTAAAGTTAACATCCCAACCTGGGGGGCCAACACTCAAACACAGCAATTTCAGAGTTGCCTACTTGAATGGATAGAATCACACTACTACTGTCGATGCTGGTGCTGCTTGCCGACGGCCCTTCGCTTATTTCTCTGGAGTCAAGGATGCCGCTTTTTCAGTTACGGAAACTGCTTGTTGTGCCCGGGTCAAGGAGATTCGATTTGCTTGGTTCGGTTCTTTGCTTGCTTATTCCACTTATTAATCATCCTTCATTTCACTAATTCATATTAACATGGACCTTAGAAGAATTAGATAGGTTTTACACTTTTCTCAAAGAAAGAGGAAAGGTTCGCAGTTCAGGCTTCAGATGGAATTCAAGGAGAAATCCAATAAGACAGAGCTTCCTCTAAAATAAACCTACTTATTTGATTGATGTTCAGTTTCCCCCACTCCTAAGCTAAGTAAGGAGCGAATAAAGCTCTTTGAAGGACGAATGCTAAAAGAAACTATTTACGTAGTAATAGTAAGTAGTAGCGAGAACAGGAAAGGTATAATTGCATCAGTCCTTCCAATCAAGCAAGCGACCAACGATTGCCATCAAAGCAAGAAGTATAGACTATAGACTTGCAGGGTAGTGACATGAGATCTGGAAATTTAACTGGCAGTGGTACTTCCCTTATCCAGTTTTCCTTCCAGAACTTAACATGGTTACCATTACCCACTATGATCCTAGAATTCTCCTTGAGCTTAGATCATAGACCTCTGATAGTCTTCCATACACCCATTCCATAAGTGCAATTCACTTCATTGGGGCACCAAGGACTATTAAAGCAAACTTGTGAACAATTACTTCCTTCCAGAGGGAAGGTTCTTCATCGAAAACCTCCAAAGCCATTTGATCAAAAGGCACATGTTTTGAATTTTAAGATTTTTTCATTTCGAGTCCTTGTCCTTTCGTAATTGAGTGACCTTCCATTCAGCCAGATTATATCCACCCCTCTCTTTGTTGCCTTTCCACAAAAGGTTTCTTCTTACTCTATTTAGCTTCTTCACTACACAAGTGGGACCGGGAAACAAAGACATGACATATGTAGGTAGAATCCAACAGTGAGTTAATTAGTGTGACTCTTCCTCAAGTCAAATATTGTGTTTTCTACTGTGCTATCCCTATTTCCTTGTACTTCCTTCAAAGTGGCATACCCAAATACACAGTGGGCTAAACGCCCACCGCAAATATCAATTGTTCCCTTTTTCTCAAGCATAAGTATGTTGTTGACCCTTCCCTCTTTACCATAATGAATATTTTGTTTTATGAACAACATTTAACTAGGAGAGGAAGGCAAGAGTTTGTGTTATATAATTTTTTTTCAAGTGAAAAAACATTGATTAAAACATATAGTCTTATAAAACAACAAAAAAGGAAGGTGATGCTTATTTGTATAGATTTGTCTGCTATTTTATTATTTCCACAGGCATTTGATTTGTAATTTGGTTTATATTTTTTTATTTGCTTGGCACTGCAATATAAAAACTGTATGACTTACAATACAACAACAACAACAACAACATACCCAGCGGAATCCCACAAGTGGGGACTGTATATAATTTATTTTCTATTTCATGTAATAATCTTTTACTTAAAAGTAGATGTTTCACCACGCAAAGCACGTAACTAATGACAACAGAGAATAAAAGAAATACGATCCCCCTTTGTCCACTTGCATTCAGTTTCAGATGAAAGCCAATAAAATATAACTTATCTTTCTTAATCAAATCCCAACCGGTAGCGCTACTAGAACAGTTGGTCCATGTGCATCACCATAATAGCTAGATTTAAATACTTCCGGTCATCTAGCAAATGCTATAAGCTCCAGTTCAAACATGTCTCGAGATGTGCATAAATAGTCTCGCATGTTTTACAAATATGGTTAACCTTACACCAGCACATGACATGACATATGTAGCTGTAAGGTGCAACTTCGATCTCGTCTCAAATTGGGGAAGGAGATGAGTAATGGCAATCTGGATTCCCAAATTGCATGGTTACCCTCAATTCGCTTCCTCACTAAGCTCCTACTCAAGTCATTGAGTGACATAAATGCGCATAAAGGCGATTAATCAAGATAGCGCAAAGGGGACTAAGCATGCATGAGGTTTCATTCGCTTCCTCACTAAGTGCGAATTTTTCCCCAAGCAGAAGGAACTGATGCAAAAGTAACATTGGCTAGAATAGATAGAGCACCACAGAAGGTTCACAAGAAGATTCACTAGCTTTGAATGCTGGGAACTTTGTGATATTGGCTAATACCATAAGAAGAGAGATTTTATCTCCTCTTCATTTTCTAATATGAACATCCGTAAATCTGTCGAGGTTAAAGCGCTTTGCTTCAATTACTAATACGCCCAATCCATTCTGCCTCTCTAACAAAGGGTAGGGACAGAGGAAATAGAACTGGAATAGCCGATCTTCAACCTTCAAGTTTTGGTCTCCAGTCCTTACAGTTTCACAAAGTTAAGAGTACAAATAGGACAATACTTAGTAGCACATAAAATTACTCTTGATAAATGCAGAACTGGACATAATTGGTCATAAAGTTTTTTTTTTCCTTGCTAAAGTAATTGGTCATAAACTTGGCCATGTGTGAGAAATGAAAGAAGAGAAGTCACCACATAATCACAAGAAACTGTAGAATGAAAACCGATCTCATACCTGTTCTGTCATAGGTAAACTAGCAGAATCACTCCGCTCTAAATTTGTTGCTGCTCCATCCTTCTCCATAGGAGAGCCCTCAACCCTAGCAGAAATGTAGTTTCTAATCTTGTCTTCTCGGGGATGTGCTTCACTTGTTGAGCAGCGTTTGGATACATCATAAGATGCAACTTTTGAGATGCGCTCATTTGAAGTTGGAATGTCAGAATAGCTAGTAGTGTCATGGTCCGGTACACGAGGTCCTTCCAAAATGTCAACAGCAGCCAAAATTTCCCGTGAATTTCCAAATTTTGTTCTCTGATTATCTGTCTTGACAGCCATAGGGCCTCTGTCTTTAGAAAAATTGCAATTGCTTTGAGTTAATACCCTCATAACTTTGAAAAGGAATATTAAGTACCATTATCAACAATCATGGTAATACTAGTAGCAATTCAAAATAAAGCAGCAGTACCACAAACCAAATTTGAAAGTCAAGAAAGCATCAGACATGCAAAAAAGAGTTGTATACATATAAATTAAATACTAAAGTACCAAATAAAAAAGCCCTTTTTTTTAACAAAAGAGAAGTAGCTTAATCACCTTGTCTAGAAGCATGTGCATCTTTCTTAAGATAACCCTCCTTTTCAACGATCTTAGACTTCTTCTTACCAGTTTGATCCTTGGACATCCCAAGCTCTTCTTTCATACCCTTGTTGCCTTGTATCATGCTAGGACCCAATAAACCTGTGTCCTCCTTCACATCATTGGCTGAGCGAGTAGCAGCATGTGAATCCATAGCATTGTTGGACTCGAAACCAGGCTTCTCGGAGACAGGGTTAACCACTGGTGCAAGCAAGCAGTTTTCCCTCGACAAGGAGAATAAAGCAACAGCGCCATTACCATTACCAGTAACCATCTCATTGCCTTTGTCAGTAGTGTTATCATTGGCCTCCCTTGCTTCATTATCCCAAGAAGGAAATTCGCTATATTTAAAATTAAAGAGTTTGGGAACATAACCACTGCATTTCCACAACTGACGACTAAATGCAGATGATAACCCAGAAAACAAAGTTGGATCACCACCAGGAACACCTTGCACGTGAACCCTTTCCTCCATTGGCAATTCAGTCCAAAGTCTAAAGGGGGTTCGGATAGGGAGAGTATTAGGATATGGAGAATTCATGGTCAAAGTCTTGGTGGGCAACTCAACAAGCAGCTGAGCAACCTCAGTTTCTTCGCTATCATTGGCGGTGGCGGAGGCTTTATTCTTACACTTATCACATGCAAATAATTTCTCGCTCTTGACATACCGCACGCAGCGTGTATGTACCCACACACTGCACTCGTCGCAATTCACCATCTCCTCCCCGTCATCAAAATTCACACCACAAACACAATCCACTGTCCATGAACCATCAATCCAGTCATCCTGTTGGTTTGCAACGGGAAGCCGATGAGACCGGCTCTTCATGGTTGCAAGGGCGGCTCAACCCTAAAACAAGCGGTGGCTTTAGACCCAAAACAATAGCCTCAAATACAAATTTCCGAAAGCAGCAAAAAGCCCCAAATACAAATTCAGTTCAAGCACAAGGATTACTTAAATACGAAAATATATATATACACATCCGAAGCACAGAAAAGAAAGAAATTCGAGCAAGAGGCAACATTAAACGAAGAAACACAATCCGAGATCACATCCAAAAGCACCGAGTAGAAAGTAAACCAAAAGATGAAGGACATACATACATACACGAGAAGAGAGCTCAACAAATCTGATGTAAAACTTTAATGGCGTTCCAAGCACCGTATTGAGCAATGAACGCCTGCTCTTGGAAGGACCAAAATACCCCTGACGGGCTGACTGAATATATAAATATAATTAAAACCATCAAATTAAGCAAACAAAGTCTACAGTGGACTTTGGATTCTTTGGTTTTCGATTTAAAAAAAATGTACATCAACACTAAATTAAAATATTTTAGTTTGATTTGATTTGGTTTTTTCTAGTTCAGTTTGATTTTATTCAATATTTTTAAAATTATTTTTTGATGTAAAAAATAAAATAAGGACAAAATCAAAGTTTAAGACACTTAAAAACTTAAAATCATGTAGAGTGAGAATGTGTTGCCATGGAACAATTATTGTGTTAAAAAATTATAATTATATTTATCTTTATCAAGAACTTACGCCTCCAATTATTGCTTGAAGAATATAAGCATGAAAACATCCTTTACATGACATAAATCGTTAAAAATATGTTTGAATTTCTCTCGGAAAATAATATTTCAAGTTAACTATATGAATTATAAATTTTGAAAACCCCTACACCGAACACCAAAGTGAAGAACCAAACTTTTGAAAAAAGAACACCAATATCGAACCAAAAAATCAAAGAACCAAATTAGTCCGGTTCAGTTCGATTTTTCGATATTTATGTCTACCCCTATCTATAATTGAGAAAAGATAAAAGGGAAAAATACTAAAAACACTCTCAAACTTAGTACAAATTATCAATTTTGTCCTTGAATTATTGACAGGCTTTTAAAAAACCCCTCAAAATCGGTGAACAAGAGGGGTGTATTTAAGCTTAGTTCGCCAAGTTGAGAGGTGTTTTTAAGACTATCAATAGTTTAGTCCGTGCAAATTTTGAGGGTGTTTTTAGTACTTTTCTCAAAAAAAAAAAAAAAGTAGCCAAATCTACTCATCCCAACAAGTTCAAGCTATTACGAATTAATTCATATTTACCTAGTGCTGTCTATACTGTTGACTCTTTCTACTCACGATTTTTTAATTTTGTTTTCTATTCCCACTCGGTCACTCATTTATAAAGGATACGAACTTATAACTTGTCATTACTTAGCAAGTATATTTTGTAAACATCCGAAGTTCTCAAGCTTTTTTAAAAAAAAATAGCTTCATGTTAGCCTCTCTCAAATATTCTTGGCCAGTTTTTTTTTTAAATGAAGTTTGGGTAAAATTTTACCATGTCATTTGCCCTTGAATTTTTTTCAAGAATATTTTGGCTATTTTATAAAAATATGATTTATATTCGTGATGTTAATTCAAAAAAATGACTTTTGATTTTCGAAAATTCAATTTAATACTTAATTAATTTAAGTATAAACCAAAGTCCTAAATTTGAAAGAATCGCCACCTAATTTTAAGGATAATTAGGAAACCAATAAACATTTAAAAAGACCTAACAAAAAAAAATCTTTTAATTCGAGTTCAATTTTCATTTTGAAAAGAACTTAATCACTTAAAATGACTGTTAACATGCGATTGACTGACGATTAAAAAATTGACTAACTTTTTAAAAATTTGATTGACTTTTAAAAGGTTGATTAGTTTAAAAATTGACTAACTTTGAAAAATTGCCAAACTTGAAAAAATGACTAGATTTAAAAAATTGACTAGATTTGAAAAAAAACCAAGTTTAAAAGTTGATTAACACTTCAAACTATTTTGCAAGAGTTGACTAAATTTATAAAATGTTGACTAAAATTTGAAAGAGTTGACTAAGTAAAAAAGTGACTAACTTTAGAAAAGGGTTAACCAACACTTAACCTATTTTTGCAAAATTTGCCAAAATAATCGTAGGAATATTTCTAACACAGAAAATCATAAAAATGAAAATTAACATAAATGAAGACATGTTGGGGAAATTAATTAGATCAATAACAAGCAAATATAATACAAGTAAACAAGTTAATGTTAGTATTCACATAAATATAAACAAATAAATAAACAAATAACATAATCTAAAGAGAGTCAAGGATTGGGCTTTTGGCCCACTTTCCCCTTCCCTAATTTCCAAGAGCTGGGCCTGTGATATACACTTAGTGTATATTGTCTGTATATCAGTATATTCACTGATTTTGGCCTTCAAAACCTGTATATCAGCTTCCATTCCTGAATATTCCTTATCCTGTATATTGGGTTGACTCAAGATGGAAGTTGAATTTGGGCCTCCATGGCCCAAAAGATGCAAATGGGGGTCCAAATGTGGGCTCGAAGGGTGGAAATCATGCAGAAGGAGAGAAAAAAACTTAGTAGTCTCCAATCAGGAGGATAAAAAATAAATGCTATCATGATGAAATGCACAATTGAGTCCAGTAGGCTCATGGCACCTTCAGATAAAGAAACACAAGAAAGGAAATAAGGAGTATCATATTTAATTCAAGAGAAACAAGTTGTTGATAGAATAACAGAGCATGAGCCAAATCATGGATGCCAATGATATGGAAAAGAACAAAATAAGGAAACCAAAGTTCAACAGAGCAAGGAATATGCTAATACAGTGAACTACAATGTCATTTCATTTTCTAGCATAAACAAATAACACTCAGGTAAGCAAATCAAACTCCACTTAACTGTTAAACATCTATGAACTGTTATGGAGATAGAGGAACTACTACAAGAGTCCAAACGAGCGAAAAAAGGGACATGAAACTTGAACAAGTAAAAGTAAATCACTGAATTTGAAACAAATCCACACACAGCCTATTCATATCAGCACTATGCAGACAACCAGCCACTGATTTAGACCACATCTGACTAAAACAGAGCTTAACAATGAGAATTCAGGACATGTTATGGTTGATTCAACAGCATCATACGGTTGCCATTAAGGCCAAGACATAACAGTCACGAATTGATCGGAAAGCAGATTCCAAGAAAAAGTAGAACCACAAGTACTTTTGGTGTTTTCAAACAGCATGTTTAAACATGAGATTCTCAAGTTTAATGAGGACCAACACTTAAAACACAGAACTAAGCATAAACTTTGTATATTCGACAGTAACATTCCTCAAACAGTGGATTCGAAACGAGTGACACTATTTCAGGCAGTTCAGTCACCATTTTACGAGTCACATGCATAAATATGAACGTAAATGCTGATTTGCTTCACAATATAGCAGAGGAACACCAAAACAAATGATATAGACTACAACACAATCCATGAAAACAACGAGACAATTAAATAGAGAGTGAAGTAAATAAACAAGTGTAGTTCAAACCTCAGAATTAGAATAACACTCGATAAACTAAGTCAGAACAGTAGGAGCAAAGTTGTCAAGAAACTAGGGCCAAAATGAAGCTGAAGTAGGTGACATTACACTTAAAATGTGTCAAGGACCTTAGAAACAACACTGGTATGATATGAATTATAAATCAGATGACGAAAACCTTCACAATAACCCCTTAGTGCACTATGAACATAATAACAGACACTCTAGCAAGAAAACTTGATTTCCTGTTCATAAGAATGAGAGCAACATTTCAGGAGGAGGAAGACGCAGACAAACTCAAATAGATTAAGGCACTTCGAAATAACAGAGACCAAACTGAGGTTTAGACACTTGAGTTCGTATAAAATCAATCAAGAAAAGACACAAACAAAGCCAGGAAAATCTGAGCTCAAAGCTGGTCACAATTTTAACATACAATCAGGGGAGACTTTGAAATAGAACGAATGCATCATAATGAACTGTACAGGAATTCACCAGTTAGACAAGGAAGAACACGCTTGAATTTGAAGTTTCAGTGATCAAAATAGGCATACGTTCTAAACATCGAAATCTCAGAACAGTCTTTCAAACTTATGATCATTTGTAGGAAAGATTTGAGAGCACAAGAGGTTCGTACATTAACAAGTTAGGCCAATATTAACTAGAACTAGTCAAGATACAGAAAAGAAAGGGTGAATAGGGTCAAAGCAGATAGTGATTAGATTTGGCATTGAGCCTAGAACAGGGAAACAAGCTCCAATTTCAGGCACTTCGAATAACGACAGCAGGTAAGGATTACTCCAGTTTCGACCTGTGAAACATAGACATAAAAGACCCACCAAGGCATGAGTTATATCAATCATCCGACAACAGCAAGGAAAAATGAACCCAGCAGGATACTGTATGACTGAAAGATCAGTGAAATCAATGAAAAGATGCTGACTTGTACGAGGCTAGAACTTTATAGCATATCATATGCAAGATTAAACATGCCGACATACACTGAGACTCAATCAACAGTCCAACTACACTATGTCCTTTCACGCTCACAGTCGAGACGTCATCAACCATAGCAATCATGAAATAAAATGTTCTCAACTCAAGAATCCAGGCAGAAGCAAGATGACTCTATTCATGACTACATTCGTATTTGAACAGGGAAGATACAGATAATGTTAAGACTGAGAGTATTACCTCTATTGAAGCAGCGACTGGGACTCCGAACTCGTACGGGACTGTTCACCACCGAACAGAATCGCCTCCTACTTCAAAGCAAAGAACTCCCAGCTTCAAGAAACCTCGAAATTGAGCAAGAATTTCTAAAGAATTCCTCTACTCTAAATGGAGATTGAATGTGTGTTAGGTCGAAAACTACTGTGAAATCGAGTTGAGTGTTTTTTTTAAGGTTCTTTCGATTATCAACGGCTGCCCTAAATGATACTTGAAAAGGATATATATAGTCCCCAAATTAGGGCTTAAACGGGAAGAAAAATCAGAGGGTGATTTGGGGAAAATCCGGGGTCGATTTTTGAGTTTGAATTTGAAGACTACCTCATCCTTTGGGATTCGTCCATATCACAGCCATCGATTTCAATCGATGGTTATGATATGCACCACGTTTTGATTCCAAAACGGACGAGGTACGAATCGATTGACGGGGAATAGGGAAGGGACACGTATGTACGGATTGGGGAAGAAACCGTTGAGGGGAATATGGTTTTGGCGTTTTCTGGTTTGGTTTGCTAGTTGCTCCTCTGGTTTGCTGTTGTGGGTCGTAGAAGAAGAAGAAGGGAAGGGAGAGGGAATGGGGGAAGAACTGAAGAGAAAAAAGGAAAATTGGGGGGGGCGTGGCCTCCACGCACGGGTGAATATGGTATTATATGTATATGTTGGCTGATTTTTATTAAAAAGATGGGCTGGGTCGGGTATATGTAATTGATTTGGGCCAGATTTGGTCCAAAATTTATTAAAATAGGTTCAAAAGAGGGATTGAAAAATTGGGTTCAGGGGTTGGGGTATTTTGATTTTAAAACTTAGCCACTTCGATTGCAAGTTCAACCAATTACGATGAATTAATACTAATTAACTTAAGAGCTTTTAATATTATCGATTTGAAATAATTAAATTAATTTCGAAACAACACCTTTTAAAAATAAAAGGCATTTTATTTAAAATATTTTCCATATTTTGAAAACCACTTATTTCAAAATTGTCAAAATTAAAAGCTACACAATATTCGTATTGAGGAAGGTAAAAGTTGGGTGCCAACACGTGAATCTAAAAATTATTTTAAAATATACATAAATTTGTATTATCATCCTATAATGAAACACGTTTTATTGAAAAATAACTTTATAACATATAATTGATAACAATCAGCAATAACAAGATAACAATATGCGCAAGATCAATAAATTAATAGCATACTCAAATTTGTCAGCGATTTAGTTGAAATTATAATCCATTAAAAGCAAACTGTTCTTTTTTCTCAAAATTGTCACTCAAGTTATAATTGAAACTTTTTCAGAGAAAGTAAATAAATATTAGTTGGGATGAAGAAACGATGGGTGTATGTTGATAAAAATTAAACATTTGGAGTATTTTTAAATATTTAAAACTTTTTAAATACTATCCTAAGTTTTTAATACTAGTTTTTTTGTACAACTTAAAAAATTGAGATATTGCAAATATATTTGCCAAATTATATGACCAAACACTAATTTTCATGCTTTTCAAAAATTTCCCAAAAAATTTTGGGCCAAATGACATCTAGAATTTGGGCTGAATTCTAGCTTTTGGAAATTTTAAAAATTTAAAAATTATTCCAAACTCTCATACTCTTGTTGAGCGAAATTTATACTATTATATACATATTTTATACCATATTTATTTGAGCTTGCTCTTTAAAACTGACTTTCAGTTACAAGTAGTAATAATAGTTTTCCATATATAAATTAATATTTTTCAAATTTACATTAATTGTGTACCTCATCATAACTTTTTCTTAGAACATTTTTATTATAAAATAGTAATATAATTTATAGGTATTTTTAGTATGAATCATATTTTTTAAAAAAAAATTAAACATTTCTCCCAAAATTTATGCTAACTTAGTGCTATAAGCATTATAAGTGTGACTTGCATTCGATCAAGAATTGTGATATCCAAAAGAAAAAAAGGTTATAAATTAAATCTATTTAGAAAATGCGACTTACAAAATTTTGGATCATTTGTTTTTGTTGAAAAGTGATTTATAATTTTCCTCAAGTAATGTGCAATTGTCATATCTATGAAAACATATATAATAATAACGTTTTCATATTTAATAAATGTGAAACATATGTTAAATATGCATCTCGCGAAGGTGAAGTTTAATTTCTCACATTGATGACTTGAATTTCTTTTTTTTCACACATTTGATGTAATTTTATAAGCTCTTATATAAGAGTCAACACACATTATTTTTCGTGTTAACAAAGTCACATTCAATTGTCTTGGAGAGTTACACCAACATATGCTCAATTCCAGTGATTTTTCTTTCATTAACTTTTTACATAATGAAACTATGCAAGTATATGTTACGCCATCAATATGTATAAAGTTTACTCCATCCTTATAATACTCAACAATGATGACATGTAGAAGCTTACAAACTAAACATAAAATATTTGAAAGTACACTAAAATGGACTTTTTCACACGAAATGTCAAATATATGATAAGAAGATTTATTGTTTCCTTAAAAAGGAAAAGACGAAACATTCAGAGATGAAGAAGGCATCTCAAGGATTTGCCATCCACAAGCAACTGAAAACCTTGATTGATCTCCTCAAAGGGCAGTGTGTGAGTAATAAACTCGTCCAATTTCACCACCTGATTTCCATATTAGTCAGTAACTTTACAAGAAGATAAAAGGGAACACCAGTAAATATACATGTAATATTTACCCCAGCCATGCATTGTTTAGCAAAAAGAGGGAGTTGAGATTTTCCTTTGAAGTCCCCAAAGACAGAAGCCACAATTCTTCGGCCATCGAACAGTTCCATAGGATGGAGTGGTAACAATCTTGGTGTCGGATGGATTCCTAGAATGATTGCCACGCCCCATCCCTGTAATACATGTTTGTTCGTTCTCATAAGATAATAATCCATATAAAAAGAAATGTGCCTAGCTAAAATAAAAAAACTTACATCATGTGTGGATAAGAACGCCTCTCGAAGAACTTCCAAATTTCCAGCACATTCAAAGCTATAATCCACACCCCCTCCAGTCATTTCCCTTATTTTCTACACCCAAATTCAACGCAAACTCAGATTGATACTAAACTAAAAATAATCTAATTACAATTTTTAAGTCCTGGGAGTTTGTCTCCTTATAAGAACTGACCTCATGGACGGGCATATCGATTTCTTTGGGGTTGATGAAGTCGGTGATTCCAATTGCTTCACCTTAATTAGGAGCACAAAAAGTATCATTAATTATCAACTTAATAGTAATTCGGAGCACATACCTCCAAAATTAATTAGTGATTACTTGTTCATCTTTACCTTTAATACGCTTTTCAGGGTTAATGTCCACTCCTATGATCTTCGATGCACCTCTTGTTCGTGCCCCTTCCACAACCTGCAGCCAAGTTGAAATGTTGAACTGGTCAATGGTAGATTAATTCATGAGTTTAATCCATGAATGAAGAGGAAAAACACCACTACTAGAAATTTGATAAAAAGTCCGAGGACGATTTCTATGTTTGTTCCCTAAATTAAGCGTCAACGGGCGGCTTGAAAAGTCAAAAGAATAGAAGAGGCCCCATTGGCACATCATTATGCTTTGCTATGTTGGACCCCTATGTTCTGTACCTTCCAGTGAAGGCTTATGTTTGATTTTTTTTGTCAATTTATCTCATGTGGCCAAGCTACTCTGTTAAGGCATTTAATTGATGGAGACAATGGGGCAGTGGTGTCAACAACGGAAGTAACCTGAAGTTATCTAATCATCTTGTTTTCAATCAACAATTAATTTTTTATTCTTTATAATAAAAGGCTAGAGAAAAGGGCTTCAGGCCCACTTATTGATGGTTGGATGAAGGTATGGGACTTATGAGAAGTGATTAATTAGGAACTTACGGCCAAACCAACAGCTCCTAATCCAAAAACTGCCACGCTTTCCCCTGTTTGAACGTCAGCCGTGTTCCACGCAGCACCTAGACCTGCATCATCCCATTTAATATCTTGTCTAATTATGAAACAAGTTGACAAATAGCAGCCACGAAAGTAGGGGCCAAAAATTTTACTCATCTATCCTTGATTATTTTTTTTTAATTGTTTTCTATAAAATTTAAAGCAGGGTGTTTGGCATACATGAATAAAAGAGGATTTTCATACATAGCAATTTCTTAATTATATTTTTTAGTTAATAATTATTTTTTATCATGAGGATTCTTATTTGTACAATTCTCGTCAGTATACAAATTTACTTGTATAATTCACTGTCAATAATCAAATAGAGTAACTAACTCAATATCAATATTGAAATTTATTTGTATAATTCACTTTTAGTATACGAATTATGAGCTCTCGCTGAATTGTAGTGACGAATTGTAATGGGCTGAAACTAGAGTTACATTAATCATTTCATTAGTAAAATTCACTTAGCGTGCTTTGTGTTCACTTTTACTTAAGGAACAACGAAATGACCTATGTTACACAAAGGTAAAAAGTATCATGATTTGGAATTAGAAGTAGATGAGAGTAATATGTTGTTGAAACGTAAAAAATACAAGATAATATTTAGGGATAAAAAAATAAATAAATTACCGGTGGATACGCCGCAGCTAAGCAAGGTCATCTTGTCAAGTGGGGCACGAGGGTCAATTTTGACTAGGCAGGCAGAATCCACAACGGTGTAGTCGCTAAATGTGGAAGTGTTGAGAAAATGATAAATGGGCTGGCCATGCTTGTTTCTGAACCTGCACTTGCCGTCGCTGTCCATGACGCTTTTGAAAGGATTGACGCGGAACTTGTCACACAAGTTGGTTTTCTTTGGGGATTTGCAGTAAACGCATTCTCCGCATTCTCCATTGAAAATGGGTACGACGTGATCTCCTGCTTTCATGTCGCTCACCCCTTCTCCCACGCTCTCCACCACTCTGTTTTCCATTCATATTACTCTTGTCCAAAATTAAATTTAAAAACACAACTTTATGATGTTCAACTTACCCTGAGGCTTCGTGTCCCAGAATACGAGGGTATGCTTGTTGAGCTTCGCTCTACAATCCAATCATTAACAAATAAATTAATTACTAACATGAACGTTTTTTCATTGCAAACAAAGAAATAAACTATACCTCGCCTTTCCAAGCACTGAGATCCGTATGGCAGATTGAAGTAAAGAGGATCTTGATTCGGACCTCCATTTTGTGAGGTGGATCCACCTGCACTTGTTCTACCACCAAGGGCTGCCCCGGACCATAGGCTACAGCAGCTGCGCAACAACAAAAATCACGTTTCTGTTAAATTGCTTCCCCCACCCCAATTTTATTTTTCAATCAAAATATCAAAAACTGACCTCTGCAAGTGATGACCTTTGGAACCGTACCATTTACGTGGGAATTGCCGTTGGAAGCCATATCCTGCTGGGGCTTTCAATTCCCAGTCACTTTTTTAGTTGTGAGGAAAAAGGTCACTAGTGTTGGCCTCATTTATAGTGCTAGCAAAAAGCCTTCTGGTCAAACAGGGCAGGCAAAGTAATTAATAACGATCCATCTATTTAACCATAAAAGGTGAATGTAATTTAATTCATCCTCGTCCCTATATGACGTGTTCTTTTTGTTTAATAGCTGTATAACACGTGTCAATATTAGACTTTCTTATTAAGTACTATACTACAGTAAATTAAGAATAATTTTGGACTAATTAGCCCCTTCCTTGTGTCCCAATCCCCATGCTTCTTACTCTTGATACACTGTAAAATGAAAATATATGTGTTACTGGAATGAAATTTCTTGGCAGGGAGCTTTCGGCTTTACGTGGTGGAATTTAAATTAGTTTTTAGAGAATTAAAAAAATAATTAACACGAAATTGAAGATCTAATTATTTGATTTGAATATGGATTCACCAAATCTTGAACATTCCAAAAGAGGTGCAATGTTATTATTATTGCCGTGGGAATCTATTCCATTTTAAAAACATTACAATTTATATTGCTTTTATTAAGATTCTATATATGTAAAATTAATTTGTGAGTGGCATAAGGAAATCGATGCCCAAATTCACTTGGAAAATTGGATGCATTGATTCTCCTACTTTTGAGTTTAGACCACAACTATTTTTTGAGATAGAAAAGTATTATATGATCCTTTCAATAATTATAATTATAATATTTTTGATTGAATATATAAAAAAGAATTTATTTACATGTTCAATCTTTTGTAGATGATTGTTTCGTCAAATCTAAATCAATTAGATTTTAGAATTTGATAATTAATAAATTAATAACAAATGCATGTAACATAAGACGTAAAATATGAATATACGTGATTGAAGAAAATCTCAAATATTATTTTTTTTCTAAATTACTGTGTGACACACCTAATTCAACTGGTCATGGATTTATATGTCACTCTCATATCCAACTTGTAATTAATTAGATATTGAAGCTTAACAAATTAACTAAAAGTAAACATAGGATTGGAAAATAATCACAATAAAAAGAAAGAAAAGAAAAAGGAAAACATTTTTTAGGGAAACAAATGATCCCGTGTAGCCAAACGTTTTTAATTCGAGATTGAGACGTGGACAAATTATTTGGTAGTAAACAGACATAAAAAATGAACTGACCACAAAAATCATTAGGTTTACTGACAAGCCTAAATAAGTTTCTTAAGTGAAGTTAAACTCCAAATTATTTTTTATTTTTTAAAATAACGATGATAGTAATTAATATATATAGAGAGAGAGAGAGAGTGTGTGTGTGTTTTGCTAGGAGCCAAAGTCGTTTAACAACAAAACTATTGAAAGTCCCCCCAACACTTTCAAAAAATAAAAAAACAATCAGTAGAAATAACTAAAAACACTAGACATCATCATTTAAAAATCTCATTGAAAATTAATTATTTAATTAAGTGCGTCGTTATCTTTTACATCCTCAGCCATTTTTTTCCGGCACATATTCTCCTCCATGTGTATTAGCAGACGTTGACTTGATCCTGGCTGTTGCTTCATGTGCTCATCATATTTATAATTTATTAATTTATTAATTTAAAATAAAATTCCACCGTCCGTGACTCATTTTTATCAATAAAATTACGAGTTTACTCTGTTTCTATCCTAGTACTAGTACTGGTACATATTTTTTTAACCGACATAATTTGAGTAATTTAATTTCGTATACATATAGGAAAAAATATTACGCAATCAAACCATTTATAAAATAATTTTATGAAAATTTATGTTAGAAATTAATTGGTGACGACCTGTAAAAAAAGATAACGAACTCATCATATGTGTTATTAGTCAAAGTTAGATCTAGCATTTTCTTAGTTTATGAGGTCTAGAATTAATTTTAAATTTTTTAAAAAAAAGTTACAAAGCTTTTGATTAATTTATTTGTATATATAAAATAATTATTTTACTCAAAAAATAAAGTATACGGCCTAATATGTGACAAATATGTGTTGAGTTTTAATTAAACATGTATTGACCAGGTGCCAGAAAGAAAATCGTGGACTAGGGGTTTTGGTTGTTCTTCAGTTTGAATCAATTATCAATCAAAATAAAATTAATTAGTTGATTCTTAAAATCAAGTCAAATCATATAAAAAATAAATATTAATCTGGTTATTGTCGGTTTAATTCAATTTTTCTATGTGAAAGTAAAAAGTTTGTTAAAGACATACGCATTTCGATAGACATAGACATCTAGTGTATCAACAATCCATACGAAAACTATTATAGATCTAATTAAGCAATATTGAAAATATTATTCACAAACAACCTTGGGGAGGTGGTACAAGAATATTATATGTCAAAATACTAACAAAAGAATTTTAAAATATAAATAATAGCATAATGGCTTAAGTTAATTGAAATTTAACAAAATAGTTGAATAATATATAGATAATTATAAAATTTATATATATCATTTCTCCGTTCAATTTGATTATTGTTACAATATTTTTTTAATAAAATCTAAATCAAATCAGACATTAATATTTTTAATCAATTTAATTCGAATTTCAATTGGATTCAATTTTTCTAATCGTAATTATAAACAAGGCCACAGTGGACTAAACATTTTATGCTCAAGCTATTGACGCTTAACCACTAGCTTTCGGTGTAGTAGACCAATGAGTCGGTAATTATGAAATCAAGAAGGGTTCACATTTACTTACCATAAAGGTGTAACAAAAAGTTAATGCCTGCGGAATATGGACCAAAAGCTTAATGCGTGTGGAATATTGTTTATTTCCTCTGCCTTAATTTATATAATATAATTTAACTTGACACAAGATTAAATTTAAAAAAAATATATTTAAAATTTAT
>JAPFFP010000103.1:23721118-23761563 GCA_026153255.1 Solanum medicagineum | reverse complement strand
TAAAAAAGATTCCATACTGATACTAACTTAATACATAAAGCATTTGCATTTCACTTGCGAAAAGCTAATGTGGTAAATGTAAGTGGGTTGATATAACATAAAGAGAAAGGGGCAAATGGCAATGACCCAAAACACATGCGTTGACTCCATTCAAATACCTCATAGAATAATAAAAAATAAAATAAAATATTATAATTGAGATTTAAAATTTGCCATTTACCAACCATTATTTTTTCAATATTGGAACATTTTGTAATTTCAAAAAGATATACTCCTTAATAGTTTATGTATAACTTATAAATTTTATTTTTATCGTATAGGCTTTTGATGATGAATCTCTAACCTTCTACGAGCTAGCTTTGCCCCGGCCTATACTATAATGGAATTAACTTGGTTATTTTTAGCTAAAACCGTCCTATTTTACTTTTCAATTTTTTCCTTTTTTATTATATATCAATTCGTTAGAAAAATTACGAAGAGAAGAACTAGAAAAAAAAGGGTGATAGTTTTGATTATTAGTTTTTGTCATGCTAACTAATTATTTATTATATACTCCAGAATCCACATAGACGAGAAAAGCCTTGTCTTTTGTGATTGAGTTGAGGCAATTTCTAATTTGGGCTCCTGGAGTTACTTCAAAAGTCTAGCTATTGCTTTGTAGGCCACGGGCCCAATTATCATTTAACGCAACGTACGAAACTACTGCAATAATGTTTACTTCACCAAAATTCAAAGTCAATACCCAGTATACTAAATTAATACACCATACGTTTTGCTAAATTATACCAGTTTAAGTCGACATCATCATTTTAAACAGAGCACAAAAGATTAATTAATCATATAGAGTAAAATGGAATGTGTTGTTTTAAAAAAATAGAGGGCAGTGAGATGAGAAGTTGACAAAAATAAACTTTGATGAAATAGGCGTAGCGCCAATAACCAAATCTTGATTTTGTTTCCATATTCTTCTCTTAAACATCCAAGTTATTGCTCAACGGTATCATGTTATATTTTGTTCGGACTAACTTGAAGCAAAAGTTTAACAGTTTTGTTGTTGTAAGAGTCCCCGTCTCACACCCTATTCATGATTTCATCCTGCACTAGAGAGCTATCACAATATATAGGAGTCCGCTGGTTGGCTCGACCCACAATCACTCTTTCCTTTTGTTTGGTGTCTTCTCACAACTCCTATGATTTTGTAACAGGAATATCCCTTTTTTTTTGGGTTGTTTGTTGTAGGATTTTCACAAGTTCCATAATTTTTCTTACTCTGCAGGCCTATCAAAAGAAACCATATAGATCCTATGGAGTATATCACTTGATTTTTTCATACAAGTAGATAATCCAAAATATGTTGGAGTGAACTGAATATTGAACAAAAAACAAACAACAACAAACAAAGAAATATTCATATCACGACTAAAAAGCAAACAAAAAAATGGAGGCAGAATGAAATCATGAATAGATGTTAAGGACGGACGGGGTCTGATGGAAGAGCATCCCTACAAGTCACAATTAATCAATAATTACGATGAGCAATTTAATCAACATGATTGACTAAAAGTCTAAAATTGAATTTAATCAAAAAGCAGAGACGAGTAAACCAAAAGCTGCGTGTAAATTGTAATGTTAAGTTTGTACTTTTTGTACCTCGAGCAGATTTAGTATTCACCTGCAACTTGCCCCTGCGTTTAGCATATATTAAGTCATAGATAACTCCAATTGATAATATATGCATATGAAACGGAACACACTACAACAAGTAGAAAAGATAGATTATAAATCTCTAATCTAATGAAAATAAAACATCTTTGTATGAGGAAGTGTTTCTACTACTGGAAAGACTCAACGAATCGGAAAATTCGACTGATCCACTTTTGCCGCATTTAGCAACGGTTCTGACACTCTCAATCAACTCTTGTGTTGCAGTCTCTTGTGACAAAATCTCCATTAGTTGTTTTGGACTTATGACCAATTTCACTTTCCAGAAACCACCACCGTTCTTCTTCTTCTGACCGCGATACAATGCTTCTGTATAAGACCTTTTCAATAATCCTTGACTATCGAACGACATTCTATAGGGTGCAACCACTAGATTTTGGATTTGAGGCAGGCTGTTTGATCTCACATGTCCTATTTCCATCTTGTCCATAATTCTATTACTATTCTCTTCTTTGTTGAGCGGCAGTAGATAATATGACTGTCCTGCTAACAGTACTTGTTGTGGTGGCAATGGCTTCCAGAAAAGATCATGGCTTCTGAATATTCCGTGCCCTGAAAATTCTTCAATAATGGATTCCACTGTAACAGGAGCAACGAATTCCATGATTCCACCCGTGGATGTTATCACTTTCACCGTGTCTTCATTTCCATCTCCAAACAAGCAATTCCCCATTTTCTGCTGATTTTTTCTGATTCTTAGTAGTAACATATAATATGAGAGGTCTTATGTCGTCGGTGGAACTCGCTTTTCTGCAGCAACAAAGAAGAAAAGGAAAAGATGAAGAAACAAATATTATAGCATTTGTGTATGAAAAGTGCGAGACTAATGGGGGCCCATCGTGCATTATCTCCATGTTTTCTGAGTCAAATATTAGCAGCTTAGTTGCCTTTCACTTTTTCTCTTTATAGTTTAGAGACAAGGAAAATGAAAATGGGACAAACTCTTCTTTTCCAAGTAATTCATTAAAGTGAAAGTGGCACCAATCGCAGTTCCCCGCATTTCCGCGCGCACCATTCGGTCCCAATGAAACTCTCAACCTCTTTTTGTTTTTCACAGTTTCAACTCTCAGAAAATTATGTGACTTTGAGAAAACATGTTCACTCCTAAACCTAGATTGAAAACAGTAATTGATGCATATGAAAGGCTTCTAGGATTTGCGACAAAGAGATTATCATTTTCTATATATACAATATAATTATTATTTTTGTGACTGAGGAGGTTTGGAGCTAGCTTTGCGTACAAAATCTTTTCAATATCAACTTAGCTGCGAGGTGCTCAGGTGGAGACGTTAAGTGAATTAAGAAGTGAAATCAAACGGCCGACGTTTGTGTGTTCTCATTGGACCTACTTCGGCCCATTTTTGATGCATTTGGTTTAGCCCATAAGTATTTTAAGGATGCCCCAATATTATTGGGCCTATATTTATTGGTCTAGTACTCCGACTCCTTTGAATCTAAAATCTTTATTGAACATCATAACGCATACTTGCTATCAAGAGACAACCACAGTACATGATTATTCGGTCAAAATATTTATAAAAAGATAGTCATTCATTGTATAGTCAGTATATATCTCACGTATAGTCACACTATATTCTATTTTTGAGTGTATCGTAATGTATATTTAGTATATAGCGCATGTATAAGTAATCTACAATGTATAGTCAATATATACTTTCTATTACTTTTGGCAAGTTATATTGTCTGGTCATGTATATTTTATTTTACGATTTTAGGTTTTTTTTTTATGTAAATAAAAGAGCGCTATATTTGTTGTAAATTAGTTAGTTTATTGTATATATTTCTAATTATCCCAGCTATCAATATACACGTTGATTTTCAGTTGACCTTATAATATTATATTTGGGTAGCACTCTACCCACAACCATACATTTTAGTTAACATATTAACTTATAACCAAACTTTACTAGCTTTGTTTGTTGAAAAAAAAATGAGTACAAGTTAAAGGTCTGTGCATTTTGCAGCTTCAAATGTGTGTTTAATTAAGATGGATATATATCTTTCTTTAACAAAGCAACAATCCATTTTTAGGTATCTAACTTTGAAAGAGCATCTTCTCTCATTTCAATTGGTCCCTAGAGCTGTAAAATCACTCAGTGATTAATCATTCACTAATAATTGCAAAAAAAAATTAGTACACTTTTCTCTCTAAAGCAGCTTTAAATATGAAATTAGCTGAAAATTAAGAGGCAGCTCAGTCTGCTAATGAAACAGTAATTAAAAAAGATGATGTGGAAAGCCACGCAAAGAGGAGTCTTGGACAATTTAGAAATATTCCTATCTCATGCTACCTTTTAGAGCCACATTAGTTAAACTTAATATTCGTTTTTTAAGAATCCTATTTATATATTATTTGAAAAGAAATCATCTAAAAGAAAAAATTTGAGCGTCCAAAATAAGTTGTAATAGGAGAAACATTTAAAATGAGGCTACAGTAATCAAAGTTGGGATTGCGGAATCAAATCGACATCAATTATATACTACTAATAATTTATATATAAACAATATGAAGAATTTTCACACTAGCTAGCTAGCTATCGGTAATGATGCTTAATTTGTCAATCTTATAGTACAATCACATTAAAAAAAAAAAGAAAAAATAGTGAATGGACACAATTTATGCAATAACATTAATTTAAAAAAAAAGACTTTTTCAATGATTCTTAAATTCATATCCTTATGAAATTGTATTTCAAAGTGCAACTGACTTTGATGTTGATTAGAATTTTGGTGGCAATTTTTTGACAAGTTTTAAATTGTTTTATTCATTTTGAAATTATATTTTGAAGGGCATAAAAATCTTTTAATTTTTAGAAGATATTTTGATCAATCAACGATATTATTCATGCAAGATATATACATATTATTAATATATATGTATTTTTATTATTAAAATAAAATAGTAAGTACATATGTTAGTGGGTATAAATGTGGTAGAAGATGACTATTAGTTCTTGTAACTTACATGACCGTCAATTCTTGTAAAGCAACTTTTATTCATATGACCATTAGTTTTTTTATAACTTATGTAACATTTGTCACATTTATCTACCCATATTACTAACCCCCATTCTACCAATTAATTACATGAAAAACTTCTTTCCCTGTAAATAATGGTGTATCTTATTTTGTGTCGGATAAAATATGAAATACGTTAAGTGTGAAAAAACATATGGTGTGTAGTAGTGAAAGAGCGAGTTGAGATAAAGGAAATATTCTAAGTTTTCAACTAATTCACTAGCCACACAAAAAAGATTATAATTATACATTGAAGGAAGATGTTTTTTTTATGAATTTTTGGACTCTTTAATTAATCTAGAGTTGTTTGAGTCGTGCGACGTTGTTGGGTTGCTTGAAAAGGACAAGTCAAAAGTTATACTATCACTTAAAAAATTTATCTATATTGATAATACTACTTTAATATTTATATTACACTTAATGAAAAAATTTAATATCATTTAATTATATCACTTAAAAAAATAAATTTATGAATAAATATTGCAAACATTTCTATACCTAATGTATATATATATAATTGTCAAAGAGCATCTTCTTTCATTTAGATTGGTCCCTAGATATGTTAAATCATCATCCTCTCATTAATAATTGAAAAATAAAAATAAAGTGGGACTTTTATCCTAAGCCGAATTTAGATGCGATTTAGAAGAAATCAATCTGCTTGGGAAACAGTTAAGAGAACACAAAAAGACCAAACAACCTACACATACGTACATTTGACATGTTAAAAAATCTTCTTTTTGTGAGAAAATTGCATGTAGTAGGTAGGTAAGTTGATTGAGGTTAAAGTTACAACCCATCTTTTAATGTTTGGGATTATTATCACTCCTTTTTTTGAGGATGTTAATAATGCCTTTTTGGACTATTTAATTCACAAATTATGTACACAATATCTAGATAGGTTATTAAGTATTTGTGATGAGTTTTATTTTTTATTTTTAATAAGTCTCTATATTTGGCTAGTCCTTTTTCTTGTCGGAGAAAATTTATACAAACTCTAGAAATATAGCTCATTTCTTCTAATTTAGGTAGCACCCACAATATAGTCCTAGAGACTTTAAGAGTTTTGTGTAGGGTGAGAATTTGTGAGATATAAGTGCTTGTCGACTCTAACAATAATATATATATATTTATACATGACAAATTCAATTGAACCGAAATGTATAAATACATACCTATACAACCGAAGCAAAAGGTATAGATAGTGTATACTTCATCTCTCTGTGTTAAAACTAAACATGGATATCATATAGCCAGAGGAAATAATGTCGTGACAACTCCAGAAAACCTTCGTTACTATAGGGTAGGACCCAATTTTGAGGACTCCTTTGTCATACAACTTCCTGTATTTTGACAAAATATTCAAATTTTTAATAATTTCAAAAAATTATTTTTGGACCAAATTCTATTTTCTGGAATATTATAAAATTTTCAAATTTAATCCAAATTTTTATATTTTATAAGAGCACTCCATCATTTATTAATCCCAACTCGACAAGCTTGAGAAATGTACCATGAAGGCACTCACTCAACTTATGTATTGTATCTCTATTTATTATGCGGTTGTTGTTATTTCTTAAAACTTGTTGAAGTAATTATATTAAAGTCATCTATGAGTTTAATTTTTTTAACAAAATATATTATATTTTGAGTAAATATCTCTAAAGGTCATTTAACTTAATATTTTTTTAATGATAAATTTGATTAAGTGATTTTATCAGACGATGTCTAAGTTGAATAATTTTATTGATATAAATATCTAAACGGAGTGGTTTTATTAATACAAAATAAAATTTCATGACTTTACTAGATGAATTTTCAAAATTGAATAATCTTTTAAGATATTAACTTAAATAATTTTAATATTTTTTTAGAACTTATGAAAATAAATGATATTTCTTAAAACGTGAAACATATATTTCCCCCGAGAATTATGACCAAACAAATGGAAACTATATTACACGTCTGTTTCGTCCGTTATTGATCAGAATAACTTTCTTCACACACAAAAAAAGAAAGATAATCCAGCACTGTATATAGATAAATAAGACAGAAAGAAAAAAAAAAAAAAGACAAAGTTTGGAAGAAATCATGTAAAGCAATAAGGTGAAATAGAAATTTTGTGTCCCAAGTAAGTACTGTAGGAGACACACTTAAAACCAGGTTGTTGGCAATTTCCCAACTTTTGTCTGCCTAAGAAAAATGAAAATAAGCTGCTAAATAGCGGGGATTCGTAGTTATGTAGAAGTTTAAGTTAATTTCCTCATGGCCGCTTTAATCTGTTGTCGTCATGTCAGACGTAATATAATTTTGGTTTACGAATTAGGGACGTCATCAAGTTGTAAGTTGATTAAGTTAAAAAATTAATACTAATTAGCTAGCATGGGTGAATAGAAGTTCTATGCATACAAGTCCAACAACAACTAACCAACTACAACAACCGGGCACTACATTAAGTAGTTATCAAATGAATAGTGAATTGAAAAGAAAGAGATTAAGAGGTAAGTGGTTGCATCGTCAATTTATTAAGGGCTCATGATTAAAGAGAGGAAAGAGGAATAATGAGCATCATTAGGACTAAGACTCACTACTTGATCTCCTCCTAACGGATTTTTTTTATCTTAATGTTACTAATTACTTCTTGTATGTATATTGTAAAGTTTTGTGTTGCTACAAATAATCATGTTCAAGATAAACACTCTCTAGTGTCCATTATAATCATCACACTTATCTCTTCCCTGCTTCTCAAAAAAAAAAAAAAACAAAAACAAAATCCTTCTACTTTCTTCAATTAAGACATGTTTAAATTTATGTACGGCATTTTCTTCCTCAAAACTGGAGTTATTTAAGAAAGGGAGCAAGCTCTCACATGTTATTTTCATGTTGTGCTCAACTTGGATGAGTTAAAATGGAGAGAGTGAATTTATAAGACGTATTTCCTCCGTCCCCTTTTTAGTTGTTATTTTCATTTTAAAGTCAAACTATCTAAATTTTGACATATATTTTAAGATGTATCTTTTTCATCATATTAATATAGAAAAAGTTTCAATTGGCAATGCTTTTTGTATAGTGTTTGAATATCTAAATTTTTATTTTTAAATATCAAATTAGTTTAATCTAATTTAACTTTGAAAATTAGTCAAATTGACCTTCGAAAAATGCAATATGACTACTAGAATGAGAGGGAGAGAGTATAATATTATCATATCCAAATGTTACTTGAGTTGGAAATGAGTTTTGAGTCTTAATAAGCTACACAATAGGCATAGTCTAACTTGTCCTATTCTTTAATAAGTTTTAGTTTCTCCTTTTCTTAATAATTATAACAAGTATTTAATAGTATAATTTTTTTTCTTTAATTTGATTATATATAATGTATCAAATACTTATTTTTTTAAAAAATATTTTAACTAGATTTCTCATGGTTAAATTAAATTAGATACTGGTCAAATATTAAAATGAAGCAAGTTGAGTAACTAAATAGGCGACTCATTAATTTGTCCAAAGTTATAGACTAAGTTTAGGTCCTTTAAATGAGCTTATAATACTTTTTAAATTGGATTGTTGATGATGGGATACATGCTACTTCCTCCGTCTCCATTTACGTGATACACTTTTTTTTTTGTCTGTCCGAAAAAGAATATCACCTCTTACTCTAATTGAAAATAATTTCTCTTTTTATCTTTCATGAAATGATTCTCAGCCAAACATCTAAAATTGATTTTAGACCATAAGTTTTCAAATCTTCCTTTTTTTCTTAAACATCATGCAAGTCAAACAAATGCCACGTGAAATGAGACGAGAGAGTATGAGGAAAGCGAAATATATATAGTCAAAAAAAGAGGAGAGAAAATTAAAGTGAGGTAAAACATCAATTCAAATGACAACAACTTGAAACCAGCAAATGGCTAGGCAGTTAAACTCCATCTCAATTCTAATTATATATATCTTCTTTATAACATCACGAAACTTCATAGGACGAGTCATCTTGTCCTACGATTTTAAAGGAGGTTAGGCCTTTTATATGTCCCCTTATATTTAGTTGTATGCCTCTATTGACATGATACCTACCCCCTCTCCCAACATCATCATGAATCGATTTTTGGAAGTAAAAATAAATTTTAAATATTATAATTAATACATTTCATTTTCTTTTTCAACCTGTTAAAAGAAATAGTACAGCCTTGGTATTTAGGAGTTTTAGTTCCAACATTCGATCTTACAATACATACTTAAATTTACAACATTCAATTTTACTTTTAGTGTATTATCTTCAAATCATATGTTATTATATCACTATTGATATTCTTCTTTTATTTATCCTCCTCTCTGACTGGTTAACTTGTTAAATATATATTTAATTTCCATATACAACATATTGTTACGGTAGCTTCACACATTATTTATATTTTTATAATTATTTGTTATTAATTGTATTTTACCAAAAGTATTAAATGATAGTGTACTACATAGTCGAGGTTGATTTAAAACATGTGAATTTTTTTTTTTAACGTGTCGTTGAAAATTGAAACTTGATTTGGGTAGATGCATAACTTAATTAGTACTCCCTCTGTACCTTATTAGTTGTTATAGTTTTTATTTTTAGAGTCAAACTATATAAACTTTGACTAATATTGTAAGATGTATCTTTTCATCATAAAAAAAGTTGTAATCAATAATACTTTTCTTATAGTTTTTTAATATCTAAAATTTTATTTTAAAATATCAAATAAATTTGATTTAATTTAACTTTGAAAATTAATGAAATTGATTTTTGAAAAACGCAATAATACAACTAAAAAGAAATGAAGAGAGTACAAATAAATTTCAGAGTCTTGACGTAATAATCAGTAAATCCTGAGATTAAAAAAGAGTACTTCTATACAAATTATGGATCCTATTGAGGAAAAAAAAAAACATATTAGGTCTCTATTTATGGATTATCTGGAGGCATGTTATAGGTTTCAACGACCATATTAATTGAGAGCTGACTTTATAGCTAACTAAATTCACCCTTACCTTTAATCTTTTAGTACAAATATTTCAAAAAAGGCATTGTGTCCACTTCATCGAATATGATATGTTTAGTTGAATGTAGTTAATTAGGAGAATGATTTTTAATAATTTTGCGCCACTTATCTATGCTAACTGGTTTTAGAGGGCTCATAGGCGCCTCGTTTTTTCTCATCCAGTAAATATTTTAGGAAATATTATACTGACAGGAGTTAAGGTGGGATATTTTCATGGCTAAATTTCGTAAACTCTCAAATGATTATGGCTTATTTTCATCAAAATTACATAATTACATCTAATTAGTGTAAAGACGTTATAAAAAGATTTTTTAGGGTGTAAATATATTAATAAAACTATCCTTCTTATTTATGTGATCTTTTAAGGGTTGTGTAAAAGGGAAAATGGATAACTAATATGGAATAAAGGAAGTATATTGAATTCTTTACCTAATTAAATTAGAACAGAAAATCATTCCTTTTGTTTTCTTGTACAAATCTATAATAATATGAGAACTTGTGTGTGTCACAATGGGCATCCTTGTTACAGTGCTAGGAGAACAACCACGAATAAAATGCTTATATCTTCAAGAAAGTGACAGATTTAATACTATAACGTACATAAAAAATTAGAATAATGAACTTGTTGGAATTCTGAGGATGACAAGACTAGTAACAACCTTAAATTTTAATTTTACTTAATAAAACATTCCCCTTTACTAATGTTCGTTTTTAGCCATCCTTATTTCAATATTCTTGAATGATAGATGCTGTATTGGCTGTATTGGAGATAGTAGAAGTTAGTTAAAGCTGTTACCCTTGATTAGTAGTTAGCTACAATAATTAATTAATATTGATAGTCACTTAGTTTGTTAGATTAGTTGGTAGTATTAATCACATCTGAAGGTAGTGCATAGTAAGAGGGATGGATTACATCTGTACATATATATACACATCTGTACATAATTGTTCAAGACTGAAAATAAGAAAATTCTTTCCAAATTGATTCTCTTCATGGTATCAGAGCATTGAATGAAAGGCTGATTCGATCGATTCACAGTTCTCTCATAATCGAATTTAAGCTTGAGAAGAAGTGCAAGCTAGATTTCCAGAAGAAATCAGTTCAAATCGATGGAGAATTCCATAGCGAATGTTGCCACCAATAATGCAAATACAGGGGCAGCTGAAACATTGGATCAAATTGAAAGGAAAAGGAATCATCCACTCTATCTTCACAATTCTGATACTCCTGGATGTGTCCTCACTATCGTGCAGCTCACAGGGACGGAGAATTACTCTTTGTGGAGCAGATCCATATTGATTAATCTTCGAGCCAATAGTAAGCTGGGTTTGTAATTGGAACATGTAAGAGGAGTGATTACAAAGGTGAAATGGAAGAGCAATGGGAAAAATGCAATGCCTTTGTGCTTGCATGGATCATGAACACAGTTTCGAAGGAGCTTTTCAGTAGCATTGTTTATGCAACAGATATAGCCATGGTGTGGGCAGATTTGAAGGAGAGGTTTGACAAGGTAGATGGATCCAGGGGCTATCAATTACATAGGGAAATATGCACAATTAGTCAAGGTAATCTGCCCATATCAACCTATTTTTCGAAGTTGAGGCTATTATGGGATGAATTTGATGCTCTTGCTCCTCCTCCTTCATGTAATTGTGATAAGTCAAAAACCTATGTAGATCATCTAGCATGTTTGAGATTGTTTACTTTCTTAATGGGATTGAATGAGGTATATGATCATGCTCGTAGCCAAATTTTAATGATGAGTCCTTTGCCTAGTGTTGGAAAGGCCTATGCCATGATAATGGTCGATGAAGGGCAGAGATTGACTGCTAACTCACATTTAGGGAGTAGTATACCAGAGCAGGTTGCTTTGTATGCAGGAAAGGGACACTTTCCTAAGAGGTTTCAGTCTAGGAAGAAAAATTAGGATCAAATTTATGATCACTGCAAACTTCAAGGCAATGTAAAGGAGGATTGTTATAGATTGAATGGTTATCCTCCTGACTGGAAGTTCAAGAAGAAACCAAGATCATTGTCAGGTCAGGCAAACATGATGCAACACAATAAGCAACATGATGTTGTAAATCATGTAGCTGCAAGCAAGCATGAAATGGAGTCAACTAATGATTTTGCTCCTATTGGCTCTATAATGAATGGGAAGAACACTGAATCTGTCACAACTATGTCTACAACCTACTTTTACTCCAAAACAATATAACAGGATTTTACATATGCTGGAAAGAGAAAAAGCAGGTTCAAGCTCAGGAAAAGGACTAGACAACATGGCAAACATGGCAGGTATAATCACCAATTCTAGTGTCTTATCTGTAAACAATGATAGCAAATCAGTTAGTGACAAGACATAAAGTTGGATAGTGGACTCAGGGACTACTTGTCATATGACACATGAATTGAATAAGCTTAGCCATGTATATAAATGTATTAATAAAAGGGTACATTTATCTAATGGTGAGACTGCACAAGTATCTCATACTGGCCAGTGTAATACAATTGATGGGAATGTACTGAATAATGTACTGGTGGTGCCTGAGTTCAAGCATAATTTGCTTTCAGTCTCAAAATTAACAAGGCAGCTAAATTGCTCAGTTAACTTCTTCCCTGAGTTTTTTGTGCTCCAGGACCTCTTCAATGGGAAGGTACAGGGGATTGATAAAGAGGTTGATGGACTACACTACCTTCCCACTCAGAAATAGTGTGAAAATGGCAAAGTGGATCAGATAATGTTGATGACACAACATTCCAATGAACACAAATGACATAAGAGGCTAGGACATCCTTCTATGAAAGCATTGCAACATTTATTTCCAAATAAAAAATTCATTGAGTGTAATAAATATTCTGTTTGTCCATTAGCTAAACAGACTTGTTTACCTTTTCAGTTGAGTACATCTAGAGGATTAGTTGTGTTTGATTTGATTCACCTAGATGTTTGGGGACCTTATAAAGTTGCAACTCATAATGGTTTTAGATATTTTTTTTAACCATAATTGCTGATCATTCAAGAATGTGTTGGTTGTATTTGTTAAGATTGAAAAGTAATGTGATTTCAGTGTTGAAATCTTTTCTGGTTCTGGTGAAAACACAATTTAACATGCAAGTAAAGAAAGTTAGGTCAGATAATGGGACTGAATTTTTTAACAGTGAATATAATGGCTTAATGAAGTCACTAGGCATCATCCATGAGGGTAGCTGTCCACACACTCCACAACAAAATGGAGTAGTTGAAAGAAAATACAGGCATATTCTAGAAGTAACTAGAGCAGTCAGATTCCAAGACCATATTCCTATCAAATTCTAGGGTGAGTGTGTACTAGTTGTTGTCTATCTGATAAATAGACTTCGTACTGCAGTTTCGAAGGGTAAAAGTCCTTATGAAGTATTTCATGGGCATAAGGCAAGTATTGAACATTTAGGAACTATAGGATGTTTATGTTATGCAACCAAGGTGATGAGACAGGACAAGTTTGCTCCCAGACCTGAGGCATGTGTTCACATGGCTGCTCTTCAACTCAGAAAGGTTATATATTGTACAGTCTATCCCGAAGAGGTTTATAATCAGCATAGATGTTACATTTAAAGAAGATATATTTCCATTCCAACAAGCAACCAATACAGTCACTATGCAGTAACCATTATTCCTTATTCAACCTATTGTCATCACAGATGATCTTTCTGTACCCGATGAAGATAAAGAACTACACTTACATATGAATCCTGGAGATGATTTAAATATGACAGATAATGATAAACCAGGTGCTCCAGAAGTAGCCCCTAATGAAGAACTTAGTACTTAGCATGACGGTAAAGATGTTACAGTGGATATAGCACCTGTAGGGACTAAGGAAATTGCAGCTAGGAAGTCAGCTAGGATCTCACATTCCCCTATTTGGATGAAGGATTATGTCACTCAAACATCCAAATCCTATCCTCACTCTCAAAGCAACTATGTGTCTTATGAGAATTTGTCCACCAAATACAAAGCATATTTGTCCATGTTCTCCACAGAAGTTGAACCAAGGAATTTTGAAGAAGTAGTGAAAGATAATAGATGGATACATGCTATGCAACAGGAGGTGAAAGCTTTGGAGGAAAATAGAACCTGGCAGATATTTAACTTGCATGAGGGAAAGAATGTGATTGATTGTAAATGGGTGTTCAAAATAAAGTATAAGGCTGATGGTCAGATTGACAGGTTCAAGGCCAGACCTATGGCCAAAGGATATAGTCAGACTGAGGGAATTGATTACCAAGAAACATTTTCACTTGTGGTGAAAATGACAACAGCGAGATCCATTATAGCATTGGCTGCTGCTGAAACTTGAAAAATATTTCAAATGGATGTCTATAATGCATTTTTACAGGGAGATTTGATTGAGGAAGTATATATAGAATTGCCCAAGGGATTTTACAATGCAGAAAAAGGGAAACATCTTGTGTGTAAATTGGTAAAGTCTTTATATGGCTTAAGCAGGCATCAAGAGAGTGGAATGCCAAATTGACAGAGGTACTACCCAATTCTGGTTACATGCAAAGTCATCTGGATTATTCCTTATTCACAAAAAGAAGAGGTGATGGACTGGTGATAGTTGTAGTATATGTTGATAATCTTCTGATTACAGGAAATGATGACAAGCTGATAGAAAAAACCAAACGTGTCTTACATAGTCACGGTAAGATCAAGGATTTGGCTGAACTTAAGTATTTTCTAGGGATAGAATTTTTGATATCCAGTAAAGGCATTATGATGAATCAAAGAAAGTATGCATTAGAGTTGATGGATGAAGGAGGACTTGGGAATGCCAAGCCTTGCAATACACCACTGGAATGCAATCAAAAATTGACTAGTGCTGAGTTTGATCCTGAGACTATGTATAAAAACATTCCAAGATACCAGAGATTGGTTGGTAAGCTGCTCTATCTCACTATCACAAGACCAGACATAGCTTTTGCAGTCCAAGCATTAAGTCAGTTAATACAAAAGCCCAAAATGTCACACTGGAAAGCTGCACAAAAAGTGATTAGATACATCAAACTAGAACCTGGAAAGGGACTATTCATGAGTTCCAATCAGAGACTTTAGTTGAATGGATATTGTGATGCAGACTGGGCTGCTTGCCCAAGTACAAGAAGATCAATTATTGGTTTCATTCTAAAGTTTGGTGATGCACTTATTTCATGGAAATCAAAGAAGCAAACCACAGTATCTAGGAACTCTGCTGAGGCAGAATATAGAAGCCTAGCTGCCTTAATAGCTGAAGTCATATGGATCACAAGTCTATTCAAGGAGTTAGGTGTGAAGTTGATAGAACCAGCTCTTGTTCATTATGACAGCAAAGCAGCAATACAGATTGTTGCTAATCCTGTGTTTCACGAACATACTAAGCACATAGAGATTGATTGCCATTTTATTAGAGAGAAGACCCAGAAGGGCCTAATCCAGACTACCTATGTCAACACCAAAGATCAACAGGCTGATTTACTTACTAAAGCCTTGAGAAGAACTCAACATGACCACTTATCAAGCAAGCTTGGATTATTGAATCTTTTCAATACATCCAGCTTGAGGGGGGGTATTGGAGATAGTAGAAGTTAGTTAAAGCTGTTAGCGTTGATTAGTAGTTAGCTACAGTAATTAATTAATATTGATAGTTAGTTAGTTTGTTAGATTAGTTGGTAGTACTAATCACATGTGAAGGTAGTGCACAGTAAGAGGGGTGGATTACATCTGTATATATATATATACATCTGTACACAATTGTTCAAGACTGAAAATAAGAAAATTCTTCCCAATTTGATTCTCTTCAGGTTTCCTCATTAAGTTAATGCGAAATATAAGTAACACTTCAATAAATAGTGTACTATATGAAAATTTTTCTTACACAGCATCCAGTTCATCCATTTAGTTGTAAAGGTTTATCGGGAAAGCCTATTTTGACATGATTGTTTAATTTGTACTAATCTTTTAATTTGGAAAATGATATTTGAATTTATGCTTGACAAAATCAAACTTCACACAAATATGTGTAGTTGTATTTGAGTGAATTTCATACATTTCTGCTAGAAGTTTAGACAAAATTGGTTAGACTTTAGTTATCTTCTTTTTGTTGAACTTCAACTATATGTGACTGAAATTTAATCATTTTTGTTTGACTTCAACCAACAACCAGTTAACTGGGTCGGGACTGAGCAAGTATGAGAAATTAGCCTCGCTCCACTTTCTTAAAAGGATCACTATGGAAGGTCAAACTAAGGATCTATGGAAATGGGAGCTCGTCCACGATCAATATTAGATCAAACAATAGGGGGCCATAACACTAACCTCACATGAATTGAGGTCATGAAAAAATAATTGAATGTCAGCCATACATGTATGTATATTATTTTCACTCTTATGAGTGCAAAAATGGATGAACTTCAGCCATTAGAAGGTTTTGTTTAAAGTTAGATGTTATCAGGACTAACTTTAGCGATAATTATATATTTGAAGTTATCGAGAGTGATACAATTTAAAATGTTCTTAAAATGAATATAAGTTAACTGATGACATCAAAACTAAATATCCCTGCACTTTTTCCTATTTAGTGGGGTCAGTGTTAATTGTTCAAGGCGGAGGTCAGGCCAGCCCAGCCTATGAAGGGTCCATCCTATTAGTTTCAGAAGTGAAACAGGTGGCATCAAGTGTGTTAGATGGATGTGCGAGCGAAATCTCATATTCATTGCTAGAATGAAAAAAAAGAAAGAGGATACATATAAGGTGCAGTAGTGTCCGTGTGGATGAATTTTGCTTAACTTAGATAATATTAAGAATAACTTTGAAATGTTTTATCCCAATCAGCAAGAGAGGACGATCTAAATAATGTGGTAGATGAAATGATGCGGTGTTGTTTTTAGTAGTGGGCACCATAATGATCATAATTTGAAAAAATGTAGTGAATAAATATATTTGATTAATTCTAATTTGTTATATCAAAATTTGACAACTAAATTGAAGCATTTGTTTAGTAATGCCTCCGAACCCACACCCTCTCTTCTCGTCGTCTTGTCCTTATTGTTAGTTGCACGAGTAACATGAGAGATTTTCTTGGGATAGTGGTGGTTTTGAGGGACCTTTTCTTCAGATTTCAAGGTCCAACGTCATTGTTTCTTCATCTATGGACCCCCACTCTTTGAATTTCCAAACCCCTTCCTATACACATTTAAAAAAGGATTGAGTTAATAAATTCAAAGTTATATAGGTTTAAAATGTCGTTATAGCTCTGAACAAGCTGAACGTTCAAAAATATACATTTGCAAATATGGGCAGAAAATTTTCTAAATTTCAAAGGGATAGTGATTAATAGGATTATGTTGAAGTGCTGAATTGAAATGAATAATAATTTGAATGTGTAAATGAAATTATGGACGTAAAGAATTTATATGGGCATTCCACCTAATATTAGATATATAGTTTGATCCTCCAATCCCTTTGCATAATTTTGGGATGGAAAGGAGTATTAGTTTTCTCTTTGCCTCTAATAGTAAGAAAATAAATAATGGAAGTGGTGGTTGATTTTATCTTAGAGTTGAGAAGGTCCCACCATAAAAGTACACCAATGGCCATTATACAAACCTTTTCATATGTGTCTGTAACTATTGCATATAAATGATGATGTTTCTTCCCTTCCCTTTTTAACTCCACACTCCACAATATCACAATTCGTACATGTATTTGTCACATTATATTGCCTTTCCCTTCCTAGCTGCGCTGTCTTACTTGTAAGATAGAAGAATGTCCAAGGACATGAATCTGTCAGTAAATGGACAATCTCAAGTGCCTCCCGGATTCCGTTTTCATCCAACGGAGGAAGAACTTCTTCACTATTACTTGAGGAAAAAGGTTGCCTATGAAAAAATCGATCTCGACGTTATTCGCGACGTTGATCTCAACAAGCTCGAACCATGGGATATTCAAGGTACAAATTAATAAAATTGTGTGTATAATCATAAATAATAAGTAGTTACTATATCGAATTAATATTAAAGCCTTATATATGCAGACAAGTGCAGGATAGGATCGACGCCACAAAACGACTGGTACTTCTTCAGTCACAAAGACAAGAAGTATCCGACAGGAACTCGAACCAATCGTGCTACTGCAGCCGGATTCTGGAAGGCTACTGGTCGCGATAAAGTCATACACAGCAACTCTAAGAGAATAGGGATGAGAAAGACCTTAGTCTTTTATAAAGGGCGTGCCCCTCACGGTCAGAAATCAGATTGGATCATGCACGAGTATCGCCTTGACGACAACATCGATATCCCCCTAAAAGCTAACGTAGGCAAATTCATTATTTTACCATGTTATGTATATAGAAAGATTCAATAGCTTCATGTACTCCTTTATATAATACTATCTTTTTTGTTACACTGACGATCTATATATGTATATATATTCTTTCATTCATTAATCCAGGCAAACGAATCAAGTAACCAGGAAGAAGGGTGGGTGGTGTGCCGTGTGTTCAAGAAGAAGAATTACCATAAGGCTCTGGAGAGTCCTCAGAGCTCATCAGCAGCACTCTCCAGATCAAGTGCACTTATTCAGAAACCAAACAACGACGCCGTTCTTGATCAAATACTCATGTACATGGGAAGGTCATGCAAACAACAAGATTTGGAAAGCAAACACAACAACAGCCTCCTCAATAATATTCACTTAGATGATCATATTATGCAAATTAATAACACCAACTCCTTCATGATCAATAACAACGTCAATAGATTCATCCACCTCCCGGGGCTGGACAATCATCATTCTCCAACCAACAACATGGAAGACGTCTCATCTCTCCAACTTATCCAACAAGCTGATTGCTGTAGTTTCGCTGAGACGCTCACGGAAACTCATCCGAAATCTGGGCCTGGTGAGATGAGATGGTCACACACTTCAACAGGGGCTGGTCCAAGTGACTGGGCATCTCTCGATCGTCTGGTGGCTTCTCAACTTAACGGCCATGATCATGTGGAAAATATTTCATCAAACAACAACCTATGTTTTCCTCTTCATCATCATCGGAAACCAAATGATGACGACGATGTTGACGTTGAATTTTGGACCTACGCTCGATCGTCCTCACCATCACCCTCCGATCCATTATGCCATTTGTCGGTTTGATTCAGTCTCCATCGTATATTATGTAGACCAAAATACGCACGTATATATGCATAGTTCAAGGTGAGATGTTTATTATATGTAGTACGTTAATTAGTTTGATTGATACAATGATTGTAGTACTACGTACGTCATTTTTTCCCTTTTCTAATAATACTGTACTAGAGTCCTAAATAATGGAGTATCTTCACACGAGACATCTGATTGTCAACTGAAATATCTTTTCTTAATCATTAACGTTGGCTCATATTTCATCATTATGTTGTCTATGACTATTGTAAAGATATTATCCGACGTGTTCTTTTAATTTCCGATGATCGCGTAAGAGAGTTGTATATATATGTTAATTTATTTTGCCTAGTGAGGACCATAATGATTTTAGTTAATAGTGAGATCTTATAAAATTATGCTGTATCTTGAAAATTATAATTTGTGATTATTACCTTGCTTGCATATATAAAAAGTTCCAGCGTCGACCACTAATAGCAGAAAACATGGGAGTTGGTTTCTAGGAATTAAAAGTCTGTTTGCATTGATTTATTCACGCTCTTGAAAAAGTACTCTTAAACATTTGTTTTCAAGTCAAAATAATAATAGGTTAGAATTTCTAACTTTGCCCATCCAAACAGGCTCTAATACATAATAATTATAGTGCAAGCAAGACAATTTTCGAATAAGCCGAGTTCTATCTAGGATTCAAAGATAAAGCTCGAAAAAAGTATGGCACATGCTAATCAAAAGATGTCAGTATAGTAATTAAGTGGTACTAAGAATAATTGTAGAACATAAAAGCAAGGATGGGATGGGATCACATTTTTTGTAGAGCAATGGTTGATCAGTATACTTTGATTCTGTTATGGATTTTGGTGGGAATCCACCAGATTGACTTATAAAGATAAAGATGACAACCATACGAAAGGCTGAAAAATAAATGCATTAAATCTCAATTAATTTGAGTAAGCACTCTACCTTTATCCACTATACTCATAAGCTTTGGCTCATTCAATTTTTCATACTAAGCAATTTATCTTTTATATATATGATAAATTAGGAATTCTTTAAAACTAAAGGTTCTTTAGTAATCTAAGTACATTTGGATGATAATTAAAAAGACAGAATTCGAGCAAGAAGTCATAATTGCTACATTTTGTTAGCTACCTAGAGAATTGTATAATCCATTTTCCAGATATTACCCTTATTGGATGGCCTCATACGGAGGATGAAACATTATATTGCAGCAAAATGGCCTTGTTGTTCTTTATATTAATTCCTAATTTCACAAAGAATTCCGACCAATATATGTATGTCTATATCATCTTAGGTACTGGATCTCTAAATTTAAGGAAGCACACAGAAGTTTATTAAAGGGACAAGAATATATATATGAAGTAATTTAGTAAGTTCAATGTCAGAGGAGTCATCATTTCCCCTAAAACTATTGATAGAATTGATATGCATGAGTGGCGCGGTGGTTCTGCTAATTATAACATTACATTAAGAGGCACTGAATCAAATGACTTTTATGTTCGTTTCATTACCAAACTTCATTTTCTTATAATTAATCATAACACTCTGTTGACAAATTGGTCCCATTTATTCATTAGCATTACCTTCTCAAACGTTGAGAGTGCACCTTTTTAAGTTTTCTTTTTGTTATTATGTTGGTTTAAATGTTCTAATCTTATGACAACATCTGCCTAATTCAACTATTTTAACATAAAAAACTAACACTGTATTGTTTTCTACAACCGTCGTCTCATATAAGACGGTATGGTGTTTACTTACCACAATTTTATTTGAGGTATGTATAATTCTAGTCATAGCGAAAAAAAAAAAGGATATATTTAAGTAATATTTAAAATGTACTACCATAAATAAAATATAACGTTAAGATTTAATTTGACTAGTATTATGAATTGATTTTTTGAAATTTGAAAGTAGAGAAAATAAGATTATTGGTGGAATGACCAAAATAAATAAATAAAATCATCTAAACCCGAAAAGTATTCATGAAGGAGAGAAATTAATGAATAAAATTTCTCGTCTCATGCAGAAGTACTTGTTTTCATGTAAAATATGAACTGAGTCATACGAATGAAGGTTAACGAAATGAGTGAGAAATATGAAGTTTTGATTTTCTTTCACGAGTTTAAAGACTTAGCAAATAGAATTATGCGACGAATGTATTGGTAGAAGGTAACCTATATTCATTGAATTAGCAGAAATGCGTGTAATAAATTAGCTGAAAGTACTTTTATTAAAAAAAGATCTTATGATTCCTTGTAAAGCCAATCTTGTTGAGGCAACTTACAAAAGTCTCGCTAATTTAGGAGCTAATTTCATAGGTACACGTTAATTACATGTGAGGAAACAGGAAGCAGACATTTGGATTCACAAAGAATTAACCTAACAAATGTTTAAGCTAGTCTAGGAGAAGCACAAGGTTCTCAGTTGGGCTCTAAAAAGGTCAGATACTTCTGCCTATTAACAATGGCTCAAATATTTTAGATACTCACTCCTTTTCATTTATTACAACTATTTGGTTGGTCCAATGTTTAATAAAGAAATAAAGGACTTTTGAATCATGTGGCATATAGCATGCCATGAGCTTGTAGCTATTAAATAATGTCATTAAGGTATTTTGTTCATACACATTAAAAAGCAAAGTTCACAAATCAATTTGGGATTCTAACATAGATATCAATGTTTGGTGCCAATGGCCTATAAAAAAAGTCGATCTCACTTCTGTTTCATACATTCATATTTAAATTTTATAAATTTCTATCGAATTCTCACATTAATTTACTGGATTCAAAATTAAATATTTATAAAAATTTTATTAGATATATGAGCCAAAAGTACAAACTTGCTCGTAAGCCTTTGGATCCACCCCTGTGATACAAGATTGAAGAGACACAAATTAATACGCGTGTCCCCAAGTTTGAACTGTTTTTAGGCCTGTGTTTTAAAATTTGAGTTGTAGACTTGTAGCAATTAAAATAAGTGGCTAAAATTTAAATATGACGAAAATGTGACTATAGTGGTTTGTTTGATGAACCGTTTGGGCCAGATGATACTGGCCCAGCAGGTTCATTTATCATCACTAATTTTAGACATAAAGGATATAGTTGTAATTAGCATGGAGTGATTTGGTACTTCAAAAATATTTCACGAAAAAAAATCATTTAAACATAACAATAACATCATATTCATGTACGTAGCTTTTATCATTACCTCATAGAAGTATACACGTTGTTTTCTGAGGATCCTTATCTCAAAACTCATAAGTAGAAAGTCATAGAAAGAACTAGAGCGATTAATAATGAATAAACTAGAGCGACTAATAATGAATAACCTATAAATAAAAATTCATACAAAGAGCGGTTAATAATGAATAACACATAATAATATATAAATATAATAAAATTAACACATGTAAATAACAAGAACACAGGAAAAATTTTACCTCCTCCATATGGCATGCATCCACCTTAACCCTACTTCCCCAAAATTCCCTACTTCCCAGATTGAGGATGAGTTCACGCGACATACGCCGTCCGTTCAAACGGCCGGCGATCTCCGACCAGCAAAGACGCCGAGAACTTTCATTGCTCCGGCAGTCCCAAAACCGCCAGGACGCTCAGCTACAAGCACGTCGTTTAGCTTCCACTCTCCTCTCTCTTCAGTCCACGCAAGATGACTACAAGTCGGTTTCCGAAGAGCAGCAGCTCGACATAGAAGTTACCGAGGAACTTGAATTCTGTCCGGAAGAAACCGACATTGATTATGGACATCGTAAGGATGGACATGATCTTCGTCAAGCTACCAAGCTGAGAGGACCTGAAGCTCGGTTATGGTTTGCGAAGCAGCTTATGCTTCCCGAGTGGATGATTGATGTTCCGGATAACTTGAATACGGATTGGTGATTTCTTAGCCAGACTCCTCCTCCTCAATGTTTATGTTTATTAATAACATTTCCATATTTATATATTTATTATATTAAATTTTAATATTGCACATGAAAGTTGTAATTTTACTCAAAAGTCTCTAAATTTTGATGCTTGCTGCTGTTTGATGTTAAACAGTTATGGAAATTGAGGTCATAATGGCATTTCAACTTTGTTTTCTTGGATATAGTGAAGGTTCAATTTTTGTAGAGATTGGATCAAAACTGAATGCTTTTTGCTTGAACTAGACGATAGTTCTTACTTTGTTTTGTCTACTTTGATGTCACGGTTAACTGCATCTTATCCTACTACAAAAACTTCACTTATTCGTTTGACAATTGGTTGGAAGTGTATATTTGCCGTGGATTCTTGCTTGATACTAACTAAACAAATACAATCAGTCGCATTATTAATCTTAGGCTGAATATGATTTACAGGTATGTATTTGCTAGACCTGCTGGAAAACGATGTTTTGTTGTTTCTTCAAATGGAACAACAATCAGTAGACTGCGCAATGGAATTCTCTTGCACCGTTTTCCTTCTGCTCTACCCAATGGTGCCAGGACTAATAACAGTAAATCTGCTCAATCATACTGTATTCTTGATTGCATATTTCACGAGGTAACATTTGAAACATGTGACGTTGTTGCCATATTTTATTCTGTATATCTGAAATATTCTGCACTGCCTTTGTTGTGGCAGTCTGATGAGACATATTATGTCATTGACGGTGTTTGTTGGGCGGGAATTTCATTATATGAGTGCACTGCCGAATTCAGATTCTTTTGGTTAAATAGCAAGCTTGCTGAGACGGGAGCTTGTGATGCTCCCTCAACTTATCATAAATATAAATTTAGTGCTCTTCCTGTCTACAACTGTCACAAAGAAGGACTGCAGATGGCTTATGCAGGACAAGTTCCATATGTCAAGGATGGGTTACTGTTTTACAACAAGTAAGATCTTTTTTGCTGTTTATCTTTCATTTGTTTAGTTGAAGGCTTCAAGTCTTAATGTGTTATACATGAGAAGACAAGTTCTCCTTTTTTCGCTGTTGGTCTTTGATGGGCAGGCTTTCTAAAACCTTTAAAACATGTGCATTACGTTCAGACTATCTTCCTCCATTATTCCTCTTGTGACCCCAGGCCGGTAAAATTAGGTTCGAAGAAGGGAATCAAGATCCTCAAGTTTCCCTACATATCCTAATTCGTAATGCTTTATGTAGCATGAAAACGATGCATATGCTGGCGAAGTAGTGTTCTATTTTGTGGTGGGCATGGACACTATATGGGACCAATAGGACACAAGTTCAACACAATTAAGTTGGTGGTTGAATTTTTCTCATTTTAATTTTGGGACTCCAGGTCCATGAAGTTGAATTTTAGAGTCACTTTATTTAAAAAAAAAAAGAAAAGAAAAAGAAAACGAAGCTGGACCCTAGCTGTTCTGTTGGAAGCAAGGAGTGTATGTGGATGTCCTATCCCTTTACTTTGAGTTGTTTGAATCCATTCTTTTCTGGTTTATATAGGTACGTGTATGAAATTGATTTCATATTTTTATAGGTATTGACATATTCTTGTGGATTATCTTAGGGATTACACAAAATCATATGAACATAAATAATGTATCCTAGTACCAATCAGAAAAATAAAATATAATATAATATTGTGTCCTCGTAAGGTGTGTCTCTCTAATGCTTCATAGAGTATTACCATGAAGCATGGTGTTGTGTCCTCTAATTTTCAGAACTTTGTTCATACTTGACATGGGTGCCCACCCATGCTTCAATATTCTGATCCCTCATTTGCATAATGCTTCAACTTCTTTAACCATCATGAAGGAGAGAAGCTCATGAGAAATGCTGCAGTTGTATGTAGAACACCCTGGAGTTAAGTTTAGGAAGTTGATGACATGTATCATTTATAGCTACTAAGATGTTTCTTTCAATGTTTTAGGTTATATACAAAATTATATAAATGTATGTTACTGTGTCCTAGTGGTGTTGTGTCCCTCTAATTTCAAAATCTTCTTTTCTTACCCAACACAGGTGTCCTATGCTTCATATTTGTTCTATAGTCAGAGCTGTCCTTCATGTGAAAGAGAGATGATATCGCTGTTTGAAGTATGAACAATATAACGTGTTTCAATTTAGGAAATAATCATCTCCAGAACCTATTGGCCTTCCTCTTTGTTTGTTAGGTTCCACAAACTTTTCCAGGTTCTTCTTATATGGGTGGAAAATATTTCTAAAAGAGTAAGGCGCTTATTCATAATTAGATGGAGCTGTTACAACTTAAGTTTCTGAAATCCTGGTTGCTGCTCCTCTGCTCCTCTGTATGCTGAGTAATTTGTTTGCATATGTGTTTGTTCAATGAATATCCGGTTGAGGTGTTAGATAAGATGGGTCAGATCCTTAGAGTTATTTGCATTCTCAGCAACTTAACCAGCTCCACTTATCTGTTAATCTTTCAAAAGAACCTATTCCACCATTTCATTCTAACAATATTGTGCACTATTCAGTTATGCTGCATATGGATGGCACTTAGAAGTTGCTTGTGAACAGCTTGATCTTTTTCTGGATTCACCTGTAGGTTATCTTGCCTTTTCCCTTCTACCGTTTATTTTAATGGCTATGGTGAAACTGTTACCAATCATCGAACTAAAATACAACACTCACATGATTTGGAAAAGTTACATTTCATGTGTTGGACCATGGCACTCTAGATGGTCTATGCTGTCCTAGTGTTAAATTGTATAGTTTTTCTGTAGTTTCTCAAGCATCGTCAATAATCAAAACTTTAAGTTTCTGTACCTCATATTTGATCATGATCTTAATTTGTTCATCCCGCTCAGGCATGCACAATATCAAACAGGAAATACACCTCTAGCATTGGTTTGGAAGGATGAGCATTGTAGTCAGTATGTCATTGACACAGACAATAAAGGACAAGTTCCAAGTCAACAACAGGTACATTACTTTGTGTTTTTGGATTTTGTAAACTGTTAATATAGTCGAATCTAGGATTTTAGAATTTGGGTGCATCACTAATAAAGGGAGGAAAAATTGTTTTAAGTGAGAATTAATCCCTAGGCCTCTAGGTAAATAACTCAGCATTCAACTAACTGCACCATTTAGACTTCTTGTAGCTTGGATGCTAAGAGATAATATTATATCAATGTTATAAGTATATACATAAATACCTGTAGCCCTTGGCTGTTAAAGTCAGGTGTGTCATCAACAATACATGCAAGGATTGTAAAACTTACTTTCGGATGTAACATGTTATACTAACATCCAGAAATCACATGCTATTCGCATCCCTATTAACCAACTCCCAGCTGCGAACCAACTTCCAACTCAAACTGAAACAAACGTAAACCGATTGGAATACAAATGAATTATATAAATTAGAAGTGTTGAAATACTTTTCTGCTCTTGCGGATGATATTTTTGAGATGAGGGTCTTTCGGAAACAACCTCTCTATCTCCATGAGAGAGTGGTAAGGTCTGCGTACTTTTTGCCCTCCCCAGACCCGACTTGTGGGATTTCACGGGATATGTTGTTGTTGTAGAAGTGTTGAAATACCCAAACCTTAAGTTGAAGAATCCAATTGGAGCTGCTTCACCAATGAGGACAATACCACTCTTGATATGTATAAGAAAAAGGTTGGTTTCGTACTTTCTAAGGCAAATAAAACTCTCCCTTTTGTAGTGTTTGAAGGTATAATGTCTAGTTCTATTACATTTCTTAGTGGTTGTTTGGTTTGAGGGAAAATGTATTTAGCATTATGGACTATCTTATCATATGTTTGGTACAGTTTTTCATTGTGAGACCAGTAATCCGGGATTGTTTATACCAAATTTGTTGTTTTAGTTTTTATACCACTCTAGTCTCTATGTGGGATAACAATCCCGAGATTGTTGACCCGGGTATAAAACAACTAAATGATTCATTTGCCTGTTTGTAAATCTTTTCTCCCAATGTCTTCTAAGAAATCCAATGTTAAATTGGAAATTAAAGTGAAATATTTGTAATAGGGCTTCACATATTTCTTTTATTGTACAACCAGGTAGTTTTGGAGCTCCTGGATGATGGCAGACTGGCTACATCTGATGACCCACCTGTCATATTTGGTTGCTTACTTGGTGAATTCATTCAAAAGGTTTGACCATATTATTATTTGGCTCTTTATTTAGTTGCAATTAAAAGGAGGAAGGATAGAGAAGAGATGTGTGAAAGGCACTCTGAATCAACTCTCTCAATCCTCTGAAATTGGAAGCGGAAGTATCACTCCCTCTTTTGGTACCAAGAGAGAGTAATTCATTACAGCTCTTTTTCTCTCTTTTTCTCCTTTTTTCCTTCTTCCTGTGTCATGTCTTGACTTTTTATCCATTTACTGAAATCTGTTCTCATGGTTTTCAGTCAGAACTTCACCGTGGAGATCTTATAAAATTTTCTATTGGTGGAGGAGGATTAGTTGTTGTTGATGGTAAACTAGAGAAGGCTGATCTGCAATACCTGGGCAAATCCAATCGTGCTCGTGCTTTTGCTGATAGTTACTCAAAGGTTAGATGATGGATTTGGATTCCATGCTCTTTTTAGGAACTGCTGATTTTATTACCAGTTTCAACTTTAATCACTCATATCTGGTGTTGACAGTTTCCATACTCTCAACTCTGCATTTGTCATGAACATCCTCCATGCAAATTAGTCTTGAATGCATCAATATAGGGAAGGAAGAGAAGACACACACATACACAAAAAAACCACACACACACACACACACACACACACACACACACACAAAAGCAGCCAAACGATCTTTTAGGTCATTATTAAGTCTCCGTGCAATATTTTATGTACCATACAATGTATGGATTATGGTCGTAATTTATGTGCAGATCTGTCAGGTCATTGCATGATTTGCTTTGTGATGCGTCTCCACTGTTTAAATGGAACTTGTCTCACAAATTAAGTCCTTGTTATCATTGAGATGTTTTATTTGACAGAGCAACCTGGTGTGTTGTTTGTCAGGTTTTGTTCCAGCACGCAGCTCGACATTCTCCTCTGAGAATTGATCATCTTTTTGCATCAATCAGTTCGTATGTTGGAGAGGGAAATTCAGCTCAAGATGCAGAGATGGCTGGTTAAAGATGCCATGTGCAGGAAAAGCTTTTCAACTAGCCATATGAACTTGCATGGTTATGAAATTAATTGATGATGGACATGATCATTCTCGCTCCATGTTTTGTTGTTTGGAGTGTGTGTATGTCACCACAGAAGTAACATTTTCGTGTCATGTATGATGAGAACAATGGTGCAAATTAGTAAGAAAGAATATGTCATGTTTTGACTTCATCTAACAAGGGGTTTTTCCCGGCTAAAGTTTAGACGCTTTTCTGCTCATCGTGTCCATCCTTCATAATTTGGGCACACTAAACTTATACACAAGGAGAAGTAATGGGCTCTGAGTATCCTTGGCTTCGGAACACAGATACACAGCTGAGCTTTTGCACTGGTGTCCAGCAACAGTTCAAAGTTGATTTACTGTTGTTCAAACAGGGTTAAAATTTTGGTGAAGGCAGTGTTGAAGATGACAATAGTGGAACCAAAAGAAACGCACATGGCTTTCCTCAGTTATGGTTCGCATATTTAGTCTCCAACAGAAGTTTCTGGATTTTGGCATCGTTTTTTTATGAACATCTTCAATTCTCTTTTCGATGTTTTCCCGTGGAAGGGGATTAACAATCTAAGTGAGCTAGCTATGTCTCATCTGTGATGTTGGGATAGATTTTTGAGCATCACATCAGAGCTGGAAGGCTGTATTCAGCCCATGGAGTGAAAATAGATTTGCTAAAACCAAAGATAAGCTTATTGTACATTGTAACCAATTCCAACAAATTCTGAAACTAAATGCTTTTCCATAGTATACGTCTACAGATTGATTCAAGATGCGAGAGTGGTTGGCTCACAGCTATCGTGAACACAAGCTAATACATCTTTATAGTCCCTTGAAATGGTGAAGGAATCATATACTTTCCCATCCCTGCTCTTTTTGTATTCAAAAAGTAGTGAGGAATGATTAAATGCTGTAAGCTTGACGAACCCCCAATCGTAATCCCTGTAAAGACTCCAACTGGTATTAATTGGGGTGAATTCTGATAAGTGGCTCCCGCCGCCGCCCACAACAACATGGATTGTTCCATTGACAATCCCAGAATAGTGAGATCTTTCTGAGTTCACGCATCGATTCTGCATCGTAGAAAAGTGAAAACAATGAGAATGGATTTATGTTGTAGCCATGCAACTAGCTGTTCTTCAAATTTTTTTCTCATGTTTTTGCCTTGTGCTTGAGAAAGACCCAGACATCAATCCGCCCTTGTCCATTAAGTTTATTGGTTAGTTTCTGTAGTTTTGAAGTTAAAAAATAAGCAGAAATGGGATTTCATTCATAATCTGGCTCCTCTTTTATGTCCTTATATGTTGACATTAATACCACCTCTTTAAAATCCCATTTTACTTTCTAGTTCTGAGTTCTATACAGTTGAGAAGTATGTTTGGACTTCAGAAAGGAATTGTATGATTCAACATTGAAAAGAAATAATATTGCTTACCTGATAAATGGGACAAGTTCTTTCATAGTTATGGACATGACCATAAAATGCAATATCCACTTTATACTTCTGCCAAAGCCTCTGCAAGCTTTCCCTTCCCATGGGCTCCTCAAATGAGCCTCCTAAGCCATACCATTTGTCTGAAGAGTAACCAAGAACCCGATGAGCAGCAAATATCAGCCAAGGCTGCTTCTGTCTGTCTACTGATGCAAGACAACGCTCAATAAATCTATATTGCTCAGACCCCTCTCTCCAATCATTCTCACTATCTGCTATGCAAAAGTGAAACATGCCATAATCTGTTGAATACCTGCAGTAGGTATACACAAGGTCATATCAAAATGTATGAAGCTGACTGAAGAGGGTGTCATAATATTTTCTCGAAGATAAGGGTGTTCTATAATAATTGCTGAAGCACATTCCTAATATATAAGATTCAGTTGGATTGACCAGAGTGAAAACAAGCTTTCTTTAGGAATGTAACTTGCTCATTTCTTGCTTCCAACAGCCCAAAATAATTCCTTGATTTGTTTTTCAAGAACCAAACTTCAACATATTCGTCTACAACTTCTAAGTTATCCAAACTTGTGAGAAGTGCAAAATGACCAAGAAACAATGAACTCATTTTATTCACTACAGAGACGGGACAAATTAAAAACCAAGCAAGACCTGCAGTTCATGAAACGACTAGAAAATGTGCACATGTACAAACTACTCGTCAGCACAAGCACTTAAACTTGCTTTTTTTGAGAGGAAGGTAATCGTATTACAGGAACAGCACTAAGAAAGTGCTGAAGTAATTACATGTTGAGAAAAAAACCAAAAAAGGAACCATCTTATAGGGATTCTAAGAGGCTAAGAATTGATCTACATCACCAACAAAGTGCTCCTTGCCCCAAAAAGAGAACAAAAGGAACTTGATCTGTTGGGTTGTTTCAGTGTATAAACTTGATCTTTTTGATTGTTTCAGTATAAGCACTTAACAATTCTTAAAGTACCCTCTTTTGCCCAATACAGAAACGTTATGCACCCATTTTGTTTTTTTCACAACTAAACTTGATTCTTTTTTTTTTGGGCGGGGAGGGGAGGGGGTGGGGGGGTTAAAGAGGATTCCTGTTGGGAGAGGGAGAGAGGACCGACAATTCTCCTGACCTTCATGTCACATATAAGGACACAGAATAGTATATTACCAAAACTTAGCTCTATTATCAGCAGGAACATAAAACATGGTCTGAGCTGGCACTCCGCATTCTCCACCAGAGTCCATACCATCATAAAAGGAGCCACTTCCAGGCCAATCACGCTCATGATTACCACTGCACAAAGTTCAGATATATACCATAGAAGAATATACAGAGAAAAACCAAGATTGAAGCTTAAGCACAGACAATATTGTTAAGGACACGAACCTTGCAATCATATAGGGTACAGTTGATGCAATAGGTTCCACTTGCGCAGTAAATTGGTCCCACTGTGATATGTATCCATTGGCATAGGTAATGTCTCCTATATGGAAAACTATGTCAATGTTTTCAATGTCATTGATGAGTTGGTCCGTTGTATTCAGTGAGCCCGGCTGATAATTACTATACTCATTTGAACCATCACGCTCTGCCTGAAAATCACTATGCAGTTTAGTTTTGTGATTTGTGTATTAAAAAAAAAATTGTAAGGTAAAAGTACAGGACAAAAACACAAGATTCTGTAAATCCAGTCTTCTGTTCAAACGAACAACTACAAGAATAATCCACCAAAAGTTCTACTGATATTCACCAGACCATTCAATGAAGCACACTTCTTCAAGTTGGTAAATGGTTGGTGATGCTTTTGTAAACTGCACAAAGTTACTCTAGAATGGCCAGACACTAAGGAAAAGGGAACCATAAGAGATTACCACAACATTCAGCTTATGTCACTGAAGGTAATCCTACTACCGAATTTCCAGATTGGCATTAAGTACTCAACAAAGGAGAAAAACTAGCTTAGCCTTTGGCCATCTATATAAAATACACCAGTTAATTTTGATTCGAAAGTAAATGATGCCACATGAAGCTTACATTCTTGTAGGATCAGTGGTAACACAAGCATTTATAATTGGGTAGTTTATCAGATCAAAGATATTCTAAAGGAAATATGATTATAAATGAAGAGACTGTTGCTCAAATATTTATGGTAGTAAATGAAAAGTAAGTTTGCCTGAAAAACTACTCACATACATCTTAAACTCAGTGTTAAAACAATGCACCTAGTGAAGTACTCCAAAGAAATATAGTACAAACCTGGTATAAGGGTTACTACTGAAACAATGCTTAAACTCTTTTCCTAGAAACATTTTTTCTGAAATTAGACAACAACAAATAAATCTGTGGAATCAAGCTGTTAGAACAAAATTTTGAACCTTTGTTAATATCAGAACATAATGAGCTGAATAGTCATATTCAGAGGAGGAAGAATGATAGTTGAACGGATATCAGACTATTCCTCTTTTATAAAAATTTAAATGACACTTCTGGGACATCGAGAATGATATACTCACTATTATAAATTCATTTTTACAATAAAACATGTTTTTAGTTTGATACTATATCCAGAAAGAGCAGAGAAATGGACCATCAGACTTTCAGTAATTGGTAATTGAAGTTACCTTTCCCATGTCTCCAAAAATTATAACACGCTGCAATGAGTCTTGTCCTGGATATGGCGATGATCTAAAGGAATACATCTTACTCCACACATAGGAACCATTTGACAACATATGACCCATCTTGTATGTGTACCTGATGTATTTATCGTTCATTGACCACAAATATACATGAACTAATATCAAGTAACAGTTATATCCCTGATGCTATACACTTCGTACAACAAACTTACAAGGTGCTTGGCCACAGATCCTTCATGAAGCTAGTGTGTATGAACCCTGGATCACGCCAGCCAACAGTTCGAGCAGGTGAACCTGAAGCGCACATGAGAGAAGTATTACTACATGCTGATATATCACATCGGCTCGCAAATAATGGAGCAAGATATAATGAAAGCATAGGTGGTTAAATTTGACAAAAGTTTATCCAATGATTGCAGGAACTATTTCTCTCCCTCAAAATTAAGCTTAAATATCAGGATTTCACTTCGAAGTTTCATTGAAATTCTGATGTGCAACATTCACTGAGAACCTTCGTAAACATCCTTTATTGAAGATGGACTAGACACCAATAATCTGTCTTATATATATAGATCATAACACATGCAACACCAGTCAGTAAGAGGAATACGGAACAGAGCTCTATGCTAGTTCTAGCATTAGAAAGTGGAACTGCATATGCACAAATGATAAAACTTGAACTCCAACGAATGTAGTTTACTCTAAAAAGGAGTAGTTTTTTGAGCATGCTTAAATATGTTTGCAACAGGTTGAAGCTGCAGGCAGAAAATAGCAGAATCTCTTTATCTATCTTGAGAGCTTTTGCAAATGATTATTACAGCACCTGATGTTTACCTAACCATGGTTATCTTCCTTAACAAATATCTCTTGATCATTATGCTTTTGAATACTCACCAAGTTGGTTTACCCCCTTGGAAATACGCTTCGGAGCACAAACAAAGACATCTGATTCTAACGTGACTGCTTCCCTAAATTATCAATACGTGAATCTTAAAGTATGTGATTGGAAAAAAAATCCATTTTACTTTCCAAAATTTATAAAATGTCTTACGATATATGTTGTCAATAAATAGCAACATACCACACATTGTATTTCTATCAAATGTCAATGTTCCTGCTGGTGAGCGATGTTGAGGATCGCCCTTCCGACCCCATTCAATGAAAGGAACAGCTTCAAGAAAGTTATAGCCGCTTGTCCAGGTCAATGTCATCTATGGAAAGAGAAGAGATGGATAAGATTCATTTCAAATTCATAGCACCTTAAAGAAATTGAAGATTTACATCATGGTGACATAGCTAGTGGATATATTGCAAGGACAAAGTGCCTTTCTTAACATTAGAGAAATAAAACGGTTATTAGCACCAACTTACTTCATTCCATGATTTCCCCAAAGCAAGCCTTGGATAAAGGGGTGCCTTGGGATTTGCAAATGATATGTAATTTGAAACTCCTGCCAGCTTTGGCTGCAACAAATATAATGTATTAAGGAAAAATGACGAAAATACAGAAGACTAGCAAACATTTGGGTCAGCTAATGTGTTTGCAGGTATCATCAATGGTACTCGTATGCAACACTTGCTTGGATAATATGCATTGTGGAGTTTGAATGCTAAGTTGTATGGAGGTTTTATTTCTGTTCACATTTTCTCTATAACAAATACATCTAGAATTCAAATACATATATGATAAGAAACTTTAACATGATTAATGGAAACCTAAAGTAGAAATTTGGGTTGGGAGAGAAAAAGGAAAGAAAGTGAGGAGAGAACAAGATGAAGCATAGCGAACAGTTGATTTACTGACATTTGACAACCCGCCTGTAAACAATGCAAAGGAGAAATCTGCCCGCTGATTGATTAACTGGAACTTCATTGAAGTTTTTCCCGTTTTCACGTAATCCGAATTGGAGAAGTTTGCAAAGTTGTACTGCCGCAGACACATTATTTTGGTTAGAAAATGCAAACACCTCTCTTAATTGTTCCAGTTCTTAAAATTATGTATGAACTGTACTCACCTTTACTGGAGCTGTACAAATATATGGAGCCTGTTCTTTTTGATCCTTTTCCAAATAACATGTGGATCCACTGAGATGGAAAAAGACTACATTAACTTAATATCTAGAATTCTATTATGAAGCAGCAAATCTAACAAACAGTCCAACAGGATTGGTTCAATAAGGAACAATAAACTAGTTAGGAAATAGAGATAACACATACTTGAATTTTGCAGGAGAGAAAACTGCAACCCAGTCATCATGGGATGGCTTGGGGTTCTCAATATCCACAGTTACCCATTCCGTGTCACCACCCTGTCATGTTAATGAATATATTCAAGTATCACTAGAATGATATTAGGACAAGCTATAAGTCAGTAAGCATGGTGATTCCACAACACATCCAATCCAGTGGTGAGTCAAAGGCCGGAGCCACGGGTTGCTGAAAAATTAGATTTGTTGTATATAGAAAGATCAAAATTATATTTTGTGTATATAAGTGTTTTAAATTACCATAATGAAAATTCCGATTCCTCCACATATTGATTTCTAATAGCTAAATGATGGGTTAGATAACTGCTTCAACTCAGCCCTAATATCCATCTTCCCAAAGGCCGAGAAAAGAAGAAAGAACATTGCTTTTTAACTAAAAGAAAATCAATACCTTGGGAGCAAGAATAACTGGATAAGCTTTAATGGTGAGTGAGTCATCAAGTTGGAGAGTAGCTCTGTGGATTGCTATTTTAGACAGAGGCTGCTCCCCAGTATGAGCTGAAGCAACACCCACTAACAGCAAATACAAGCATAAAACAAAACTCTTCATTTTCTCTTTGAATCTCAATTAGTCACCAAAGTTTGGCTTTTGCGTTTACATTCCAACAAGTATTTATTGGATTCTCAGTCTCCTAGTCAAGTTTGGATTTCTCTCTTTTTAACTCTTGACTCGGTCTGTTGGGGTTTTAGAATATACCATTGACATGGCTGTAACAAAAATTAATAGATATCCTTATGAAATGGTATATATAAATGTTATTTGACAAAACTGCCAATATATCACCACACAGTGCTAGGGAAAAAGATTGACTGCTTATTGGGCCCAAAACTTTTTAGTAGGAAACAAGAAATAATTCATCAATAGTTTTTTTAAAAAAATTTGATATGCATTATATTTTCCTTTTTACAACATTTTTCTTTACTATTAAAAAAGCCTTGTTGAGCTAAAATAATTTAAAATGTGTTATTCGCTGTAATTCATTACTTGTTGGGAAAAAGATTAATTTAAGCCTTGTATTTAACTTCTTCCTTGTTTTAATTCAATTATCAACGTAAAACTATGTTTGTACATTCAATAATTTTTAGCGAGCTAAGTTTTGCATGCCCATCGACAAGATTCATGGGCTACTTTGAAAATTCATTATATTCATTCAAGCACTATAGCCCAGAGCTTTCTTTTGTGTATCCATCTCAAGTAAAAAGTAAAAATGCTTATAAATCACTCGTGAATGAGTAAAGGCAGTAAGCCAACATCGTGTCATTTTAGATCCATACTTGTTTTGTTGAACTTATGATTGGATTTTCCTTTCGTCTTTCAATACTTTATACACATGAATTTTAAAGACAAGAGTAGAATTTTGTACAAGTTGGACAATCTTAAAATATATAGTTGCCAAATCAATTATCGATTTCTAGAAATGTCAATATATGTCTATGGAGTCTACATTTCCACGTAAATCTAATAATTTTGCAAGACTCGACGCAAAAATGTGGTAAGAGGTAAGCACTTGAAACAATTTGTTTGTGTAATCACTTCACAGTTGATACATAGAGGGACCAAAAAAGACAACTTTTTTGATTCCCTCAATCATTATCATCATCAATAGGAAGAGGTAAAATAACCATGTTACAATGTAGCTGTCTCTCTCTCCGTACCTGCAATAAATAATACTATTATTACTTGTTCGATGAAAAAATAAAAGTTGATATATATCCCTCAAATACTTAACTGTTCTATCTTCACAACCGAAATATCTATTCTACACGGGGGAGATGGATTCAATAGGTTTATATGCCTAATTCCACCACCATTCAACTACGTAAATCACTATTTCTTTTTGAATTTTACATTAGAATCTCAGATTCAAGCTAATCTTTGATACCAGACTTATCGAGGTGAATACCAATGCATGCAGTTAGATCTCAATGCAAAAATCAAAGACAACGAGTTGGTTGAATAGGTGATCTCCTCAAATTTGAAACTTCTTGCATATTTTCTAGGTTGATGCTTCTCTAGTGCAATTTATCCTCTTGTGTGTTTTGCAGACTAATACACTGAAATAGGATTTACCTCATCTGCACACTCAAAAATAGCTATCACAGGTTGATGTCAATCAAAAATAAAACAAATTTGAAAAATTGTAAGTAGGATGAAAATTAGCAAAGAACATGAAGAACACATAGTTTTTGTCATTCATCATTAAAAAGACAAGTAAAAATATCTTTTTATTTTATTTTTAAAAGCAGTGGAATCAAACAGAGGTTGAAAGAAAGATCAGAGAATAGAACAAATTTTCCCTGAATAAAGAAGGCACTATCATCAATCTCCTTTTTACCCCAAAAAATGGATTCCTTTTCCTTTGGCCTGTTACATTGGCAGTCTTCGAAGGGAAAAATAAATGGGCTTTCTTACACACTTACCATAACCACATGCTGAAGCCTTTGTCAATTTTGTACTTCTACTTTCTATACAAGTGTTTTGTGTTTATGTCAAACTAATAAATGCATAATGATCAGTACACATCCATTTTCACCAGGATCATTTGGGGTAAACATCGAAAATGAGAAAACGCTAACAAGAAGAAAAACAAAAATATATCTTCTACACTTGAGATATCAGCCCCCTTTTATTTATTTGTTTCAGGAGCTAAAGGCTTTGCCAATTTAACAAACTACACCACTCTGTTCTCCCTTTCTTCTTTACTTTGCTTTAATCTGTTAATTTACCTCTCAATGGGAAAGAAAAAGGGAGGTGGTTCATGATCACCAACTAAAGATGACAGCTAGGTGAAAATAGAGCATGATCTAGAGGAAAATGAAGACAAGGTAATGCTTCCCATATATATACACACACTTCATACAATTAATCCTATATATAGTGCATTACTTGTCCTGAGCAGGGGTGGGCTAGAAATACTATTTATAGTGCTAAACAAACACATATCCGAGTTGAATTACAATCTTATACCATAGTGAACCTCAATCTTTAATCATCTAAGTTAATTTGGCAAAGGAGCATCAAGTCTAGGATAAATCTTGTACAACAAATAAAAGAGAGTGCTTTAGAGACTCACCGAGCTAGGTCCTCACGGTCACATTTCCTGCATCACTCAGCAGCAAATGGGACAAAGCACCAACCCATTCTCATTACATTCACTACACCGCACCACCACAGCTCTGCCATCGTTCTGTTCCGTGTCTTCCTTCACCGCCATCACCATCTTGCAGCTCCCATTACATGTAAAACAAGGCATGAACCTGACACCCCCACAGCCCTCACAAACAGAACCAGCTTTCATCTTAGGTAATCCTTGAAGCAAATTCCCAAAATTTCCTTCCTCCACAATCCTCATCACCTCCTCAGCCCCTCCAATGTACCTCCCTTTAAAGAACACCCTTGGAGGTATTAACTCGGTGCTCTCTTTACCCTTCATCAGCTCCTTCAATTCTTCCCTGAAACCCCTATCCATCGAAATATCCCTCTCAGAATACAAAACCCCAAGCCCCTCAATCGCTGATCTCACAGCATTGCAAGCCTCAAAGGTCTTCCTCACACCCCTCAACGTCGTCGTATAGATCACAATTTTATCCTCACCATTCGGCGGGCAAAGCTTTTCAAACCCATCAAGCACGAAAGCAGAAGACAATGTCGTGAGCTTGAAACTATCAGCCTTATCAAGTGCATCGGTAAAAGATGAAATATTGGGGCTTGAATTCTCTTTATTGGAGGATGATTGCAATAATCTGAAGCTAGAATGAGGGGTCGATTTGCGTAAAGAGGGAAATCGAAAGCTATCAGTTATGGGTGTCGAATCAAGACCAGTCATAAGTTCCCAAGAGTTGATGATGTTGGATTTGAGGATTCTGGGCTCGGACAAGTCGCTTGGGAAAAGTGAACCAAGAGTTTGGCGAGGTGGTGGGGTAGGGGTCGGAGGGGCAGTGATAGTGGTAGTGGGTGGGGGAGTAGAAGGTGGATCGAGGGTCAATAGACCATAAGTTGTGGAAGTGAGAGAGACAATGTGGTGGCTGAAACCGGCAGCAGAGCCACTGAATTCATTGTCTTGATTGAGCAGAGTGGATGAAACGCAACCCATTGCAATGGCGAAAGTGAGAGTCAACGAAGTGAAGAGTGTTAAGAGGACGAAGGAGAGCTTCAGATACAGAAGAAGACTTTTTGAAAGCGTGAGATTTTGATAATTCTAATACTTCAATGGCGGACTTCGAGGAGTTCGTATTCAATTTTGAAAATGAACACGGAAGTGTGGAAATGCAGAGGCTCCTCTTTGCATTTTACCGCTCAAATATTTCATTTTTCAAATTCGACCCTTAATTTACTGTTTCTGTCGTAAAGACCAAAGAGGGGAGCCTACACATTCACTTTTGGCTCTTTTTCTTATTTCTCTCACTTTCTTTTTAGTAGGCCTGTGATAGCAAGGCGGAGCTAAGTAGATTCGGTATTCATATTAGAAAAATATGTTTTGTAATATTTTTTTTTAAAATTCCAAACTCTTGTTTATAACTCCGCCTTTAATCACCTATACAAGTACGTAAAGGAAGATAAGTGTCAAGTTTAAATAGAATGGAAATTTGGGGTATGTGGACAGGGCGCGTACCTTGGGAGCAAGAATAAATGAGGATATAACTCTGGGAATGGCTATATTTGACAAAGGCTGAAGACAACAAAAACAAGCATACAATGTGTGTTGGTTAAGTTGCTCTATACATTGCAGGGGAAGTAAAATAATTGGTTATTTACTTATTTATTTTTAATCCGATCAACTTGCACCATTAGTTAATTCGGACAAAAAGATCATATCCCAAATAGTAGATTATATACATTTGATATAAGCTGTAGAAATGAGCCCAAGATATAGGTAATTCGTCCAAAATTTTACGAGTTGAGCTCAACATAATTTCCATTGGGTTTAATATCATCTCATTCAAATTTTTAATCTATTTTGAAAGAATCTTCAATCTCGCCCAATCTAATTTTCAATTTCAATCAATTCCAAAAACTCTTTAAATTGCATTGATAAATGTATGTTTTCTATCTATTTGTAACTTTTTATTTTTTGAATTGAAATTTAAATTATGGTTATAAAAAGTAAATAATAACATGTTCAAATTATTGAGATTCAGCAGGTCATGACCCAATGCCTACTTGAGCCCAAAGTAAATTTGGGTGGGTCATAACTCAATCCAATTTATACTTCAACTCATTTATAACATTCTCAATTTCAATCGAACCCGCTCATTTGATAGTTTCGATTATAATTTTGCCGGTTATAATGGATACATCTACAAATTCATGACTTGATAAAAAATAATGAAGGTATATCTATCGTCTAAGTATTACAATTTAGAAACTATCTATCCATGATTGTTATAAAATGGTAGTAGCTGATCTAATAATGTTGTTTTACAGTGTCAATATATAAAGTCAAATTCTAGAATATAATAATGGAACAACAGGCATACAATAAAGTAAATGATTGCTTATTTGTCCCTAAAATTTTAGTAGGAAACAAAAGCATATTGCAGAGGAAAATATAATTTATCAGTAAAAGAGCTTTGTTGTTTGTTACCCATAAGGCTTAACGCCAATAAGAGCATACACCTTATGTTTAACTTCTTTTTTCATCACCAATCTCTATGAAAACTTCATCATGGGTTTCACTTTGAAAATTCACCATATCCATCGACACCATTCGACCATTTAGCTCAAAGGTTTCTTCTGTGTATGTATGTATCTTTAAGCTATGAGTAAAAGGTGGTTATAAATCGACTCGTAGATCAATCTCATGTCATTATTCCCTTCCATACTCACTTGGTTGAATTTCTGGCTATTGTTTGATTCAAAATTAAACAAACCAGAGATACATACATGATTTTTTTCCACACATCTTTGTATGTAAGTGTTGAGACGAAAAGTCCCACATTGGTGGTTAATGAGATGGGTGGGCTCCTTATAAGGCTTAGGCAATCCTCCTCC
>JAPFFP010000103.1:23697445-23707816 GCA_026153255.1 Solanum medicagineum | reverse complement strand
TTTCCTCCCTCATAACCTCAGCCACCCGTAGCATTTTCCTCTCCTCTTCCATTTCTTTCCTCAACCGATTGATCTCAGCTTTATCTGACGATATATGATTGGCAAGTTCTTGGCACACTCGCTCCAATGCTTCTCTCCCTTTTTTCTCTTCAGAGAGCTCTCTGGCGATCTTCTTGTTCATTGATTCCAACTTCTTCCGCGCCTTGCGCTCGTATTCTACCTTGGCCTTCAATTCAGCGACTTGGGCTCGAGCCATTTCGAGCTCAGAGTCCATAAAGGGCCTGATAAAGGTGAGATCCCAAAAGGATGCTGCAATTTTCCTAGCTGAAATTGGGAGGTTGAGTCGATGAATTTGCTTATTGTTGTGATGAGTGTCTTCTTGAAGAGGATTGTGTTGCTGATTTTGTGAATTATAGAAAGGATTCTCGTACAGTTTCCAGGTTGGACATGTCGAAGTAGGGATAATGTAACCATCTGAGATACCAATAGACTTATTTTCTTGGCTTCTGATCATCATCATCCTATTGGAAATGTTTTTTTAAAATCCCTTTATGAGAATGTGGGGAGTTTCTTGCTTTTCTAATAAAGACCTTTGCTGCAGTCCAGTGCTTACTTTTCTAATCCTTTGGGCTAACTTTCTTGCTTTTGCTTTTAAGAAAAAAATAGGAGTAGGGCCATGCTGTTCTACTTCCAGCTACTGCAATTGTAAAAAGATGTTCAACCTCACATGTACCTCTCCTATTTAATAGAGATGCCCAACTCCCTCAGTTAGTCCCCCTCTCCCTCCTCCATCTACATCAATCTCTTAGATTCTTGAACATGCATTTCAATATAAATTGCATATCCCAAGAACCATAGGATGCTTCGCTTTGACGATACTGTTAGCGCAATGATTTACGTGAGTTGCAATCAATTTACAATTTTCAATTCATATTAGTATTAAAAGAAAAAGTAGTATTAGTATTATTAAAAATCTATAATATCATATTTAGAAATGAAGAACTAAATAACACTTAATTTTGATTTAATACATAATTTTTTTGGCAAAAAGAGATTTGAATAAACCCGATAATGAGGTGAGGTGGATGGACGGGCATGTTTTATTGGTCAAGTGGATACGCGACCAAGTCATGATTATGGTAAAAGTATTCAAAATTTAACTCCGAATAATTTCTCAAAAAGGGTGTTCAACTGCGAATACGTAACAGCGACTTTGATGTAGGGTAATTTTGTCAAATCCCACTCGGAATGGTCTGTGTTATGGATGTTTTAGCAAGAACATATGGTTATATAGTGAGTGAGGGGTCCAAATAGTTGTCTTATGATGGTAGAAATTGTTCCACATGGATTGCCTCCCTTTGTGTTTCCTCTTCACTCTGTCGTCTTCCTTCAATATCACAACAATACGAGCAATAAACTTGTTAGCACGTAACACAGCAACTTTGTGCAGGGCCAATGGAAAATATTGGATACTGTTCATAATATAACGCATATGGTTGAGTTGAATTAATGGACCACTAAAATCAATAATTGGTGCAAATTAGATTGAATTGATTGCTACAGATAATGCCTTCTCTTTCTATACTAAACCATTATAACGCACAAATGATACTCATCTATTTTATGTGGTCTCGTTAGCTGAATGAAATGGACAAAAATGGAGAAACTAACAAGGCTATAAATAACAAAGAAGATCGGCACACTTGCTTTGTAACATCCACTGAAAACTCTATGTGCAATTCAATGTTCATCTCCACACAAGTACTACAACAAAATGCATCTGTAACCAACCAGCCTAAATAAGTATTATCTATGTGTAACATACATAACAGAATTGACTCTTCTTGGCGCCGTTTACTACTCTAAAGAGAAAAAATGGCTACAAGAATGGAAAGTTTGCAATTTCACTTGTATTCAAGTAATGTGCAGATCAACAAACAGATTACAGACTTCCATCAGTGCTTATCCAAATGAAAGCGATAGTTGAACAACAACTATCAAATAATAGCGATCTAAATCCCAAGTCTATCATCAAACTACATCTAATAAACTCAAATCATCAATTATTATCCATTGAGTTAATAATGGTCATCTTTCAGTAGTATTGAAAACTCTGGTGTTGATTTAACAGTTAAACTAATTCAAGGGGTGCTGTAACAAGGTAAGATTAATTTCTATGTACACGAACCTGTTCATGTGCTCTAGAAACGTAGAGTTACATACAAAGAGATGAAAGTCGAAATGAACAAGATAATATTCCACCAATTTAACAGTTCATTCACAGAAATACCAATTTGCTTCTTGAATTCAAGAGACATTAGTTTAGTTAGTGGAGAAATATTGAAAATCGGAGAATCACATGCAGGGGCTGGCTTTATAGTTACCCTCAATCCAAATTCAACTTTATAGTTGTCAACTTAAAAGCATGTGTAAGTGATCAATTAAAAGTGCATTTCGATTGTATTTGTAGTTTCATTTCCCAAGATTATACATTTCGAGCGTTGCTTCTTAGTTACTGCTATCTGATTCTACAAGAAATTCATTCAGGTAGATTGCTGAGTATTCAATTTGGAACAAGTCTGAAAATTCATTGCTAGCATTAGGAGTCTTAACATCCTAGAGGAACCAAAGAATTCCTCTTGCTTACATGCTGAGGGAAATATAAGCACCTAAATTAGAATATTTAGTGTAATTTTCATTTCGCAATTATCTTGAGCTACCAAGGGACCATACTGATTTCTTGATCCTCTTCTTCTGCCACAAGACTTAGTTAATAGAGCATGGATGAACTCTAATATTCAACCATATATATGTGACACCACCCACTACTACTTTGCTGTGGATTCTGCAGATAAGAAAGCAAGAGCCCCAACTAGTGGTGCATTAATGTATGTAGCAGGCTCCGATTGCTGATAATTGTTCCTGTCATCTTCAAAGTTATCTTTACTGTCAGGACCACCCACGATGGCTCCAACAAGAACGTTTGGATTAGGCGAGTCCGAGTACAAAGAGTGGAACCCATCACTGCAGCCAATGTGAGCAGGGTGTGTGTGCACTGATGGTAGAGATGAACCTCTATGGTGCACGCGTAGTGGATACTTTTGTCCGAAACCAACCATGTACGATATTCTTGCTGGATTATCTCCTAATATGTAGTCCACTTGTTTCTTCGCAAGCTGGACGAGCTTCTCTGCAGGAAATCTTGAACTCCCACATGACACAACCCCTCCATTTGACCTCAAGTATTTGGCATAGGTTAATAGGAGAAACGACGAAGATGTCACGTATTGGAGATTGCTTTCACTTCCTTTGAATAAAAGCCCCCCTGCACACATATGTCTCGGACTTTAGCACATGCATAGGTGGGTCCAAATTTTAAGTAGTTCCAATTTATGTCGCGCCTCTACTGACCTGGGGTATACTGAGCTTGAAAGCTTGGTGAGCCTGGAATTAGAGAGCAGATATAGTTGTCTGAGTGAACTTTGTATGCTTGGAATTCTTGACTACTCTTCTCCAAAAAGTCCTGTATAAAGCAGAGGAGTGAGTTTATGGCAAAAAAATTAAGATGCAACGGAGAATAAAGGTGAACCTTTGAGAGAACAATTTTGGTCCCAGGTCTCTTGTCATCCCAACTGAAGGAGTAGTCGTCATCATCAGCACCCATAGTTTGACCATTTGATTGGATATAGGCAAGATAAGAAGAGTCTTTTGAAGCTCGATGAAGCCATGATGCTCCCCAGAGAAGTTCATCCTAAAATGCATTTATGGCCAAATTAACCGTCATGAGTGTGTATTCACTCTAATATTAATTAATGTATCGTCTTACATTGTATCCAGAGTAAGAGCAGTAAAATGGGCAGACCACTGAACTGAGACTATCACTATAGGCACCTCTATACTTGTCCGCAAAAGCAAACACCTGCAATATTGCAACTGGATGCATAAATATCACAAGATAACAAAAATGTACAAAGCTAAATTAATTACCTTTTGTGCTGTATGCAATAATGTAGAGGAATAAGAAGGGTCAGAATCTTTGAACACAATAGAGGCAGCAGCCAATGCAGCAGCAGTTTCAGCAGCAACATCAGAACCAGGATTTTGAGGTGATACTTTGTACACATTGCGAGGCGTGTCCATGTCCTCCGGTCTCTCCCAACACCTATGATCTTGGTTCGGGTCTCCTACTTGAACGTATAACGTGTCAGGGCTAGCTGTGGCTGCTTTAAGAAGATAATCACTACTCCAACGAATGGCTTCTTTTGCATGGTCAAGTTGGTTGTGCATGGAGCTCCCAAATTCGATTACACTCCATGCTAGTAAAGTTGTGGTAAATGCCATTGGCAGTCCAAACTTGACGTTGTCTCCTGCATCATAATATCCTCCAACTAGATCCACCTATAACAAAAACAAAAAGAGAGTTAGTCATTGTGTTATAATATTCCCATTGCTGTAAAATCTTGCCATTAAGTTTACATGGGACATTTAAAAAAATGTCGTTGACTGAAACAAAGTGTGCTACGTATATTTGAGAATTACATGGTAACCGGAACCATCAGACAAGCCAGAATTCCCCCTCCATTTAACTCGTTGATTCGCAGGCAATTTTCCAGACCTCTGTCCCTCAAAGAAGAGAATGGATTTCTCAAGAGCATCCGAGTAATGTTGAGAAGTGAAGGCAAAGGCAAAATTACGAGAAAGATTAAGCAAGAGGAAGAAGGTGAAGCATAAAATCAGCATGTTTAAAGAGCCCCTAATAGCATGAGCCATTTCTCAGTTTCAGTTTGCTACTATATTAGTATTAATGATAAAATAAAGTGAAAGGGCCGGTAAGTTGTTGAGTTATATCGGAGGGAAGTGCTTGTTTATATAGTTGGCAGTTGAGGAGATCGTTGGTCGTTGCACACCTCCTTTTATTTTATTTTTTTAATAAAAAAGAGGTGGAATTATATATCATATAATTTAATTCACGGGATCAACTGCGACAAATGAGACGAATTTATTGCATGAAAAGAGTTAAAAAGTTATCAGGGGCAAAGAAAAGAAGTTTCTCTACTTTGGACATAAAGTCAATGACGACAAGAATAAGACTGTACTGGAATAAAAGACCATTGTTTTCGTTCGCCTATTACAAATCAGTTTTTCTCTTCTTGTTAGGCGGACTTTGAATATATTGACCTAAGCATAATAAAAAGTGACTAAAATTTCATCTTATTCGTATGGCCACATTCACAAATCACGCTTGCTTTAAAAGTAGCATCTAAACATCGTTTTAGGTGTTATTTCAATATAAAAGTTGAGATTCAGTTTAAAAAGTAACATTTCCCAGAAAGAGAAGTGGAATCGTGTTTTGGCGTTTTAGTTTTGTAAGTTTCCTGTCCACACCGATTGAGTCACGAGACTCTGTTTCAACAAGATTTTCCATTCACGTGGTGAGCACAGGACTTAGGCTTATAGCATTTTTGGGAGGAAAACAAAAAACTAAAAATGTACATATAGTCCAAAATGTTTGGCTAGAAAAGCTTCATGTGACCAATTCTACTGCTACCTGTAACCATCTCTCAAATCTTTATCTCTCTCACATGCTTTTCCTCATCTTTCGGGACCATCACACAATTATATACTGCTGTACATCTACGTTAGTTTGTTGATTTCATGGGATACCTCTACCATTCTTCACTACTAAATTTACATTGAACATGAGACCTTATGATATTGAACGCTTAAAATGCAAGTTTTCCTTAGATTTTAGAAACTAAGATATACTTTGCAAGTAGTTATTTTTGCACTGATCCATAAAGGTCAAGCGTGATTGATGATTATCATCAATCTTATACAGTGGCTATGGAAGAAGAATCTCCGCATTTTGTTTGTTTAAGAAGAACGTTTTAGGCGAGAAATCATGCGGCTGATTGTCTCGTTTGTCAACTAAAAACAGGAAAATGTGGCTGGTTGTCCTATCAACCCACTAAAACTAATATTTTTTGGACTTATTATAACTTGTTGAAGTAGACAAAGAAAATAGTAATGAAGCCCCGTGCTTCATTAATTATATGTTCTGCCAAATAGAGAAAGACAATATCGGACGCCAATTGTAGCTCTTGCTTAACCTTTATAGTATATATATACTCTTCTTTGATTTAAAAATAAATTAAAATCGCAACAGCACCATACTAGTTTAGAAGTAAATATTACAATACCACAGTGAGGAGGATAGAAAGATTATTTGTGAGAAGATCATCCATTCACTTTATATATGATGACATAAAATCTCAACTCATCCCTCCGAACTCAATAACAAAGATAACGTTCCATTAGGGAGGAAGGGAACATCGATCGAAAGACTTTTGGCATTATTATAACACGTTAATTTGTCATGTATATTACATAATAAAACAGGGTGACGTGGAACGTAAACTCCCTGTGTGTTTGTTCTTTAAACTTTCCACGTATGAATATTAGCTGAGATGGTAGAGCGCTTGAGGTATGGGGATTGATACCCCGCATCTCCACTTATATCTCTCTCTTTTTTCATTGAGTAATCTTCTTCGACCTTGCTGAAAAAGCTACTCTTCTTCAGCAACTCTTTTGAGCGTAGTAAACGCCTACTTATGAAGAAAATACGATATAACACAGCCACAAAGTCAAGTTAAGTTCCACATTATGTTCTCTCATTTCATTTATCCCCGAAGAAAAGACCTCCATTGCAAAATGTGTCATAAAACCAATGCTTTTACATATGTATTTATTTCCCCACAAAAGCTCTAGGAAGTTATCACCAACTATTTTGTTTGAAACCTCAAGGCATGCTAAAATAAGAAATCACATGAAATGAGGCTTTTCTAAGGAGCTCAGCCAAGACTTCAACCGTATTGGAGTTGCCAAGAAAGAGGAACAACAACCAAGACTGATGACACACAGACATTTATCCAATAGTTCGAATCCATCCCATACTGAAACAATCCATTAGAGCAACAGAAACAGGTCACAAGAGAACCACATACAAGTTTATCACCTAAAGTGACAATGTAAGAGAGTAGACTCCCAAAAGATGCAATAATCTATCATTTAGCAAAATAGTACTGCTATTCAAGGTATATCCAGAATCACCAACAACGATAAACAACAACAACAACATACCCCAGTGCCTCAAAAGGCTCCCGCTCATTGCGGGGTGGGGGGGGGTCGGATGTACGCAGCCTAACCCCTATGTTTAATAACATAAAGCGACTATTTCCAGAGAATCACCAACAACGATCATCGTAGCAAATGATCATCCAAATAATTGCGCGCTGAAAAAGTAGTTGTTTAAGCCTTCATCTTATTAAGTAAGGACACAAGTATATTTCCAAAGTTCAGAAACTTGGAGGGTCAAAGTTGACTTTATGTTCTCATTACAGCCTCAGGAAAATATGCCTTCTGACCCGTCATATAGCAAAACAAAAGAAAAAACTGCACTTCATGTAGCAAGTCAAATACATCACAATAGAATCAGACCAGCAAGTAGAACCTATGGAATCTAATTTGATGCCTCAATAGGACAAGTATCCATTGGAAACCTCTTAGAACATCTACTCAGAAGCTTCCACGTGTTTCGCAGCATCGGCTTTTTTCAGCCTTTCCATAGCGGAAATGCGTCCATTCAGAGATTCATAGACATCATTCATCTGGATAAAAGAAAAGAGTGAATACCATGTAGATAACAGAGATACCAGCCGAGGTAACATATTGAAGTTCAGATAAAGGAAAAGATGATTGAAGAAATTGCTCTTTTAGTCCGTAATTGATTTATCACCAAGTTCCATTTTGTCCTGTCAAAATGGTACTGTATCTTCTCATCTTTCAATTTCCCATATCATTTACAAAATAGTTTCATGGTTCCAGTCATCTTTTGGCAGCAATACATAAGGGTTAAAAGACGAACATAAGCAAGAGAAATTCTTATCTTATAATTCCTCCATCCCAATTTGGAAAAGAAGGCTTCAGCCAACTATTGGAAACAACATTTCATAGACCAATGGAACATGATGAAGGATGATTTCACGGGTGCAAAAAATAAAAAATGATGCTGAAGAAGTTATCATTTTTCTCTCGGTTATCAAAAAAAAAAAGTTATTACTTTTCTTCTATTGAATGTTCAAGAAAACAAAAGAATGATCAACAAATCATTTAATACAAATTGCAGGATTTTAAGTGTCGAGCTGCAGTTTAGTTGCGACCACAAAAACTCAACGGCCCTCGATGTTCGCACCAAACCAATGAATGTAAGACATATAACCATTATACAAGGATTACACTTAACCATGGTTAAGTGATACGTATCCAGTATTAGGTTCAAATTACCATTTTTTTACCATCACTTCTGCACTTATTTTTAAGCATTAAACTTCACAATGCTCATGACCACTGAAATGATCCTTACTAGACCAACTAGGGTTAGAAACGGAGAACAAGAAGAAAAAGAGGTGAGCTGAAGTTAAGTAGTAGTATTTAACTTTGGGGAAAAGCGGGTGAAATTGAGAAAACAACTATAAAACCTCAAAAATGTGTTATGAAAATTTATCTGCAATCCACCATTAGTAGTTACAAAAGAAAGTGGAATAAGGAATTCAATAAATAGCCACATTTGTCAAACAAATAAATGTCACCCTTGGTCCTGTTCCTGCTCTCTTCATTCTTTGCATTGTCACTCTTCACTATACTAATTTGATGCTGCTCCATACTGTTCCTGCCTGCATCATTATAATTTACTAGTTACCACTAGCTAAATTTGCATTGCCATTCTTCACCGTACTAATTTGATGTTGCTCCATACTGATCCTACCTGCCTCGTACTATTATAATACCACCATACACCTAAAAGGATTAACTGATCTTGATTCCAGAATGACTTATTGAATCTCCTGTTTGCTATTGTTAGGATCCAAACTAAAATTTGTTCTACTACCCCTTCAATTGAACCAGCAAAAGTGACTAGTTTATTTTCCTGTTTGTTGTTATTAGGATCCGAACTAAAATCTGTTGTAACGATGCTACTGAACCATCAAAGACTTAGTCTCTTCATGCATCACCAACTTTGGTACTTGCCTTGAAGCACCATTATCTCCATCCCTCGGTAAACAACCTTAATACCATTGTTACTTGAACAATTGAACAAAGCCACCAATATCAAAGTAGATAACTATAACTCGAAGAATAATCTACATTTAAGAATGTCTTAACATATCAACAGTAATAATTTTGCTCTGACAGCCATGGTGATTGATTTTGTTGAAGCAAACATTTTGACAGAGAAATGAAAACTGCATTTTGGAGCAAGTTATAGTTAATTTGTTAACTTTACCACTAAAATGGGCACTGGTTCACCAATTACACATAGATTACTCCAGCTAGAGTTTCAAGAACAAGTTCCATTTAGACCAATATGCTCCAGGCCACTGGATATTAATCTTACATATAGCTAGAACTAATACAGAACCCCTAAGTCTTGCAAACAATGAAGGGTAAGCAGCAGGTAAAAGCTTATATGTGGACTGGCAATTCTGCCAACAGTTACACTAAATTAAACAGAACAGTTAATCATTTCCCTAATTTCTTTCACTAAATTAAACAGAACAGTTATTTCCATCAAGCCCTAGGGATTTTGTTCAGCAACAAATGCAACACACCCTGGTAATGTAGCAAATACGAACCTAATTACTTACGTAGCCAAAAGAAAGATTATAAAAATTGAGTCTTTGCTGGTGAACCAAACAAAAAGGGCAGCCGTTAGGGCTATATCCAACACAATTGGAAGTCCCCAAAACAGCACATGTCTCAGTTGTCAGAAAAAATAGAATCAATCAGTATAAGTCGATTGAACCTTAATCCCAAACTGTATAAATCGTCGTTATCATTTCACTTTATTCAGGCTCATCTCATTACAAAAGGGGATTGAGTATTAAAAGGAACCTGCTCAGATAGGGAATGGTGAGCGGTTTTGTAATCTTTGTGGAGAAGGTATAGACCGCCGGCCGACGCCACCGCAGCTCCGGCGAAGAATGCTGCAAATCTCACCCTTAGCACGTATCCCATTTTTCTGAATCCAATGATCTGCACTGCACGATTTCGGTTTTAGGGAAAGGTAAAGAGTCTCATCTTTGCCCTCTTCACTTATATTTTCTTTTTCATAAATAAAGAGATTAATTCCTTGATGCATAATACCCATAATTAATAGATAAAACAAAAATAGAGGTAAATATAAAAGCGCACACACACTTTTTTTTTATAACATGTACTCCCCTGTCTCTTTTTAGTTTTCAAATTGCGAATTTAACTAATTTTTTAAAAATCAAATTCAATAAAATAAAATTTTAAATATTTAAAATTTAT
>JAPFFP010000103.1:23659881-23690477 GCA_026153255.1 Solanum medicagineum | reverse complement strand
TGCGTACATCCGACCCCCCCTCACCCCGCAATAAGCGGGAGCCTTTTGAGGCACTGGGGTATGTTGTTGTTGTTGTTACAACTAAGAACAAATAGATGAAGTCACTGAAAATTCAATGGTCATGACTGTTTTTCAGTCGTATTTCTAGCTAGAAGAATATTTCTGCGCTTGTTGATATGGAAGATGATTTTCAAATCATCACATGCTCAATAAATATACACACTCATGACATTTTGCAATTACCCCTTTGGATCACTTGAACGTGAAATTATTCTATTGTCCAACCGGCCTATTATTCTGCTGCACTCAAGCACTTACCAAAATTCTATTACTGGCATTGTACTATGCCAGATCACTTTCAGTTGTATAAACTAAGTGCACCTACCTATGTATGAAATGGGATCAGGTCCCATTATAAAATTTGTCAAATCATCAAAACTTCATCATAACAAAAATGTTTTTTCATATTTTCTAAATAAAATCAACGATAATGAAAGGTGCAATGAATCGAAAGCTTTATACTTATTCTTTCGTATTTACTTATATACCGTAGATTGGTGACTCATTTGCACAAGGATTTGAATTATATACCGTAACAAAATAATGAGCTTTTTGACACAATCAATATGATTAACCTTACAAGATTGCATACCATTTATTTTAGGTCATCAATCAACGTTACTATTACATATATACAAAATTATATAGTATCTTCTAAGTAATTTAATACATTTACCTGTTTGATTTACATCCTCTGTGCATATAATTTAGACTCGTTAATTATTCCCCGTCCTGGTTTAGGGCTTAAGGCTATATATAATTTGATTAACATCTCAATGACTTAACCTAACTTTGCATGCAAATTAAATTAAATTCTAGAGATATGGTAATAATCACGAGTATTGGATAACGTGATGAATTAGTAATGTTTATATTCTGAATGAAACATTTCCCAGTCTCCTCAATAACCAAAAATAAAAATATGGAAATCAATATATATGTATGTTATGAACAGTAAGCATTGCATGATTGTTGAGAAAATTGAATGCTATCAACCATAAATAGCAGCGGAGACAATACAGGTGTCAGTAATTGGAGTCCACCTGTCACCTAATATACTACGTAAATGATTTTAAATTAGATGGACCAATGTGTTACTAATAAATAGTGTAGGGACTCATCAGATGCTGCTCATTGGCAGACCACCAAATATTAGACAATTCATACTCTTTTCGTTCTTCTATATTAAAAATATTTTTAAAAGTTTCCTTGTCCATGTAATTTCATTGTGGCAATTGGGTCAAATAAAATTAAATGGATGGAGTACATGTTAAATTTTCAAGGAAACCAAAAATGAAGGTGAATGGGTCCATTTATGATATTGGAATTGATTGAAAGCCAGTGTAAGTAGTGAAGGTGAGACTTTCTTGGCACAGTAGAGGGAGCAAATTAAAGTTCAAGACTTGTCTTCTATAACTTGGGTACAAATGGAAAAAATGTAATGGGGAGATGGTCTCTTTCTACTCATAATGAAGATGATGTGGTGTTCATGTAGGTTCAACAGAGTTGAAATAATATATGTTGTGTACTTTTAACCTTTTCTTTTTCTATGTTCTGACACCACATTTTATTCATTGTCAAGTTGAATTTTACAAAATCTGAATTGGAAAAGCTATTAGTTGAAACTGTAAGAAAAATGAATAGAGAGTCATGACCTACAAAGAGCAGTTTAGATTCTAATTAAAGTAACGCAGCAAATTAGAGTAAATAATTAATTTACTCCAGTTACTAGTTAAAACTGCCTAATATTATATTGTACAGGTTCCTAATAATTTCATGTCATTTTCCATCAAATCAAGTCCATATAATCCTTGGCCATTCCACATTTCTATTTGGTAGGGTATACTACATTTTAAGTTAATAATAGAATAAATTTTAGAATTTATATATATACACACACAAAAGCTATAAGATAATAAATAAATTAAAAATGGTAAAGAGAGTATTTCACAAATTCACAGATGTTAGAAAATTAAAAGACTGAGTTCCATCATTAATTTATTAAGGGAGAAGTTTCTTCATATGATTATTATGTCGTTGAACGGCCTGGAAATTATATAGTCACGTATTAATTTGGTTTCTTGTAAAATTACAACCATTAGGGTGTTAGCTAACCAGTGAAACTAATGAGGCACGCAATACTTTTAATGACCTAACAATTTGTTTTGCTTTGACTATCCACGTGATATCATATTTCTATATCTACCACTGCCTTTCAAATCCATTTTATAGGTAAGTTTTAAATACACATCAATACATCATCTTATTTGAGTCCACACTACAAGTTAGGAGGAAATATCTTCAGCTTCATTTTGAAGTTAATTTTTTTTAAATAAATTTCAACTTTGCAACTAAAAGGATTATAAATGTATGAACTAAGGAAGAGAATACAAATCAAATCAGAAGAAAAATGGGCCGACCAGTGAGCCCAAAGATGAGAATGTAATAGATATAATGGGCTTTGTGTACATGCAAATACTTGGCCCTTGTGTACCTCTTTTTGGGCTAAACATTCCCTCCTCTTAAGGAGGTAGTCATTTTGATTAAAAATCTGTATTTGTTTAAAAATTCACTGTATATGTATAAATTATTACTTAGAATAAAGTAACTTAGAAAAGACGCAAACTCAGAACGGGTCACAGATACAAATTAAGTTAAAGAAAGACTAGACTTACAGCAGGATTCTATTCTTTTAAAGATTTCTGAGTTTTGTTGACATTAATCATCTAAAAATGCAAAAGTGGGGAAAAACAGCTATTCTTCTTTGCGTTTTATAGGATTAATCTGTGACATGAAAAGCTAATTATTTAGTATTACGTGTAAACTAATGCGGAGGAAATAATTCACGTCATGTCGCAGCCATATTTGAAAAGCAAATAGTACTAATAAGTTATGAGGGAGCTATTTAACAAAGAAAATGTATGTTTATATTCATTCTTCATCTTGATCCAATGTGCTATCTATATACTGACTAATACAGCAGGTTTGATCAAATCACAGTAGTACACTTTATTGCCTTTTAGGGCTTGTTAGCTACAACCAATGATGAAATTTTATATTGTAAAAATTATTTTTTATCAAGTGTTTGGTTTATTTCTTCCCATTTAATCTTATATTTGATTTAAAATTTTATGAAAAAATTCTTTCCTTTTATACACCTGAGTCAGATGAGACTTTTTTCTATTCATGTAGTTGAATCGAGGTAGATAAATGTCAATATTAGAATATATATTTTAAAAAGTTGTTATTAATTTTGAGGTGTGATGTATCACTATGGAGATCCTTGATGACGTGGTGTATTTCTAATTTTTTTTGAAAATATATCTTATTCTTAGGATAGATTTAAGGCTACTTAAATTGTTCAAATATTTGAAGCTTATCTTTTTAAAAAAATAAGTGGTTAATTCACAAAATTACATTTAATAAAAAAATTCAAAAAAATAATTAGTGAAATCAAATTTCACTAAACAAATTTGGAGGATTAAACAAAACATTTATAACCATTTTAATATCAACAAAAAAGTACATCAAATTACAAAAGAAATTTAGAAAAAAGGAATAGGGAGATAGTTTTATCCAGAATTGTTAAACTTTGAATCAGTTATTTCTTTATTTTCTAGGGATAAAATAACTAATTCATGAATTAAGCTCAATAAAGCAACCAAATAATATACTGTCGACTAAATTTTAATCCATAAACTATTCTAATTAATGCCGCGAACCAAACTAATTTACACCTAACAAATGCTTCTCTTTCCTCGATCGACTTCCACCCCACATGCCTCAGTACAACACCATCCCAACGAGGGATTAATATTATTCAACATCATAACTACACCCATAGATTCAACAATAGTTAAAAAGGTTACCCTAATCAAAAATCTTTGAATTTGTGCTTACTTTCAACTCCAAGTTATACTATTATTATTATTATTTCTATCGTACAAAGTGAGCACGCGTAGTAGTAAAGTTGCAATGCATATATAGAATAATTCTTCAGCCAAACATTTTTCACGTTGTCTAAATTATAGGCTTGTGTTATAACCAACAATGTATGTACCTGGGTTGAAATTCATGCATGTGAAGTGATTGAGTTCATATTGTTATGCAAGTGGTCCTTCAAGACTAAATTATAGAAATGGACGGTTCAATAGCCTTATTGAATCCAACTCTTTCAAGGATCTATTTATACTGTTGACTTTGGAGGACTATATTGATAGTTTACTTGAAGAATGTTTTTTAGCTTAACTATAGACGAAAAAGTACGCGTTTTATTGGTCTTTAATACCAAGTCTTTTACAAAGACAAATAAATAAAACATACAAGTTAGGCATGATCTTATTTGTCAATTAACTCAGGCTGCGGAATTGACTACGTCAAGCAAGGACTATTAGCACAGTCCCATGTTATTATGTCCAAAATGGAATGAAATATCTACTATTAGGACAACCAAAAACCTACTACGTAACTCCTTTGCAAATATAGTAACTTAGGCCTCATTTTAGTGATGTCTGGATCTATAGCACTTAATATTAAACTGCATGTTGATTTATACACTGTAGTATTAAATTCATTTATTTTCGTAACATTTGAATAATGAAATAACAACCGAGTAAAGAGAAATAACAACTCTTAAATGAGTTATTTATTTCTTATGGTGTATAATCCATGGATTAAGATAAATAAAGTAACCAATCAATGTATCTAATTGACTAAATTTTAATTCATGAACTATTCTAATTAATATCTTCTACCAAACGGGGTTACACCTAACAAATTCTTAACTTTTCTTCATTGATTTCCATTCTATATAATATGCCCCAATAGCACACCGTCGCAACAAAGGATGAATATTATTCAACACCACCAACTACTGCACAAGCTAAGGTACGCCATGTTGAAATACTGGTCATAACTTTCATGGATGTGGCCATAACATTCCATGAATGATGTTTCGTAATTCTCATAACTTTCATGGATGTGGATTGTAACTTGTATGGAGTTACAGTTACACCCACTACCCATAAAAGTTACAACTACATCCATTATCTCCATTTCTTTATTTTTAACTACTCCACTAACTTCTTACTAGTGATAACTACTGTATTATAACGTAAAACGGTTGTAGCTGAATTGACCCAAACTAAACAGAGGCAGAGAATGAAATGTATGCAGATGAAGTGATTGAGTTCTTACTATCATGCAAGAGGTCCTTCAAGACTAAATTTAAGAAATGGACGGTTCAATAACCTTATTAAATCCAACTCTTTCAAGGATCAATTTCACTGTTATCTTTGGAGGACTATAATGATAGTTTACTTAAAGAAAACCCAAATGTTTCAAATCTTAATTACAGAACACAAAGTACGCGGTTTCTTAGTCTTTAACATCAAGACTTTTATAAAGACAAATAATTAAAACATACAAGTTAGGCTTGATCTTATTTGTCAATTAACCCATGATGATATGATCTATAAAATTCGTATAAGTTTGAGTTGGATTCTATTTTGATCCGCTCAATTCAATTTGCTTATACATTGAACTGATTTGAGCCAAACGTATAGTTCGAATAATGATATGAAAAATTTTGTCAAGATATTTTTAAATATTTAATATATTATAATAGAGAAATAATAAAGAATTTCATTAGCTAATCAAATGAATTATAAGAAAACAAACAATCAATTTAGGATTAAGTAATCGTTGGATGAATGGGGCATTTTGAGCAATTCATCTTAATCCAAGTAATTAATCATCATCCGAGTTAATCTATTTATTAAGTCATCTTATTTTAATAATCTAAATTATTTAGCTTAACCTAACTGTTTGAATTGTGGGGCCGACTACTATTTTGAGCAGGCTGCGGAATTGACTACGTCAAGCAAAGGATTGTTAGCACAGTCCCATGTTATTATATCCAAAATGGAATGGAATATCTACTATTAGGACAACCAAAAACCTACTTCTTTGCAAATACAGAAACTTAGGCCTCATTTTAGTGATGTCTGGATCTGTAGCACTTAATATTAAACTGCATTTTGGTTTATCCACTAAATAATTAAGTTCATTTATTTTCGTAAGATTTGAATAATGAATATGTACAATTAAAAGAATCATTAAATATAATACCTTTCCGTCATAGCTTCGGTGGTACAGTTTGAATATATAGTCTATGTAGTGTGATTTTCTCTAAATTAAGCAGTATTTAGATTTCAATTAATGCAAAGTTGTACAAATGAGTGTATCATTATATATCTATAGCTCCCCTCTTTTTTTATTCCTTCACCCAATTTGCATGTATTAAACCATTTAGATGCAACGGTTTTGTCAAGTGGCTTCTTCAAGTCTAAAACAAGCTTAAGAGGTGTTTGAACATCAAAAACTAAAGAAGAAGAAGAAAAAAGTATCAACTCAGCTTTCAGAGTACTAAGTGATAGTTAAACCCTTCTTTTCAAATTTTAAACAAAGTAGCATTAATTTAAACGGAGATTATAATTAATACAACGTCATGCACATGATCATTAAAATTTACAAAGGGACACCTACGTACGATGTCCTTCACATAGAAAGACTTGACATCATGACAATGAAATTAAACAAAATAGATGGCGATTTACTAAAATTCAAGTAATGGATGAAGATACAATATAACTGATAACATTGTACTCATTAATTATCAAATGTAAGCAACACTTAACTTTGTGAGGATCACAGATTTGATGGCTTCCTCATTAATCAAATTGTGAGGAACTCTAATGAAAACATCTTGTACCATCATGTCCTTCACACATGAAACACTTGCATGGTGAATTTGAAACTCCAACTCGCTCAACACATTCATCAATCTCGCACATGGGTAGTTCACATTGGGTGAACGCACACGAACCATGGCTTCTACTCCAATAATCTTGACCTCGATTTCCATTCCATATGCCCCATTACCACACCACGCCAAAGATGAATTAATATGATTTCCACGATCAACTACTGCAGAAGATGTACTTTGACTGTCGTACATCTCCTGAACGGTATTTCTCGAAGCACGCTTTTGGTACTGATTTTTCATACTGGACTCTAATTCTTCTACTTTAGCCTTGAGCTCATTAATATAAGTAACTGCATCCGCTAGCAAAGAAGCTTTATCCATTTTGGACACGTTAGGGACCACGCTCCTTAGAGCGTAGAACCGATGATTCAGCTTTTCCCTTCTCTGTCTCTCTGCTTCGACGTGATTTTTCATTGTTGTGCTGCTCGAATTGGATTTTCTTCTTTGTTTTTTAGGTGAATGACCATACTTGATCGCGGAGGACTCATTATCATAGTCCGAATTTCCTGAATCAGACGATTTGTTACCCGTTATTAATAGTTCCACGGTACTTTTGGTATCCTTATTATGATCTCCCAAAGGAACAAAGTCAAACCTCGAAAGACCATGATTATTATTAATTTGCTTGCCTAATCCAAATAAAGACGTAATTAATTGGAAAAATTCCAAATTTTCTTGGATAAAATCAGCGGAACCCAATTCAATAACACCATGAGGAGTAGAAACACAAAGTAGGGTTCTAATTCCATGCAAGTGAGCTTCTTTAGCTCTATCGTAGTTGTAATTTTGCAATTTGTAATAATTATTGAGCCAAACATAGGAGCCGGAACTGTAAGTGTGGACGATGAGATCATCTTCCGACACAAAACAAGTCGGCGCTGACACCGTATAAAACATCTCCGTATCACCAACGTCAACATTGTTGTTGTCTGCGCTGGTGATACAGACTTTATCTTTGGTACCGCGGAAATAGCCGTCTCCCCATGAGAAAATGAGACGGCCATTACCGTCTTTTGAAGCTTGCCAAAAGATGGAATAAACCCACCATTCTTGACGACTCTGGATTATAAATTGAAGGCGTTTTTGAAGTGTACTAAGTAGTGAAGGTGGAGAGGAGGAGGAAGAAGTTGAGAGTATGTCTTGCATTATTTCTAAACTTGTAATATTTGGGGAGATGAAGGAATAATGTTTTTCTTTTTTTTTTTTTTTTGTTTTTTGTGAATGTGCAAGATGTCATGGTATATACTAGAAAAAATATAGGGACTTTTTTATATAAGTTCTAAAATTTGGGTGCATTTTTCACGTGTTTTCTGATTTATAGACTTCTATGTTAACAAAACAAACAACGTACAAAGGATTGACCCAAACTACAGAGAGGTAAACAGAGATATGTGAAATAATTGTGTTTTCATATTACATATCCATGGTGGGACCCTTAAAAATGGACGGTTCAATGACCATCTCTCTGTTTCTGATTCATTAATTTTAAATATAAGATTAACAAATCCAACTCTATCAATGGTCTAAAGACACCATAATGACATTCATTTTTCTTTTCAATTTTAAATATTTGGACTGTAATTATAAGTCTACTTTAAGAGAAGTCAAATATTTAAAAAAATTATAGAAGAGAAAAGCATAAGCTTTATTGGTCTTAAAGCAACCGCTAATTTTCTTCTAGTAAGATAATTGTCATGAGATCTTTCAAATTTATGGGTTAAAAATAAGATCTTAGACTCAAAATCATGTCATTATTTAGTCAATTTGAGTCAGTTTCATTGTAGATTAAATAACTTTCAAATGAATTAATACTTTTTATTACTCGATCATTTTAACGTGTTTAAAGTAGTTCTACTCAACCTGCCTTAACTATACTTTTTTTTTAACTTTTATAAGCCATTAATGCATGGGGCCAAGTGTTATTTAAAGCAAGGCTGCTAGAATCTTGTGTGCAAGCGTTGTCTGTCTCCAAAATTTTGTAAGTTTGCTCAACGTGCCGTAGGTCCTAGTGAACGTCACGTTATTATGAGAAGGACATCGTATACAATTGTGCAACGAACCTTTCACCATTTTCTAGAACTTAACCAGAAAGAATTGGCCTTTTGTAATTTTTGGAATCAGAATCCAGTTAAGATAAATATATATTCGTGTCATCTTATTAAGATCACATGCTTATCATTATGTCAAAAGTTATACCTGATAACAAAGGGACAATTTTATTTCTTAACTAAGTACACCACGCAAGCGCCATCTTTGATCATGACTCCGACCCAGGCCACCTCAGCCCCCTCATGGGCCTTGTCATAGGCAATATGTTGATATTACCTAACAATCCCCCTCCCAACACCTGCCTCATGCAGCATGTTGCTCATGGGAATCAAACCCATGATCTTGCCTCTGATACTACTTGTTTGGATCAAGCGTTTATCCAAAAGCTATAGTTGATGGTAAAAGCGTAACTTTATTTTTTAACCAAGTTCCCCATGCAAGCGCTATGTTTGATCATGACTCCGAACTTTCTTACGAGAACGTATTCTTAATCAAATTTTAATTAAGAATTTGATAAAAATCGTTATTAAAAACACTACTAGCTGTAAAGAAGTATTAATTTCAAAATAGCAATCAATCAGAGTAAGCTCAAGAGCTTACATCAAGTAGAGAGTCCAATTTTCAATTTTCAATTTCAGAAAAAGAACTTGTCAAACGAAGAAGTAGACAAACTTTGATTCTTTGAATATGATACACAACTTTTAGCCGTAAAGTCGTCAATATCACATGGGAATGTCATTATCTTTTTATGTGAGTCACGGCAACCATTGAATATATAGTGAAATATTCTTATCACAGACGAATTTAAAATTTTAATTTAATTATTCAATCACTACATTACCTCTTCATTATTTTTGAATTAGGAAGCTACGAAATTTTTAGATTTTCAAAACATACGTTAAAAGTATGAATCTTAGAATTTAAACGGTACGAGATGCTTATATGAGGTATTTGATTTGCGTGTTGTTTAATTGAAATGTGTTATTTCTTACAAAAGATACGATGTTCCCTGCAGTCTATATCAATAATTTGTCATTGTTAGCATAGGAAAGCCAAGGTTCAAATTAATTAATTCAGAACCGAATTTCGACTAAACTGTGACCTAGTGAATGATAAGAACTGTTTTTGTTTTTTTGTTTGTTTTCCCTATTTACCTCAAAAGTTAATTCATAAATGTTTTTGAGAAATCTACTCACTTGTAATGATTTAATTTTAGAAGCACTGATATGGTTAGGAATATAACTAAAACTCGGTAAGCTAGGTAACCAACGTAGGAGATGATCGAATTGTTAAAGCTGCATATTTCCTCACTTCTCCTCAAAATTAGTGGATTTTAATAGTATTGAATGGGTATAGTGACGGTATCACTTCGTTGTATCATGACGAACTCATAGGTGGTGGTTATCAATTAGAAAAACTCCTACTGGCTTGATTTAGAATGAGTTGCATATTATTGAGTCTATAGGGTACCCTCTAGGAGCTTGACAAAAAAGGTAAAGTACAAATTATTTATATATTTTTAGAAATACTTCGTCGAAAAAATTCAAAAATCCAAAAAGAAAAAAATCGAGGTTAAAAAATTTGAATATATTTTATTAGTTCAATTTAGTTTATAAATGTAAAAATCTGAATTTTGTTAGTTTATAGTTTAGTTAGTCAAGCAGAGTGGTGTTTTTAAGACTGTCAATAATTCATGAGTAATATTATATCCCAAAATTAGAAATGTTTTCAATACTTCTCTCCATAATATTTTATCTAAAATTTTATAAATTATCACGAAAAAGAAAAAATTGAAATGCACTTATACAAAAGGAGGATATAACTAGTGATAATAGGTATGATGAACAACTACATCCCAAAATAAATATCTTTCGGGGACCAACCTACTTGATATATATAGTCGCAGTACATTAGAGAAGATGAATCTGGTCCTTGAACTATTGAATTATTGAGATTCATTTCAATACATGTGAAATATATCATGCTTAGTGAATATTTGAATTAATTTATTTTAAATAAATTTTTAATTTTTAAGTTATTTTTTAGTTTTAAAAGTGTTTGGGAACAACTTAATGTACTTAAAAGTTTTTCGAAATGTTTGGGAACAACTTAAAGTACTTAAAAATATTTGGCAACACCTTAAAGTATTTGTTCAATTATGTTATTTTACCGTTTAGATACTACTAGAAAACTTAATCGGAATATTAGTTGATTAGTATATAAGAACAAGTGTACAAAGTTACAACAAAAAACTTTTTTGGTTTAGTAGCATGCGTGGTGATATGATTGATTTATATATGTATGTCAATAATTACTATCTCAGTTTCTTTATTTTTAATGTGTTAAGATGAGATTTAATCCAATCATTTCCACACTTCATAGAGGACACTACTTATTAGCAGTTGAATGTGACGCCTATCAGGAATTTAGCCAACCAAAGAGAAAAATGGAAGTTACGTACTTAGATAAGAAATTGAAATTGTTTGTTTTATTAAATGTAACATAAATTTATCTGTTATGCGCATTTTTAGCTCAATAGTAATATAATTTGAGAAATAAATTCATAAAATTTGATGAATCAAACAAATAATATGTATCATGAGCTTGACAATAATAGTCTTGGTATTCAACAAGAGCCATAAGTTTAGATTTGGCCACTACTTCGTGTATTTATATGGCGTAATTAAATGTACAATGATTTAAATAATTAATAACACGCACAACAAAGTAATTTAGAGTTAATACTCAATAATAAAAAATATACGTAGTTAATAAGTTACGGGTATTCAATCCAGAGTCATATATATGGCTCATTTGGTACGAATGATAAGAGATAATTAATTTTAAAATGAGTATATTTTATTTTTAATTAGAATAAAATTGCGAAATAACTTGTCTCGAGATTAATTATTTCGAATTTATATGTATTGTTATTTTTATCCCATGTTAAGAATAAAATAATAATCTTGAAATAATTAATCACGACATAATGTATTCTGAATGACTGTGTGGCCCTAGCGACTTATACATATGGGAACACATAGAATTAAGTGGACCAAGTTATGGCTTAGACATACTTTTCGCGTGGGCAGCTTAGCTTTTATTTTAAAAATTATTATGCATTAAACGTGTTTAATTTTCAGTTACCCTAGTATTCCCTTAAGCTCTGGTTAAAGGCTTCTAGATTGATTAGGCATTTATTATCCACGTAAAAAGGTTGTTAAGCTAAATAGACATATAATTGTTCGCAACAAATTTTAAAGTGGTAGAAAAAATAAATTGTAATCAAAAATAAAATATTGAAGAAATAGAATTTTATTGATAAGCATGTGGTACAAATTTGTTCCTCCCTTGATTCTTCTCTCATAAGATTTCTCCATGATTCAAGAGCTGTTAATGGCATATTTCTCGAATGTAGTATGATTTTGACCTCCTTAAGTCATCATATTTTGATATTTCTATGGGATATTTTGAGATGCCTTTTCAAGGGAACTTTTATATAAGCATGAAATAAGGTTTAGGATAGAATAGTCTCGAAGAAACTCTGACTAAAATAGGACTAATTTTATAGAATCATATAAAATTTCAATGTCTAGAATAATATATGATATCATTAGGATTTAAGATTGACGCACCGATAGGGGTGAATTTAAAATTTTAAGACAGTGATTTTCTTTTGACATGTATTACCTATTAAGTTTTTATTCCACTCATGATATTCCATTCTGCAAGAGTTTATGCTAGTTAAATGCGTCAAGTTAAGATGAGTTTTAGACGAAATTAAGCAATTAAACTAAATTCATTAAATGAACCTCAAGAACCAATTTATAAGCTCTTCATTTGTAATTATGCTTAAAGATATTAATTCTCAATTAAATTTTCAAATATCTATATTTTAATTTAATTCAATCACAGGGTGTGCAAAAACTCGAAATATCTAAAGCAGGAGAGTTTGGGCTCGAAATATCAATGTTTGATTGTCCAACACTCAACCTAATTACTTTTGTGGTTGGGCTTCGCATAGTCGGCCATAGTGCTCAACATATTTACTTGGGCAAAGTGATTTTGGTCCTTTGCTTTATCCAAAAATTGGCCCAATTATCAAAATAATTACTTTATTATTTAATTTGACACTAGCCCTATTTACTTTCGTATCTTTGACAAAAATATACTTTTATATCTTTGAAAAAGAAAATTCTAAAATTTCTTGAGTATAAGAATTTATAAATATATGCTTATTTAAGGGTAAATAGAAAATTTAATGTTCACTTATAATTAATTATAGAAAAAAATCATTTTTTTACGTTAACTAAAAAAAAAGTGTCTAATCGTCAATAGGTGTGCTTCTTCTGCGGCACGGTCGTTATTTCTTAGCCCGTGTCTGTTGGTGCTCCGGCCCATCTACCGCTTCTTTCCCACAATAATATTGCCAGAGTTTTGCCAAATAGCAAATGAGTATAATTTATATGTTGCTCTTTTTCTTTGTTAATTAATTTCTACTCGTGATGTACGTTAATTGATTTGTATATCATTGTGTTCCTTTAAATGATTGATGATCAAACCAGATGTCGGCTCAATCAGAAAGAAATTACAGTTTGTAGTATTATTGATGAACTTCCCTATGATCGCAGATGTTAAGAAATTATAGTTTGGAGAATTATTGATGAACTTCCCTATTAAGAAATTACAGTTTGGAGAATTATTGATGAACTTCCCTATGATCGCAGATATTATTAGTTTCGGGGCAGGGGAAGGGGAAATTACAATGTGAGAATCGAACCCTTGCCAACAAAGTGGAGTTCAGATAGTTAACCAATTGAGACCCCCAGTTGGTTGTTGTCAAATATTTTTTTTTTTCTTGAGGGTTGCGTTTCGTACGCTGATCTTATTTAAGAAGAAGAGGAAAATGTATAGTAATTATTTAATTTAACTAGGTAGTGAATTTATGTCTGGATTGTGGGAGAAAAATAAGGGGCTACTCTAGTCTATAGGGAGGGGGAAAAGCAAAGCACAGACATGCAGGACTCAAGCTGACATATCATGTACGTACCAGAAAAATTGGCAGTAATTTTTGAAAACAATGAAAGAAATTAATTACGAAGAAATATCATTGTGCAATGAAGTAGAGAGTCAGAAAATTCAGGGAGTAATATGAAGTGAAAATATATCCATACACTACTACGTGAAATTTATAGATGCTACTATGGGTTAATATTGATGTTGACTTTACTTGAACAGGAATTGCGTGATGAAAGAGAAGTACCTGACGATCTAGTAAAGGCAATAAATTAATATTGCGAGGAAAAATTGAGAGAAGCCTTCACTATTTTCCAGGTTTGTCAGCCTCTCCATCGAGGGATAGGATGTATATGATTTTTCATATAATCAATCATCGTCTTCGACAATTCTCCTCTTCTGATCTAATTTTTGAGGTCGAATGAGAGATAAGATCTTACTAGCAAAGTCAGATGCAACTATGTATTGCACCCTTATTTTTTATACTGTCCATGCTCCAAATATCCATATATTCATGGGCATAGAAATTAAGCAGTGTTGAGTCCCACATCAGTGGCATTAGTAGGGTCTTTTATATCTTTATATCATCTTGAACAATTCTTGGCATCATTACTTTATAAATTCTTTTCATTCTTCTTCCATCGTCTTCTTTGCAGATATTTTTCGTTTAAATCTTGCTTCTATATTACAATTCAATCCAGAAGAAGGGTTACAGTAATTAATAGAGCAAGAAGCGTAGTAAAACTAGTGTAAAATATATAATATCATCTCATCGTATGCTTATTGAAGAAATGTGGCGAGTCATCTAACTAGCTTAGAAAACAAAAATGAGACGTTAATTAATTAGCACTATGGTTCTTCATTTATTGTGTAGCTAAGGATGTTTTGAGAACAATCTTTTTACTTTTAGAATTTATAAGATTATTGTATCTTCTATCCTTTTCTAATCTCACTTGTGAAATATGTTGTTCCTCTTCTTCATTTCTTGCATATAGCCTTTTTAACAAAGGTGCATACTCATTTTGTATAGTTTTGTACATTAATTATTCAATGTTCCTATAGGCAAGAACTTATTGAATTAGTTTTTTGGGATTACAATAAATTATTGCATTCAGTACTATTTGTTGATGCCCAATTTTTACCCCTTCACAATACAAATTAATATTTAAGTTTTTAATTTTAACAATTTGAAATAATTGGTTTTTCAAAATACGGAGAAATATTTTTCAAATAAATCCCTTTTATTTTAAGAACTGTTATTTTGGAATCAATTGGATTATTGCAGATGAATAATATTGAAAGCTCTTAAGTTAATTTATATCAATTCGTCTTGTAAATTAAATTAGTCAATAAAATTCGATTTGATTACGTTATTAATTGGTCACATTTGCAATTTCAATGGCTAATTTCTCAATTTTAAACTCCTACCCTTAACCCAAATTTTCAGTCTTCTTTTGGATCTTATTTTAATTTATTTTGGACCAAAATCTTGGGCCAAAACCAAGTCCCTAACCCGGCCCATTTGTTTAATTTCCCCAAATTCATATAACATATACGTACATATACACTCCCCGACCCCACGCGCTTGCTTCTACTCTTCTTCCCCTTCTTCCTCGCGTATTCCCCACTTCGTCTGTATCCCTTTCTTCCTTCGCGAACCAGAACAAACCAAGCTAAATGTCAAATCTCCCTCAACGTTCCTCCAACAAACTCCGCACATACCTATTCACCGTCACTCGTTCGTACCTCGTCCGTTTTGGAATCAGAACGTGGTGCATATTACAACCATCGATTGGAATTGATGGCTGTGATATGGATTCGTGGATGATTTCAAAAGGATGAGGAAGTTAATTTCGAATTGAAACTCGAAATGACCCCTCTGATTTTCCTCCCGTTTAAGCCCCATTTTTGGGGCTCTATATATATCTTTTCGAGCACCATTTGGGGGGCCGTTCTTTGGTCTCGGGAAAACTCTAGAAAATTGAAAATCTCGCAGACGTTCTTACTTGGAAAAATCCTAACAATTCCTATCCAATATTCAACTATTTTTCCAGAATAGTCCTTCCGTTGGAAGAAATTCGAACTAAGGTTCGTTGGTAGGAGCTTCCTTCTCCTGCTCGTTAGAGTCTCAGTTTCGCTGCCCCAAGAAAGGTAATACCATAAACTTTATGCCCTTTTCATTCCCGTTTAAGTGCAGACATGTGAATGTGGGAGAAATGATTATAGCCTAATGAATTCTCTATATTTGTTCTGTCTATTGATTGTTGTATCTGGACTGATTTGTAGCTACGTTTTGTTACTGTCGTTTGATGAGACGCTTTCAATTTTGTTTAAGTGTGGAGGTTTCGGATTGAATGTTGATATCATATTTTAGGTTCCACATTTATGGTTTCTTGGTCGAGCTCTTCACCTAATGATGTTAAAAATGATTTATTTCCATTATTCCTGTATTAACAATGAAGTTTTTGATGTAAGTTTAAGTTTTCTATCGACACGATTTCTAAATCATAAGTGTGCCGGAGAATCTGTCTCTATCTTTGATTCTGCTTTAAATTTGGTTCTAATTCGTTCTAAGTTCGATAAGTTTGGGTGAAATGCAAGTCGTAACTTATCTCCTTGACCATTTCTGTTTGTTCTCATATCAATGGTGGTTTTGAATGGTATTTCTATTTACATGAAGTCGGTTGGGTATTCAATTTTAGATGAATAATCAGTGTTTGCGTTAGTCCATGGCTAGTTCGTTAAGGTTTGAGGATTTAGCATGTTCCAGCTTGTTTTTCTGGGCATTACCTCCCTGTATCTGAGTCCCCACTGTTTCCCTATGTGAATATAGCCTATTAGCATGATACTCAGTTGGGTTTTGCATATGCTTTTGTCTGAAAATCTGAGTTTTAGAGTCATGAATGTTTAATTAGCAGTGTAATAGCTAATCTATTTCTGTTTTGTTGTTTACATTTAGAAGTTATTTGGTCTAGTGAGTCAATGGTTACTCTGTTATGGGTCCATTCGCATTTATCTCTTAGTTGTTATATCTTTGTCTCTTTATCTACCTATTCTCTTAATCTGTTGAGAATTCAAGGTCCTTGGTAACAGTGTCTTGTTTCTAGTTTAAAACATGTTTATTTTACCCTACTTGTTGCAAGTTGTCTTTATTTCTTAGGATTTTTGGAGAAATCTAGTTTGTTAATATCATTTGTTTAGTTTAACTAGTGCTTCCAGTAGTTTGTTTGGTATTTCAATAGTAGAGTTTGACTTATTGATTAGTGTTCAAGCTTTTATGTTACCTGTTTCAAACCTCCTCAACTTGTCTACTATGGAACCTGGTCATTGTCTAGTTTTCTTTTAAAAACAGATAGAATTATTTGACACTAAAATGTTATCCGATTGAGACCTTCTTTGTTCCTTTTACAAGAAATCCAAGCTACTGGTTTACTCCCTTCCCTTTGTATTTATTATTTATCAAGTAAAGTGCATCTTTTGTAATCAAATCTGTTTGAATCTCTTACTAATATATCCTTACTTGATTGCTAATTGTGTAAGTCCACTGTGAAGTTTCATCGGAAAAGGCTAACTTCATGTGAATTCGAGCATGCTATTCTTGTTTCGCCATATGTTATGGGTAGGAAAGTCCTCTTTATGTAGTAATATCTTTGTCCTTAAACTTAATCTTTGATATGTTTGGTTGCTTATACATACTTTATTTTTCTTTTGTATGCGACTTTGTATCGAGCCCCCTCAGGACTCCATCCTTGCACCTAGCGTCTCCCTTGAGCCATTAACGGCGATATATAGGTCTTGGAAGCAGGAGATCAGAGTATATACTCTGATATACACTAGATATACTTGGTGTATGCTATGTGATGATGCAGCAGGAAAAGGGCTAAAAGCCCAATATAGGAGCAACACCTGGATTTTGTTTATGGGCTAGGCAGGCCCAAAAATATAGAAATTAGAGCAGGTGAAAGATTAGACCTGCTAAGCCTAATCTTTATTTTTATTCTCTCCCTTTCCTTGTATATTTATGTTATATGTGATACTAAAACATTTTTGTATTATTTGATTGTTATTAATCTAATTGTTTCCCCAATATTGTCTCCATTTATATTAATTTTCCTTTTTTAATGATTTCTTTGTGTTAGAATTACTCTTAGCAATTTATTTTGGTATTAACGTTTTTTTATAATTCAAGTGTCAATTCAATTTCAGGCTTAGTCAACTTTGTCAAAACTTGGTCATTTTGCGAACTTAGTCAATTCTTTCAAATTTAGTCAATTCTTTAAAATTTAGTCAATATATCGCAAATTTAGCAATTCTTACAAATTTAGTCAATTCTTTCAAATTTAGTCCAATTTTTTAAAATTTAGTCAATTCTTTCAAACAAGTCAACTTTTTTCAAAGTCAAGTCAAATTTTTAAAAGTTAGTCAACTTCCTAATAGTCGGTCAACGGAAATTAGCGACTATTTTGAGTGATTAATTTATTCTCAAAATGAAAAATTGAATCCGAGCCCTTTCTTTGGTATTTAAAAAGATTTTTCTATTAGGCCATTTTAAATGTTTTATTAGTTTCCAAATTATATTTAAAATTAGGTGACGGTTCTTTTAATTTTTGAGAATTTGATTTATGGTTAAATTAATTAAGTATTAAATTGAATTTTTCAAAAAATCAAGAGTCACTTTTTCGAATTAACATTATTCACCAAAGAAACTTGAGCATTATACAAGAAACATGACGTAATAATAGCTCATTAACTTCCCATGAAATTGCGACAAAATGATCATTCTTCTAATTTTAAGAGAATTACCTCCTCCGTGCACTTTTACTTGTCATTATTTCATTTTTTAAGATTAACTTGGCTAAACTTTAATGCTAAATTGAAGTAGCTTAAATTTAATATTTGAAATATAAAATTTAGATAGTTAAAAATTATACGAAAAATGTTATAAGTTCCAATCCTTCTCATATTATGATGAAAAGATATATCTTAAAATATTAGTAAAAGCTCGTAAAATTTAACCTCGATAAATGAAATAGTGACAACTACTCCCTCCGTCCCATATTATAAGGGCATATTTCTATAAATATTTGTCTAATATTATAAGAGTACTTACTAAATTAGAATAAAATTAATTATTTTTTTCTCATTATATCTCCAATATTAATTAGTGTATTAATGATTTTTTCTAACTTAATTTAATATACATTGAGATAAATGAAGGATAAAATGATAACGTGTATTAATAATTTCTTAATAACCGTGTAAAATGAAAAGTATTCTTATAATATGGGACGGAGGGAGTAAATGTAATTAATAACGCTGGGAGGATCTGGAAAGTGTAACTATAATATTAATGTTTTCGAGGTCCAGTGCTCATTGTATTCGACTATTTGTATTGATGTGGCATTCCAAGAAAAATTTTCATAACTTGAAGATCCTGGAAATTAAATTAGAGTAGATGCAACAGAGAATGTGAACTGTAATTTCTCCTTGATACATATAAAATTAATATAAAATGACCAAGTATATTTGATACCAAAGTAGGAATTAGGATCCTTTTTTGCCCCCAACAATCATAACGTAGCAGCTTCATCGCTGGCGTAATGAAAGAAAAGCAACTTCAGGCATATTCATGAGATAATTTTTGCAAAAAAAATACTCTCTTTATTATAATTTATTTATTTTATTTTAACTTGATGGTAGTTTAATAAAATAAAAAAAATTGAAATATTATGATAGTAAATTGAAAATATGTCAAATTTATATCATTTAACTTTATAATCTTAAATATGTCATGTGCAAAATTATAATTAGAAGTTTTTAAAAAAGAGGAAAAAGACATTTTTTTAATGCGGATTAGTCTCTACTTTAGTATCTGAATTTTCAAAATGTACTTAATTAAATAGTTGAACTGTTTTTGCAAAAATTGAATAGAACATCTGAAAAACTCAACTCCAAAAACTAGTTTTCTTCTTTTATGGTGGGTGTTAGTACATAGTACCAAAGACATCCCATCACAAGAATGTAATAGAGCCAAGGGACGACAGAATTGAGCTTCAATTTCCAATGTTGCATCCATGCCAGTTCATCCACACATCCATTATGTAATTTCTATCCTCTTGTTGCCTTATTCTTTATTTTCACATCATATCGATACTACAAATACTATTGTTAATCTCTATTATGAAAAACCACTCTATTTCAGGAACTTCACAGTTTGAAATATATGGTAAAAGTTCAACTAGTTACATAATGTTATAGTAACTTGTTCGCATTTTAAGAAGCTTACTCCAGTGGTAAGTATATAAAAAGAATTGTTACCTACAATAAGTAAGTTACTTCAAGCATAAATCTTACGCCAACTTTACGAAAGCTTAGAATGAATTGTATAGTTTTAACCCAGAAGGTGAAACAAAAATGAGGAATGACTTGTTATTCTTGTGAAGAGATTTATTAACATATCTGTGTATGATGATGTCACCAGATCTTGTACACAATATCATCCCAGATTTCAAGATTATGCCTGTCATCGATGAAAACAGATATATATGATAAATTCATGGAAAAGGGGACAACAATAAATCAATGTTTGTCAAGCTAATAAGTTGTAGATCTGACATGTAACATAGTGAAAGTATTTAACTGGACATGATGACTATTAATATTGATGGATTGAAATGAATGTAAAGATGAAGGAAGGAAAACCCTAAAATAAGAAATGATGAAAGTTAAAATTAAAGATACTAGAAGAAAGAGACAGAAGAGATTCAAGAAGCCATCATGAGAAAAGAGAAGCTAATGATACGTAACACTAACTCAAAACAGAGAGAAAACTGACACAAGCATAAACTTATTCTGCTTTACCTTGGCAGGAAAGTCCCAAAGGAGTCAAATATTTTCATCATTACATCAATCTGCTCTTGTCCACCAACAACATTACCTAATAATGACCAAATCCCACAACCTACAAAATACAAAACCAAAAACTCCCCTCATATACACATCTAAGAAAACAATAACTACTTACCTTTTTCAAAATATGTACATCATCTCACTATTTTTTGTCATAGTATCAAATCCTCTAACGTCTTCCCCAGAGAAAGTAACAATTGGGGGGAATGAAGCCTGGTCCGACAACACTAACACATGATCCATAAACCTTTTCCACATTGAAATCAACTAATGTTTATTTTATTTGGAAAAGCATAAAATGGGACTTATGGATCTAGTTGGTGACCTCGAGCCAGACAACATTCCCCTCAACTGAGAGAACTTCCTCCATAAGAATCATGGAGATGGAGAAAAGAATGGAAAATTATTGAGAGAGGAGTGATATTGTTGTAGTCAAGAATGAATGAAGGAGTGGGGGATAATAAATAAAGGATGGAGAAGGAAAGAGGGTAAGAAAAGGACAAACAAAGTCATAAAAGCATAGCAACAGACACTATGGGCCTTGACCCTACAATTTGCTCCACAAATATAATCACCCCACCCCCTACATTATATTATATCAATACCTTCCATTTCTTCATGTGTCACCATCTCTCCCCTTGACTTTAACCTAATTATATATGCACAAGGTCATTCAACATATAATCATAAATTATTGTTTTTGCCAAAATTCAATCAAGCAATAATAGAGTAACATATTTAAAATAATCTCACAAATGCAATCTGACAAGCGAATAACATCAAACATGTACATATCTTGTGCCAAGGTATAATTTCACTAAAAGTATTCTTATTAATTATGTGGATTCAATGATCTATATTCTAAAATCTAGATTGTTGTTGCTTAGAGATATAAGACTACATGACTCATACATTAAAATTTTGGTTAGATACCCTAATATATACACTTAATGTCAAACATCTAAAACTTTAGCACTTATCAAAGCGTAACATATATTGTAAAGTTGACCTTACAATAGTTGAATCACAGTCTATCTTTGCATAATTGAAAGTTCCAAGTCAATTATTATGACTGCTTCTACCTAACATGTTATTTGACATTATTGCATTAATCGATCTATTTGATAAGCGCTATTGACAACTTGCTTTTTTGTAAAAGGAGGAAATAATTAATGTTGATTTTTGGTAAGTACTGAGTAAACTTTTTGACGTGTGTAATATTGTCAAACAGAAAAAGTAGATAGTGAGGCTATTTAAAAAATAAAAAGGGAGACAATTATCAATACATGACCTAATATAAGCATCACGTAAACTTTTCTCAAAATTATATAGAGAAAGTCAGCCAAGAAAGAGGAAAAGATGAATTAAATTAAAATATGGAAAGAATTAATGATAAAAAAATAATATAAGTAAATGTATATCACGAGATGTAAGATGTAGTATATCATAGCATGAATAGGGTAAGCTTGACAGTGAAATAACAACACAGAATTTTGAACAAAAAAACTAATTGACAATCAGTAACGGGGCCAATTGAAGGATTTTTTGTTCAAGCAAAATAGAAAAAGGAATCTTTTACGTAGTTATGACAAATAAACATTTTTGTGTATAATACAATATGATTAAGAGTATACCAAAATGCTCAAATATCTGCTTCATTTTGTTTAATATTTTCAATTGAGTGATTTTAGGACTTGAAAAGAAAAAGAACTTATGTCACACACCAGGTAACAATAGAACTTTGTGGAAGAATAAAAGGTTTAAAGCTTAAAAATTAATTAAGGTGGAGCTGAGGGAGTAATATTTTTTATTTATTCGTGTTCATAATAAGTTTAAAGGAGGAGTACAACTGTACATAAATAAAGATTGGTTTGAAGCTATATGGACCAATAATAACAAAATAAGTTTTTGCATTTTAATTTCATTTAATATTACAGATTACTTTTACCTTTTATTATAGCTGGTAAGTTGTAGGTCAACAATCAACACCGTTTGCTACATAACTTCAATTATTTATCTACTCAGAATGATCTATTTTAACTTAATAGGGAGGAATAAATAAGATTTTTTAATCTTATAATTTTAATTTAAAATTATATTAAATATATTAAAATATTTTAATCTTATAATCTTAAATATAATACGTGAAAAATTGAAATTATAATTTATCAAAATAAAATAAATTATTTTTTTAAACAATCGAAATATAAAAATAAATTATTTTTTTAAGCGAAAGGAGTAATATTACTAATTTAATTTCTTATGAGCAATCATGAATTAATAATTAAAATTTTATACTAGGCTGTTAATTGAGAGAAAACAAAAAACAATAAATGGAGTGACATGAAAAAAGGGGGACCCTCGTTCAGAGTGTAACTTCATTTTCTAAGCTTGCGGAGGACACAATTAGGACAGACTTTCAGTTTTATATAGAAAGACAGTATTACCCTTCTTTATTTTACTATTGCCACCTCACTACACCTAATACTCAACTAGGGTTAATTTCCTCATAAAACAACTGAAATTCATCTCCACATAAACTTACTTGCACTCATTACTTATATAATCATTAATAAATATATAACTTGTGTTAAGCTTCTGCTTTTTGTCACTTTGCATCCATTGTTAAAGAAAAATGTCATCAAGTAATAAACGACTTAGAAGATTGTACTTCATGACTTGAAAATAAATTTTGAAGAGCTAAGATTATAGATTATTCTTGATTAATGATGATCATTGAGCCGTTGGAATAGTATTAATCTATTCCTTTTGTAGTGGGACATATGTAACTTTTTTAAAAGAGTCAACATGAAAAGTGAGCAAAAAATCAATCAACTTTTAATTTACGAAAAAAAACAGTACAACATCTAGTGGTAGCCTTTTTCATGTTTCTGGTTTTAAACTGTTAATATTACTCAATTTTTTTTTTCTTTTGTTTGCGTGAAATAAAGGGGACTTTTGTTGTTCTAAAGCTTTCAAATGCAGAAACCCACAAGCAACTTTTTTGTTCTCTATTAAATACAAAATTTCCATTGGTAATTCAACAACATTGCCAGCTTTTCATTGATTTTACTCCCCACCTAGAAGGTAATCTTAATGTGGTCCATTTTCACTGCCTTATGTTATACATGTTCCGTTATCAACTATTTTCATTCTATTTTGCTACAATATGAATCCACGCATGGCTAAGGGCATTATTATAGGAAAAGTTATTGTATTGTATTTTTGTACTCGCATGTATTCTAGAAAAAAACTTATAAATTAGTGATATCTCAAGTAATTTCTAAAAATGAAAAGATGTGTTTGACATTAAGAAGAAAAAATTATAAACTAGTATCCCGTCGTACATGTGACTTGACTTGATGCTGAAATATTTTCAAAGAGGTTGGAGGGTGGACAATTGTTATTTTTAATTTTAAAAAAAAAGTAGGGTTTGTCCCTAGTAAAAGAAAAAAGCATAAAATTACTTTTTCTCTTTTTCACGGTTTGAATAGAATTTGTGTTTTATTTCTTCATTGACTCGAGGTGCTGCACTGATTTTCACTATACCCTGCAGCAATTAATACTTGAATTTATTTTAGCAGTGATATATTTACTCATTAATTACTTATTGAGCTGTTACTACTATATGGAAATCATGAATTGACAATGCTACTTTTTGACTTCATGTCTCCTATATTTCCATTTCATTTCCTTATTGTGACCTACCAACTCACATTATACACAAACTCTGCCTTAGTTTTTGCCCTTTATTCTTTGCAAATTGGAACTATATACTAGCTAGCCACTAGATTTCCTGTTCATATATGCAACTAGCTTTATCTGTCTAAAGAATCCAAATTTGAATTATTTCAAATTCAAACTACTCCATTCGTTCATTTTAGTTGTCATGCTTACTAAAAAATAATAAGTTCAAAATAGCTATTATTTTTTTAAAAAAAATAAGGTGTATACTTAACCTTCTAAATTTGAAGTTGTGTATCTCATGTTGGAGAGTTAAGTACTTCCTCTCAAAGCTATTCTTTCCTTTTCTTTTAGTTGTCATTTTACTATTTCCGAGAGTTAAATTTGACTAATTTTCAACGGGAAGAAGTTCTCTAATGCTCTGTCTGTCTTGCTTGGTTTCCAAGTTGAATTTAATGAGTGAGAAAGATGTGTTAGTTAAAAACACGAAAATCAACATTTGAGTGCTTTGTTACAAATTAAAAATGAATTAATTTTGGACGTTTTTAATCATTCAGGGAATAACCTTCGGAAAAAAAGGTGCATGGGAGTAGTTGGGAAAGTAGAGAAAAAGGTGGAGTCCTTTTTGTTTCACTACCCAAGATTTCACTTATATTATAAAAAGTAAAAAAGAATTAAATTATTATCACAAAGTGGGGGTAGAAAAAGAGAAAAGATTCTTTTGCATTATGTAACAAATGAGAAAAATCTAAGATAAAAAAAAGTTTTTAAGTCCCAACGTTACATGTCTTTGATTTGGTAAACACAACTCTACCACGACACATTGGTTTGTGTTTTTTTGGTCCTCATATTAACAAAAATATTATGAATTGGTTTTAAAAAAAACAAAAGATTGTAATGGATATGTGCTTTTGATTCTTTTCCAAGAATATACAAGAGGCAATTCCTTCCAACTCTTCAACCAAAAATGGAGAAACAATCTCAAACTTTCACTTGCATTAGCTTTTGGCTTCACTAGCACTTCAGTACTCATAGATAACTCTGCATCCTGAATTATGATTTTCCTCCTTGGAAGACAGTGACTTGATTGATTAGTTTTCTTTTTTCTAATCTAGCTTTCTATAAAATGATATACAACTAATGAGAAAGTGGTACTCGTCACAAATAGAATATTACCTTATAATGTAATTTTAAAAATTTTCTTTTGAGTATAAGTCAAACAAATATCTAAAAATTGTTTTAGACCACAAGTTTTAGAAAAAAAATTTGTATTCTTTAAAGTTTGAGCGGGCTGTGCGGGGCATAATTTATAGCAGGTCCCTCCATTTGGGTACCGTCCAAGTCAATACATCAAAAAGTTTGGCTAATAAGTAGCTTATTTGCCCAAGTTTTCGGTTAGGCTAAAAGTGTTTCATTTTAAAAAGTGAGGTATTTCACTAAGTTTTAGAATGAAATAAGTATATTTGAAAAATAACAGAAGTTATTTTTATAAACTAAAAAAAGCAGATTTTTATCAAAACTAATTTTTTGAACTTTTGGGAAAAAGATTGGGCAAACACTAGCTGCTGCTCAAAAGTACATTTTTCAAAGAAAATTTAGCCAAATACAATACCAAAGTATTTTTTTGAATTTCGGAGAAAAGCATTTTTCATCATAAGCTAATTGTTGAAGGGGTGATATTTCACGAAACTCTTTTGCATGGTTATTGTGGGCCGAAAGACGATGAGGGGAAGTGCAAATTGAGCTCCCACAAGGAGCCCAAGAATACTAAGCCAGCCATATTGCTTGGTGGGCTTGGCCCAATCTTAACACACTCTGATACAATATACAGTAATTTAACTTTTGAAACAATTGTTTTATACTGAAAATTTCCTTTAGGGATTAGCTTCACCAAACAGTTGCTGGATAGGAAAACCAAGAAACTCGTCATAATGTGACGATTTATGAATGTATTGCGGTCTGTATCTACATGAATTCGACACCTCGTTGCTATACTTGAAGGTGTTGGAATCTCTCCGTAACGCTGTTGTTCATAGTCTCTTGATTACCTGAAGCAGATTTACCATGTTCTATATACTCCAAGAAGTCCATCACATGTGGATCAGTCCATGGACATCCCCGTGGTGCTTCAGGACCTGCCACCCAGCCAAGATGGCCTCCTTTTGGCGTTACAATCAACATACAGTTTGAGTTCTCCTGAGGGAACACCACAAAGATTAACTGTAATGGATGTCTTCCACGAACAAATTGATCCCTTTTCATAAGAAAACCAGTATGTAACATGCCTTTTCATATACGACCAAAGATTATTATTTTAGCTATTTTCTTGAGACACATGCCAAGTATCCTATTTGAGATGCATTATGCATATACTTTGTTGCTAATGTCTTTTTTCGTTATACTCCTTTGACAAGTTGCAGTCACAAAAAGTAAAATTGATTATTTTATCCTAATATGATTATCTAGCTTTTGCAATCTAGCAGACCGAGGGTAAAAAATAACAAACTCCTAGTGACTGATCCAAATAACTATAATGAATAAATGGAGTCTGGATACTACAAGAAAAACAAAATCTAAGGACGTATCCTTGTTTGGTTAATGGTTTGAGAAATAAACAATAAGAAACTGCAGGAATAACCAGAAACAAAAATATTTACGCAGAATTGCATATGCATATCAACAAAACAAAATGGGCAATGAGAACGAAGACTAGTATCTACCTCAATATCTTTACGAGGGATTCCTCTAGCCGGTGCAATTGGATCATTTGCAGCCTCCACAAATAAACAAGACAAGGTTAACTTTGCAAAATCTTCACAAGCATAGTAAAAGATTTCCACCTTTGTTTCCCTATCCCCACCGCTTTTCTTTTAGTTAATAGATAAACAAAATATTTATGAGATTCTACTAAAGTTATTTCATATTTACCCCCAACACCAGATCTGTTTTTACCGTTACATTTTAATAACAATATATACCATGGTGACCAGAAATCAACACCCACACAACTGCAGTGAAATTTCAAACTACAGATGCAACAGCAACAACAACAAAGTCTAAATCATTCAAAAGGGGAAAACGCTGTATTAATGAGGGCGTTATTCGTCTATCTTTTGACAGAGGACAATGAGATATTTGATTATGTCATTGCAATACTCTAGATAACTCGACTCTATTTCCTATAAAGATTCAAGGGTCAAATATGGAAAAATGTGATTCTCTACACTATATATCTCAGAGAGCAATAGTAGTTACTGCAACGCTTTATCTATAATCTGGTCCCATTTCCCAAAAATTCTGAAGTAACTCTTAAATTCAAATGAAAAGTTTGAAACATATATTTGATAGTTAACCAAATTGCATAAAGGTGGGAAAATATTCTACGACAGACATTACAAATGTGAATTGTCTAAAGGAAACACAAAAAAAGTTTCAATTAATTTTGCATGAAAACTTTAAATGGCATTTGAAGTACAAAAAAAAAAAGGACAATGGCTGAAGCAAACTTACTTGGATGCAAAGCAGAGGTGTACAAACATTTGCGATGGAATTTGAGCTGCTTGAGTTAGAATAGTAATCATCCACAGACTTGAATCCAAATGAAACTGCAAAAGTTGAAGGCACTAACTGATAAGTTCAGATGCAAATCACATACGATTTTTTTATTACCGCATACGAGGATAAACACCTCGTGTCAGTCCATCATCAAACTCTCTGACAGTTTTGGCATTGGCAGCTAATGATATATTATATTCGCCTCCCATATCTTCAAACAGTAGAGCATGCCTATAAAAAAAGATCCAGTTAAAAAAAAGGTAAAATGAATTATGCAATCACTGTTTGAAAAACTGAATTATGCAATTACTTTTTGAAAATTTTACGGAGAGAATTCGCTAATGCTTTGTCATATACATTATTAAAGCCCTTATGGAAATCCTCATCTGCAATGACCAAATTGAAAGGATTGCACAAGGAAACAGCACCAGAGAGAAGGCAAGAATGAGATTCCTGCAATGGAACGATAAAATATGAGAGATGGGCAGTACATGAATTCCTGCAAGTAGATAAGTTGAGATGACAACATCAGAGAAATGGAATTGAAAGATAAACACAAACTAAAATAACAACTTAGTGATCGTCCACATACGTGTGATCAATCAGTCGAGCACCCCATCTTTATTGTGTTTAATTAAATTGACGATAGACGCATCATTAAACAAAAGAATATTAAAAAGCAGGTTCTAAGAATTCAAATACTCCAACCATTTGATTTTATTTCATCATTTGCCTATAGATTAAAATCAGTTCATTATGGATCCAAAAGTTAATTGACTCTGAAAATACAAATAGTGCAACTGATAGGCAATATTGTTGAAGAAGAATACAACAACTAGTAGTCAAACTTTTTTCAGAAGTTGCTGAGATTTGATCCAAAACAAAGAAAGCACAATATTGATCCAGGACAAATAAATGGAGGCGGCAGTGCTCAACTACCAGCTACCAGATTATATCATAACATTTTCTTATTTCATAAACACATCCATTTAACATTTATTGCCGACTCTCCCGTGGATATTGACTGTAGAGTGACCCCAAAGATAGCTTTCAATGTGATTAAAAACTAACAATGAGAAAAACAAAGGAATTAAAAAGATTCTTTTTTTCAAAAAAAAAAAAAGGATTTCAGTTCAATGAGTGTTTATACAGATGTCGTGGGATAAAAGAAGGTAATACATGTAACATCCCCTTCTACTTAGTTTTTCTTAAACAGCACCAGTGAACTCTTTTTTATGTAGACTTAAATCAGGCTACAGTGGAATAATCTCGATAACGATGAGGTTTTCAGCAGGTCTTTCACATATCATCTGAACCAGTTGAACTACTCAAAAGGCATTAAGAATATACAAAAGTCTGGGGTGTTCAGAGAGAGATGATGAATCATTTTGAGGATCATTAGCCAGATCGATGAAAACGTCGAATGCCAGTGTTGGACACTTGGGCGTGTGGCCTAGTGGTCAATAAAGCGGAAAATCTTGGAGACCAAGGTTCAAATCCTAATAGAGACAAAAAGATGTTAGGTTATCTCAGTCTTACTAGCTGCCTAAGCCCTGTTGGATAAAGTTAGTTGTGCTTGTGTTGGTGGGAGATAGCAAATATCAATGGAATAGCTAAGATGCATGCATGCCGGTCAGTATACGCAACCATTATAAGAAAAATTGGACACCATCACCAGGTGGTCTAATTATCCAAAAGCTCATGAAACCCAATTCAACTAAAGTTAAACACCAATCTATACTAAGCACCAGAAATGATTAAAAAAGGAAAGCAGGACAGCTAAACATTTTTCCTCAATGATGTAATCACATTATGCTCTAGCATACATATATACTATACAGACTCTTCACCTTTTCTCAATAAACTATATGATTGTAGCCAGATCACTAATACTCAACAGAAGTTACAGCTTTAAATTTAAATATGCCAACAAGTTCACCATAGCATCATATCAGACAAATTCTTTAGAACAGCTCGTACTTAATATGCTAGGTAGATCAATACAAGGACAAATAGAAGAGGAACATTGATAAGCACAACAGGAATTAATTGAATATGCTAATTCCTCATCCGCAAATCAGCCCATACCTGCCCCAAGTAGCGAACAAGAATATTTGCTCCAAGAGACCACCCTATTGCATATAAATTTGCCGCTGGATAGCGATTGCTGACATGTGCCACCACTTCATACATATCAACAAGAAATGAAGCTGAATAGAACTGCATGAATAAGCTCATCAATAAAATGAACAGATAATTTTTACATGTCAAAGATGATTGCATTTTGACATTACTTTGAAGAGGAAGAGTAATATCTAAAAATAATATATGTCACCTTAATTCAATTGATTCGAGACCAGTTGTATGTTTTCATATTAAGAAAATGACAAGCTCAAAATTCTAGAATACTTTTGATGAGTACCAACAACAACAACAACAACATTACCCCAATGCCTCAAAGGCTCCCGCCCATTGCGGGGTAAGGGGGGGTCGGATG
>JAPFFP010000103.1:23623644-23639156 GCA_026153255.1 Solanum medicagineum | reverse complement strand
CTTCACTGGTTGATTGTAATTATTTTTCTGTAATTAACGGGGTGATACCATTAAAGGGAATGCCACTAATTACAATTATGTAATCTTCAATTTTAGATTGACCAAACAAACAAATTTAATTTGACTAAATTTCAAAGTCAAATTGAATTATATTAATTCGATATATTAAAATAAAAATTTATAATTAAAAAAATTACTACAAATTATAATTCATATCCATATAATAAAATATATTTTAAAATATTAATCAATATTACTTCAAAATATAAAGAGGTGTATAGTCAATGCATTGACTACTATATATAATATGGTGAGTAGCAAAATTGAGTTTGTAAAACTAATCTACCCGTCTTTCCGACCACATTGGATAAACTACGTATTTGGGAAATAATGTTAGAAGTATATCATGTTCTATTCCAAATTTCTCGCGTGCAACGATTATATCCATAGGATTTTAAACTAATTTTTTTTTCATATTATTTGATTAGTATAAAATATTTAAAATTATTTTAAAAGGGATTTTAGTATCTAAATAACGTTATTTTTGATATTATTGGAGGACGGGAAGGAATTAGAATTGATTCCATCACTTGAAAGGATAAAGGATCTCAACCAATTGAGTTATATATTTCTCGCCCTCTATAATAATGATATTTAAAATTTCAATAATGACATTTAATTTATTTCATTGTTATTAGTCTTTCATCTTGTTGTATATAGAAAGAAAAGATGCACAAGAAACATGTGCCAATTAAAGAATTTATAGTACTGCTCAATCAATTTGGATTGATATGTAGCAAGAAATTGCACTCCTTAATTTGAAACATGTCTCCACGTACATATTACATATATTTCTCTACGTAACATATTTGAATAATCCATGATTTCAAGATATGAATCCAAAATGCTAACTCCTAGTTAGAAACGTGTGATTCTTTATTATTTGGAAGATTATAGGAAATGGATAACAAAGAAGACTTTGACCACGCATAATAGAAGTGTAGTATATTCTAGAATATTTATGCCTATGACATAAAATTTGAATAAATAAATATTAGAAAGTGTATACTTTAGAAATATAAATTATAATCTGAGATGAACCTAGTTATTGAATTGTATTTTTTTTTTTGTTTCCTTTAATTAATTTGTATGTTCTTTATAATTACAACAACAATATATAACATATATATCCAATATAATCTCACAAGTTTTATATCTTGTGAAAGTGAAGATATTGTTTTCGATTCAAATACTTTAAAACATATCAATAACAATTATTGAAAGAATTAAATTGCCTAGTCTTTACATATACATATAAAAACAAGTAAAACTAAAACTTGTGTGGTCCTTTATAAGGATATATATGGTTCATGAGAATTACGTTACGAAGATTATATATACGAAGTCGCTTTCATGATCTCTCCACGTTATATGTGAAAACAAGATTGTACGTACGTACAAATTTTGCTTCCTTCTTTTTCATTCTAACAAATGGAGCAATGCAAATCAATTCTCAAGTAAATTGTCACTTCAGGCCGAGACCAGATTTGTAGTTTCATGAGATTTTATTTTAAAACAAAATAATTTCATGTCTTCATTTTCCTTTTTTGTCGTTGACGGAAAATAAAAAATGGTACTCTAATTTTTTTTGTACTTTTATCGAAGTTTTTATTCAAGAGATAAGTGTGATTTCAAAATCGGAAATGATAAACCTACGAAACACTCTCATTAATGGGTCTATATTTGCAGCGGTATATGTTTAGATAACTACATTTGTTTGTCAAATAATATACACTAATAACTAATTTATATATAACATGTAAGTTTATATATATATTCGTGAACTGCGTATTATTTTCAATAAATTAGTCAAAAACCATTGCGCTTCAAATATTATTAAAAAAAATACTCTTACTAAATAAAGTAAACACTTCCACGACCTAGGGAAATGATGGTTTTTACCAGCAACGTTGGGAACATATCCAAGAGAAGAGAATCATAATTACTGGCTGCAAGACCTTGAAAACATATATTCCATGCAAAATTAATATTATCTTTTAATTTATTTTTTTAATAAAAAATTAGTTGTTAGTAAAAATCTCGAGGAATTTCATGCAAAATTAACGTGCTAGTCATAACTTTAAAAATACAATAAATTCAGATAAATTATGGAAAAAATTATATAAAATACTCCCTCTGTTCCATATTAAGTTAATTGTAGGAGAAATTTTTATGTTTCAAAATAAGTGAATCGTTCACTTTTCAAGGGATATGTTGGAAATTTTTTCCAATTTTACCCTCCATTATTTAAGTTTCTAAGGTTGAGTTTTGTATGAGAAATAAATGATGTATTAAATGAGTGTGTAGTTTGAAAAGGGTAAAAATGAAAAAACATGATTAAATTTTGTCTTTGTTTCTTTTTCTTAATATGTGTGAAATGACCCAACAATTCACTTAATATGAAACGGAGAGAGTATTTAATAGTATATCCTGCTAAAGTCTATGTATCAACTAAACAACCATGATATAATGTGGAAATAAATTCGATCTAATTATAGCAGTACATATTAATTTTCTAATTATGATTATTTAACTACAATTAATCAAGACATCCATCGACCATATGGATGATATTCTTCATTAACTTAAATGTAACAATAATAAATATATTAACATGCTAATCACGGTTTTTTTAAACTACGTTCTAGATTAGGCCCCCTTCGACCATGTGGATGATATTTTTCCATTAATTAAAAAATATTCTATAATGGTTGTCTCATTTTTCTTTGGGTGCAACTGTGCAAGCAATAGAAAAAAGAAATTTTCAATTTTGATATCTCATTTATGATCGTGAGATTAAGTTAAAATTACTACGAAATAATTCAATTTGCATCTGCACGTTAATATATAAATTTCAACTCTGCAATTCTGGTTTAGTTAATTCAATAACATTGACATGGTAAATCATGTACAATAATGTGCTAATTACGATTTTTTAACTACTATATGACACCTTGATATTCACGTGGATAACAAATAATGCAGGACACATTTTTTGAAACACAATTGACAATTACATGGATTAAAATATTATGCTTACTCTAGAGTAACAATACGATGTATACAATTTAAACTTGTAGATTTTAAAAAAATAGAGATACGCTGTAAATTCCTCCAGTAAATAAGTGAATAGTTTTGTCTACGTCTACAGACAAGTACTCCATATGTACAATGATAAAAATGAAAATATTAAATTATACTGCAAACTAAAATTATTTAGCTGGACAAAAGTCCAGAAATAGAATTTTGATTAAACATTTGGGATATCGAGAAGTTCCCTCAAATAAATCATTGTTAAATTGACTAATAGAAATAAATGGAAAAAAGACGAAAAAGTTTTACCATGTACCAATTTTAAAAGGAAGTTAAAAAGTCGTTCCTCGCTAAAAATTTTCTGCTAATAAATACTAGAGTAGTTTATTTTCTTGGGATTTCTTCTACCTAGAATAGTATTCCCTCCGTCTATTTAATGCTTTAAAAAATAACTATAATTAATACCTAATAAAGATATAAATTATTGTATAATTTTTTACACTACAATTTATAATATAGTGAACAAATAAAATTGAACAAATTAAATGAATGAAGTTTATCGTTGTAGAATTTTGTTAGCTTTTGAAAATTATTTATTGCCAGAAATGAGGGATAATAATTGAATCTAAAAGGACAAGAAAACAATATTCGAAAAGCCAATAGCAGGCAATTTTTTGATTCAAGGAAATTCAAAATTTGAAGAAATAGACACACAGATTAATTAAAGAATATTCAATATTACATATAAAATTATTTTAACTATATATAAATAATATAATTTTTTACTAAAATAAATTCGAATGAACCACCTACCATAAGATAACTCCGCCCCTCATCTACTTGTGGGAGGTGGGGCTGGGGGATAGGAAAAAAAGCCAAAAAGAAACTTAGAAAAGCTAGGGGAAAGAAATTTAATGAGAGTGGATAAGCTTTATTGAATTATCTGGAGGATTACAATAGGATGTGCGTTTCCTTATCATGGCCAAGTCAGCTAGTTTCTATTTATTTTAAGTCTAACACTGAAATTAAATTTGAGTATGAGATCAAGAAATTAAGTGATTTTTTTAATTTATTCGAGTATTAATAAGTAGAATTATTTGGTTTATGAAAAGTAATTATAAGTATTTTGTAGAATTAATTAAAATAAATTATTTGAATATCATAATAATTATTTAAAAAGAAAAAAGAAAATTCACCTACTTTCTAGGAGGAACACGTTATCTATGTAGCTTGGAACAAGAAAAAAAAGACACAGCTGAAGAAAAGCGAAACAGATTGGATGTCTATTTTAGTACAAAGAAGATGAACCTAAGGCAGATAAAAGGGCACATATTATTAATTTATTACTATTGTCATTAGATTAACAAAATTTTAATGATTTTATTTTTTAAAAATCAAGTTATTGATTTGATTTTTTAGTATTGGACTATTTTGGTAAATTGACAATCCATTAAAAGTACAGTAATTTACTAGTTTTCTCCTTTATGGTTATTAGATATTAATATTGATACTATGTCAATATTTGTAAGTCATGTATTTACTTGATTTTCAATGTATAAGTTTTTGTGAAAGAAGTAAATTAGAACATGAAGTCAAATATTGCTTCTTATAAAGTTTAGGTGCTCAACAGATATTGAGTGTTACGTATTCCTAAAGCCTATTTTATTAAATCAGGTGAGTATTGTAAAACTAGACAAATATATATGTTCATCATTTTTACATTTTTTATTTGTCTCACTCTAGTTTTCAAAAGCATTATGTTATTTACAACTAATTTGCTTATTTCATGTATCACATCTTTTGTTGGATCGAGTCAAATTATTAAAGAAATTATATATTTATTTATGAATATTTTTTAGTGAGTAAATTGAACATCGAATTATTAATGACCAAAAATCGATAAAAATATATAAAACTGAACCGAATGATACAGGTCACGCTAATTTGAATTTCGGAAGTGTTGAAGGTTTTTGTCCGTATTATGAGTTTTGTCTATCCCACTTGGATAAAATCTAATGAGAAAATGAGCACACTTAAGAATGATCAACAACTATGATTAAGTTCTTCCCACTTCCCATTAATTCACTAATAGACTGTCAACATGTTTATATCGTCCACAACAAATATCCCTCTAATCGTCATTATCCACTAAACGAGTTTTAACAGTTTGAGAATGCTATAGAGTACAAGCAAACACAAATTTAATTGACGACTCCACATAGGTTGATTATTCTAAAAAATGGTTCGAACAGGAAATAAATAAACAAATACATTTTGGCATCTCTAAAGTTGGATGATTGGAATAAAAGAAAGCCACACTCAAAAGATTACTCAAGTCGAAAAGTGATATATTTGACGAGTTTTTAATGATATGCTAAACCAATGCCATAATTTTAAAAAAAGTTGAACATGTAAACTAGAATCAAACATTCTGTGCATGTATAACAATGGCACATTATAGATTACATGTAAAACATATACGTACGTAATATTATAAAAACAAACAAATAATACAAAGGCAAAGAAAATACTCAATATATTGTAATAAATAGCAACAACATAATATGTAAAGTAATAATATGATAATATCCGCATTAAAAAAATATGCTAATGTTCCACTATTTATTTTCATATCGTCATAAATAAGGAAAAGGCGAAAAGGGTTAGATTTCCTGTTTCATATAAGCTTGGGCTGGGCTTTCTTTTCTAAAAAGAATTGTTTGGTTTGGGCCTTAGAGCTAGTCCACTAGACTTATTGTTTTATTTATGAGAAAATTATGCGGATAAATAAATATATACTAGTTAATTAGATTACATAGTTATACTTTAAATTGATTATGCCTCGCCACTAACATATAGCATTGATTATGATTTGAATTTGTATAGAAAAATATACAAACATTGCAAATCATACAAATGCTATTTGAACGTTTATTTGAGCCTATTAAATTTGAAGACTAAGCTGTTTATGAAAACTTAACCCTTATTTATTGACTGATTAATGGAATGGCTTACCAGGCTAAAAAAGCAATTTCTTAAAAAAAAAAAAAAAAAAAATCTTGCGAGTTGCTCCATGCCCGATAGTCCATAATATTGTTTTCCTTCCTCTAAAGTTCTGTAAATTTGTCGAAAACCTCAAAAGTCTTTAGTTGGCTGCTTTTGCCCAATCATTTCTGTTTTATGATTTTCTAGTCCTTGTAATTTGCATCAAAACCAATTTTGTCACATGTACTTCCTCATTAGCTCGGAGATTCACGTTCAAACAGATTTTCGCCATTGTTAACACCTCCTCTGCTTCATCACCATGTCCTCAACCGCCGACCAAACGGAATTGCAAAAAGAAGCAGAAGCTCCGGCCACCGTCACAGGAGATACTGCGATCCCGTCGGAGGAAGCACCAGCAGCCGGTGCGGGAGATCCGAAACCCGAGGAATCCAAAGAAGTTCCTACGCAATCCGGAGATGTACAGTCAAACGATGCAGAGGCCGCAAAATCTGACGACAAGTTGACGATATACAACGAGGCGAGTGATTTAGATCCCAAGGCAAATGAGAGAGATATTTCTAGCCAGTCTGGAGATGTACAGTTCAACAATGCAGAGTCCTCGGAATTGATCCGATCGAACAAGACAAGTGATTCAGATCCCAAAGCGGATGAGTCGAAGGATGTTGCCAACTCGAAGCTGCTAAAAAAGGATGAAGGTAGCCGAACATTTACAATGAGAGAGTTGTTGGATGAATTGAAGAATGGTGATGCCAATGAAGATTCTGAAGCGGAAAGACGAGAAGGCGATACTCCTCGCAGGTTTGTGTCCGCTGGCTGGCTTCTCTATAAAATGCAATGCATCTTTCAATTGCGGAACTGAGAGTATCATTAATGTATACTTATTAATACTAAAAAATAACATCTACATGGTAGATTGAATCAGATGCTTCTGTATTGAAAGTGCATTCTCGAATGTACAGCTTACTGATCCAAAGTTAACTATAGCTGACTGCTGACACAAAAACAATGAAGGTCATGCTATTGGATGATATGATCATACATGAAGATAAATACAAGACAAAGAAAACTTTACTACAAAACTAGTTAATAAAAGAAGGTGATATCTTGGTGAACAGTGAGAGTGCATTCTTGATTGTAAAATATACTCGTCCAAGTTAACTGTAGCTGATTCTAACGCAACAAAGTCCTGATAGTTTTGATCTAATGACCATGAACAAAAATATATGAAGCACAAATAAAATTTGACAAAAAAAGTGAATAAGATTGAAGAAGATTATATAGCAGACACAAATCCAAGTAAGCACACTTGCTTGGAGAAAATAACCATGAATGAAAGTAAACTTACCACTAACAAAATTTGACAAGAAAATGAACATGATTGAAGAAGATGATGGCTTGTTTATGAGTTATGACCATGCCAGCATCTGAAGGTCAACACTTACCTTCTTGTCTTGACCACACAAAATGTCTTTAAAGTATTCTGAGTGCCTCAGTAGCATAATCATGGGTTTAAAGCTGAAGGTTTGCCTCTTGTGTAATTAATGCTTCACATTAGTTGAGGCTTCTGTTTTGATCCTCGAGAATAGATTCAGACATCATTTTCTGATAATAAGAGCTATACTTAACACTTCATGATATTTAACATAATCTAATCCCAAATGAACTTTAAGGGAGACAGAATAGCTCGCTAGTTTCTCCAGAGATGTAAGAGTTGAAAGCATTTTGATTGTTTGAACAGTGCAATCAATTTATTTAATCTATCATCTTTTGAACAATCTCTGCTGTTTATTTTGAATCACTTCTACAGCCACAAATAGTTCAGCTTGACCTCAATACCTCAAGACATATACTGTTTCTTATTCTTTTTTATTTTTAACATTAAGAAGCCTATAACTTACATTTCCTGTTACTTATGAATTTGATTACCAGTCAACGAAGCACTCAGCAGCACGCAGAAAGTAATGCTGCCTTGGAGTTGATTAACAGCGTCACAGGTGTTGACGAGGAGGGCCGATCTCGCCAACGGATTCTAACATATGCTGCACGGAGGTACATCTAATCTTTAGCAGCACTTTAGTTACGGTGTCACATATCTTAATTGGGCTTAGGCTGTCATTCCAAATTCTAATTTCATGACAAGTAATATGGTTTGTAAATCAAGAGGCCTCCAGACAATTCACCTTCTTCAAGGAGTCAGAGTTCTTTTTTTGGTTATTTATATGATAGGTAATGATTTTATTGAGATTTCTCAAATACTAACTGGGTGCTGGGAATGTACATTCCAAAAGGAAAACTCAGTTCCTCTTCAATCCTGTAATGAAAGTAGAAGTCTAACGTGGTGTCAATTTCTATTATGAAAAACTTGACACGAGCAATTGTATATATCTGAGCATGCTGTCTTCGTTTTCTTCAGAATAGTAATGATTTCTTTCACCGTAAATCATCCATCATATAGTTGCACTATGATATTCAAATTTTGAAGTTTACCAAAATTCCTCCTCGGGTCCAGCTTACCAGTATCTCCTTCATTGCCTTTGGAGTGGTCCATTTCACCTCAAATATATCCAATAGCATGCTCCATATCCAATTGATTATGTCATACAAAACACATCTGTTATAGATGTATAGTCCCCTTCTCTGTAGGTTGTGCTGGGTTAGGTAAGCCTCCTTAGCCACCAACCAAGTAAAACATGCCAATTTATGGGGATTTCCATTTTCCATGACTTTCCTCCACGGGTGAATCGGGATGTGAGATATTTACCCCTTTAAAATAGTTCGTGACTGGATATGATAGCGTATTCACTGAGTGCTCTGTGTAAGATTGTTCATCTCAAAACATGAGAATTAATTGAACACTTTGAAATGTTATTGATAGGACCGCAAAATGAATTGCTATCTTGTGGGAGAAGAAAAAAGAAAAAAACTTTGAAGTGGGAAACAACAGTTTCAATATCTGTTCCATTTTATATTGAGAATAGATTCTCGTTTCTGTCAATGTGGGTTTTCTTGGTGACTTTGTTTATATTCTCGTATCCGTCTGGTTAATGCATTCCCTCCTTGTGGCTTACAATGGGTATTTGTTGTTGGTCTGCTTAGTGCCTTTGTGCACAATTCTTGTAGATCTGAACTGCATAGAATTTTCACATATTAAGCTTTGATATAAGGCCTTTCTGAGTTCCGATCTTTGTGCAGGTATGCTAGTGCACTAGAGCGAAATCAAGAAGATTATGATGCGCTTTATAATTGGGCACTGGTTCTTCAGGTAATTTGGTTTCTCAGTTCTCTGGACTGATTGTCTTGCAGTTTTCTTTATATCATCCTATGCAAGCTTTTTCTAGGAATGACCAATAGATAAGGAAAAAAAGAATGCGAGAAAGAGAAATCCAGTTGTCTAAGTATTAAAGGATCTGAATCTTCCTTGCATTAGAAAAAAATGAAATTATTCATGGTTTGATAATTCCTGGTTTTGACTTTTCATGCAGGAAAGTGCAGATAATGTAAGCCCAGATTCCACTTCACCTTCAAAAGATTCTTTGCTTGAAGAGGCATGCAAAAAGTATGAGGAGGCAACCCGTCTTTGTCCTACGCTGAATGATGTATGCGCTCAAACATAGTCTTTTGATTTTTTAACAATTCATATATTTAAGATGTAAAGTTGTGTAAATGTAACTGGTGTAGGTTACATTGTTTTGTTGGATTAAGTAACATTTACGTGAAGACCAGATTACTTTATTTGAAAAGTCACTATTTATTGGCCTATGTTATGATCTCTCACTATTGTCATACATATTAGCTATCTATCTGATGGTTTTCTTTTTGCTATAACCTTTTCATTATTCCCCAGCAGCAAACCCGCAACCTTGTACTAAATTCCAAATTCAATACTATATTGTCCATTTCCATTGAAGTGAATCCATTGACATTGAGTTGCAGGATCAATTGGTATTGCTGAAGTTCCTAACCTTAATATTGACATGCACCCACACACACATACATGTAAATATATAGTATTATAGTCGAAGCATTATAACACAGTATCAATGATTGGTAAAGATTCAGCTTCTGAACAAGGGCCTCGTTTTATCTCTCTTGTTCCTATTTGTCTCAGGCTTACTACAATTGGGCCATTGCAATATCTGATCGAGCCAAAATCAGGGGTCGTACAAAAGAAGCTGAAGAACTTTGGAAGCAGGTATTGTTACACTATTATGTTATTTTCTCATTTCCTCATGGGCAAAAAGAATGCCTGTTTGGTCGTTAGAGACATCTTTCCTCATCTATGTTTCCATGTTCTGTTAGTAGATGTATAAACTTTGCAAGAACAATAGATGAAGATATGTGAAGTTATTCTGATTTTTTTTTTCTTTCTTTTTTTTTTTCTTTTTTTCTTTTTTAAGTAGAAGTTATTCTGAATTATTGTCGCACTTGAACAACCATTTTGGTATCATTTTGCCTTGCTTTCTTTGTTACCTAGTTGAGGGCTGTTAGGTAGCAAGGATTGGTTTAAGTTTCAGAATGTAGAAAGGAAAATTTAAATTGTTCCCTATTCTTCTCATTGTCCAACCTTCCTCTCATCTTTACAAACACACGTCCACCCCCCCCCCCCCCCCAAAAAAAAAAACCAAACCCCACCCAATCTTTGTCACCCTATTCATTCAATTTCCTTCACATATAATTTTTTTCCTCTTCTTCTGTGACCCCTACTATCCTTTATCCCTGTTCCACATCATTCCCACTCTCACCTCTGCACTACCTTTCCATGGCTCACTAGCATGTTCGTTCTTTTCTTCTTTCCAACTTTGCTAAAAACTGCTTTTAATCCTGCCAAGGATTCATCTATTTGGTGGTAAAAACTTCATTTAATTAGAGAAAATGTATTATTTTGATATTTATACAAACAAACTACAAACACATTTTTTGCGTTTTGATTGGCAACTTACAATTTCATCATTTACAATAAAATTCATCCTTATTCAACAAACTTTTCTTGTTCTTTTAAATTTTCAGGCAACAAAGAACTATGAAAAGGCTGTCCAGCTCAATTGGAACAGTCCACAGGTAATTTCTAATCTAATTTAACTAACCGTAATATTGTCTAGTTCTCTGGTTTTTCTTTTCCAGACCATAGCTTTTGCTGCTTCTGTCCTGTGATGCATTATTTTATCTTCTAGTGATCTATTTTGGACTTTTTCTTGTCCTTAAGAGTTTTTCCTACCTAATTCCTTTGACTCATTCCAGGCATTGAACAACTGGGGACTTGCCTTGCAGGTATCTTTACTTGAAAAAACCTACCCTGGACAATCTTTTTCCGACTTTAATGTATTGACTTTAGTGTAATTTATGTCATTATAGTTCCTGAGTTTTGCTGTGTATTTCAGTTTGCTGAATTGAAATCTGACCTTATTCTTTCCGAAATACATCCAGGAACTCAGTGCAATTATTCCTGCAAGAGAAAAGTTAACAATTGTCAAAACAGCAATTAGTAAGGTACTGGTGTTATTTGACACAGAGGCGAAATATGAAGAATAAACTGCAAACTCATTTAAGTCTAATAGTTTGGTAGAATCCTAAGAAACATTCTTTATCTAATTCTTGTTTATGCTCACATGTCACTCATCAATTCTTATGAACTTGCAGTTTCGTGCAGCAATCCAACTGCAATTTGATTTTCATAGGGCAATCTACAACCTTGGAACTGTTCTGGTGGGTTTAACATATTTGCACCTTCTGGCTTCTGTACTTGCGAGAGTGATGATCATTTACAGCAACCTCGTCCTTTCTTAAGTGAAAATTGAAAGAACTTAAACAATGTGAAAGAACAATCTGGAAATGATGATAACCTTCTTTTTGCACCATTTTTTTTGCAGTATGGATTAGCAGAGGACATGTCAAGAACAGGGGGAGCTGTTAATGCTAAAGAGATTTCTCCTAATGAGTTGTACAGCCAGTCTGCGATTTACATTGCTGCTGCACATGCACTTAAACCAAATTACTCGGTAGGTCATCTATATTTGAAATATATGACTCCATTTATCTCCATTGTATTTCTGTTTGTATAGAAATTTGGTTGTGATGAAAAGGGGAAGGAGTGGAGTGGGAACATTGAGTAAAGTTAGAAATGCATTTTCTCTAATCCATGCCTTCCCTTACAATTTCTTCGAACTAATCTGCTACTGACATGGTAACTGTTGGTGCTGGTGTCATTATCTCTTATTAACTCTATACTCTGGTTTGGCTAGCCATATCAAAAGAGATTATTAACTTCTTATCCTGTTATATACATTGTAATGGAAGGGAATTCAAGATTTTAATCATAATTCTGTTACCTAGTGAAGGAAAGTTGTGATCAGCAAGCTAGTGGCTATTCTTCTATTTTAACTTCTTGTGGAGTTCCCACCTTCTCTGTTGTCCTCATTTCACCTGGCTGTCGTTGTGCAGGTTTATACAAGTGCCTTGAAGCTTGTGCGATCTATGGTATGTATTTTTGCTTGGATCCTGTAGTTTCTGAATAGTCCCCTTCTTATTTTGTTGTATTTGTTTTATTATGCATGAAACCTTGGATATATACGAAATTATATGCAGCTAAAGAGAAGTCTGAAGTGAACACAGGAGATAATAAAGCCCTTTTTTGATAGATTTGAAATCTTTTCTTTTTTTTTGAAATCGGTAACTTTAGATTTGAAATCTAGTAAGAATCAAAATGGGAGTTTCTTACATCGTTCTAACAACACAGATGAGGGGAGAACAATTTTACATTATGATGATCAAAATTCAAAATGGTTGAGAGCTTTTATATGAAATAGCAAATACTCATTTTATTTATTTGTATATTCAAAGGAGCTGTTTAGTATGGCAAAAGCAATAGGAAAAGGTCAATGAGAAGTTGATGAGACCTCTTAAACTAATCTCTCTCTCGGTCTCTCCGGTCAGTGAGAAAGTAGAAATGAGAACAACTTTTTATTTTGGAACTACATTGAATAAATTTGTCATTCTAATTTAATCATTACTAAGTTGGATCCCTTCCATCTTTTTACTGAAAAAACACAACTTCTTGCTTTGCCGTTAAATATCATTTGCAATAGTCTAGTGAAGCAAGTGGTCTAAGTATGTAATATTTTGATTATTTGGATAGGCATATGGTGAAGCTCTTTATTCTTTAGCATATTTGATCTTACTGGGCATGTAAGTTTGTCAAATCATGCAATCAAGTTCTAAAAGCACTTCTCTGTTTCAGCTACCTCTGCCCTACCTAAAGGTCGGATATCTCACTTCACCCCCTGCTGGTAATCCACTCGCACCACACAGTGACTGGAAGCGTTCTCAGTTTGTTTTGAATCACGAAGGACTTCAACAGGTGAAAACATTTCCATGCCTCAGTTTGCGTGCAATAAATACACTACATTTATGGACACAAGCCTGATTTTTTTTTCTTCACGGAGAGTTTAAAAACTCTACCTCCATATGGAGACATGTCTTGCATTTGAAATTTTCATGCTATGAGGTTTTACCACAATTATAATGGCATAATTAAATTAAGCTAGTGTTTGGCCATAGATTCCCAAGTACTTATGGGAAACCAAATCTGAGTGAAGTTTGGATTGAAATTTCAAAATGTTTTTGACCGTAGCTTTCGAAACATGTCACCCCCCCCCCCAATTCTATAATCTATTAAAAATTCTCGTAAGTTCGGCACAAAATTATCATTAACTAGATCATACATTATCCTAAAACCATAACACACTATTTTGATAAAAACTACTAATAGCGCAATAAATAGCTCTGCAATTTGTCAAATTATAATTAATTACGAAGATCCATCAGTGAAAATAAATAATAAAAAGGGTACCAACTAGCTATTTTTTAAAAATATAATCTTCCCACATTCTACGAATAGTTTCTTCACAGTGAGTATACTTCTCCAGAATCAGACAACCGAAAAGGATAGACAGTAATTGGTTGTGGTCATGAATAGATGGGCTTTCTTATAAAATAACTAATTCCTTTTCCTGCACTAATTCCTTTTTTATGAATAAATGGGCTCTTTTATAACTAATTCCTTTTCCTGCTTGCTAATAGGTGGCAGTGTGATCATCTCATCTAAAAAGTTTAAGCTATTAGAAAGAGCACACACTTATGCTCTTAATTATGTCTTCAACATGATGGATCTGAGTGTTCTTGCATGTTTAAGTTGATACAGAATTGTAGTTCCCTTACTAGTAATTAACTAATCCTTTTCCTACTTGGAACAGATCAGTAAAGTTGATCAAAGACACATGTCAAGAAGCCTTTCATCAAATTCAGCAGATACGAGTCCTAGTAGACAAGCAATTAAAGTTGATGTGCCAGATATCATCTCTGTATCAGCCTGTGCAGATCTTACATTACCACCCGGCGCAGGCCTCCGTATTGATACGATTCATGGGCCAGTTTACATGGTAATGCTTCATGCTTTCTCAACTTACATTTTCCACTTTTGATGTCTCCTGCGGCTACTTCTAATAGCTATTTGAGCTCATGGATGAAATATGCCTTGTAGAACAGCAGTTGTTTGATTGCTATATTCTCTAACTTGATAATCAGTGTCAGATCCCGTCCTATACAAACCTATGAATTGAGACAGCATTACATATGTTTCTTAATTATTTGAAACAATCATATTCTCTTACAACACGGGCAATGAAAATTACAAGTTATTTATGGATTATTTTAGAAGGGGGGTAACTTCTTGTAATTCATCAATAAAGCTAATGTTTGCTACGTAGGGTGTTTTGATTGCTTCCTTTAGCAGATGATTTGATATTCCTAAAGTCATTGCCTCCTTGGCAAAACGGGCCCATCCTTTCATTGTGCCTTATGCCTTCATGTTTTGAATTTTATGGAATATTATTGACATCAAGCCTGCACCTACCCTTTGCTGTACTTGAACTGTTTACTGTGGTGACTGAATCACCTTTCTTCATCTTGTGATGGAAATTTGGTTATCCTTTAGACACGAGTTGACTTTTATGAGCTATCGATGTCCACTTTGATTATGTCAAGTCTACTTTTCGTTCTCTGTGGTCATAGCGAGAATTCCCTGATTGTAATGCCCTCCTTCCCTCTCTTACTCTCGTGCCACAGAAAGGCCTACTTTGGTAACATCTAAAACTGCATTTGGGCTGTCTTCAGATATCATCCACTCTTCGAACAGACCCATTTGTCTTATCTTTATCAGTTTATCTCACATCTAGCCCACTCAATTATATTTTCAGTCCTTACTTTCTGAGTAGGACTTGTTTTCAGGTTTGTACAAAGATATTGTGGTAATATCACTAATTTTAAGCTACCTTTACAAATCGTGCTATCTATATTTGGTCTGTTCAGAAAAGATAACAAATGGTTTACGGAGGTGAAGATGAACATTGTGTGCAGAT
>JAPFFP010000103.1:23600930-23620762 GCA_026153255.1 Solanum medicagineum | reverse complement strand
TGTGGACATATCATTCCCGTTCCCACATAAGTCAAGCTAAAATCAAAGTAAAATCTACACCACAACAGAATAAAAAGTAAGTGAAATAATAAAGTGTTCCTACTATACACTTGTGACTCAGATAAACATGGGGTTGTCGACATACGTCTGTTTCCAGGCTTTTAATCCAAAAGTAGGGAACTGTTGAAATCCACAATCCTGTTTGCCAGTATAAAACCACTGAAAGAAAGCCCAGCTAAAACTATAGGAAAAGAACTTGAGGAAACCTTTCACTTGCTTTCTGCAAAATAATCAACAGTTTTTAATAACTTAAAAAGAAAGCTTTCTTTAAGAAAAAAAGTAATTTTACCTAGCTTTTTTATCATTCTTTCCATGAAATCCATTAATTAAAACAGCAGTAGCCATCCCAGTTGGAAAAGTCAACTTGTAATCCACTATCAAGACCTGTGCATAATTGGAAAGCAATATTGATTTCATCAATTAATAATGAAAATTCAAATGTTAAAAAAGAACTTTTAAGGTTTTAAAATACCTTCCTAAGAGGAACTAATACAAAAAGTCCAATAAAACAAACAACAAGAAGATATCCAGTCATCCAACCAATTTCAAGTTTCTTATAACTGTTTGATGTATTTCCAACTGTTCCAACCCCTGCTAGTTCATAAGTTTTCTTGTCCATTCCCAATAAATAAGATCCTAGTCCACCTGCATAATCACAAATAATTAATTAAAAATATATGTAACTAAAACAACACATTAGTACATTAATTATGATGATACCTCCAAGAGCAATGCTGTAACAGGCTACAGAACATGTTTGTATCATTGTATTTTCCTGTCTTGTAAAAGGAACAGAGACGAATCCGAGTTTTTTAAGGATCTTAGTCCAGGCCTGAATGAAAACATAGGCAAGAAGAGCAGCTGATACGTTGAGATTAGGATTGATCCCAGTTGTAAGGTTCATTTTCATCTGTATCACACTGTAAATGCAACCAATAATTGTACTAGCAATCAATCCTCGTAACGTGATCTGTTTAGTCCAAGGTTGAATTCTCATCGCGCTTTCTGACAACTCATCCTCCTCCTCCTCCCCCTCCACGCATTCATTGCCAACTTGCTCTAGCTCTCTGTTGTTATTATTCATGACTTCAACTGGTGCAGTTCAAAGTCACAGTTTAAGCATACGACATAATTACTATTATTTTTTCTTTGAAATGGAAGAGAAAGACATACCTTGAGGAAGAGCTGAAATGTTAGCTTCGATGGTGGAAGGTACAAATAAAACTAATACAAATATAATGAAGTAGAGCTGCTAATAATTCTTGGGAATATTTTTAACCAAAAGAAGATATTAAACTGAAAGAATGAAACTTTTTATAGTGAAGTGAATAGTGAACAATTCATATGGGATTTGTCTTCAACTTTATTACCTTTTGGATCTGGTCCTAGAATTTTGGATTTGTACCTTTTTTTTCTTAGTCATATGATATTACTTCCATAATGTCAACAGTCTATCAAACACGACTTTGATTGTGAAAAATAAAGATGATTTTTTGGAGATACAAAATATAGGATATTTGTAGATACTTATATTTAGAAAATCTAGATATTACAGAGCATTAAATATTTTAAATTATAAAATAGTCTGAATTTTTATGAGATAGTTAGAAGATTTGCAAAGATATTTCTTATAGATGTATCTAAAATGACTTCTAGAAGCATCCTTAGACAAGTATAGTATAAATAGGAGTAACCTTAGTCATTTGCAAATCAACTTAAATCATAGAGTCTTCTTCCTTAACAAAGTTCTTATTTTTAAAATATTCCTTCTCATTTCTAGCTTCCTCTTCTTTTATTTTTCTCCGACCATATTTATAATATTGCACTAGTTATGTTGTTGTTTATATAATTGTAGTGTACGTTGACTAGTCTTATGATGAATATTAATTATTTTTTCCATGGTACTAAGAAAGACAATTTATGTTTATGTATGTACCCACACAAAAAAGATAGGAAAAAGTAACCACCATATATGGAGAGACTTCATTTAACGACTTTCTTGCTGGCATGGTGACCTTATCATTGACCTCCACATGCATTATTGGAATCATGGATGTAGCTGGAATTTAGATTTGTGAGTTCGAGATTTTAATTTTTAAGTTAATGTACTATGAATTAATAATTTGTATATAGTTAATGAATTTTTAAAAAAGAAATATAAGATTTAAATGAAAGTTATTGAGTTCATCTTTGCTAACTCCTAAACAATACTCTAACTCTACATCTAATTAATATCGTATGCACTTATACTCCCTCTGTCCCATATTAATTAAATTTGTGAGGTAATACATATATATTAAGAAAAATATTCAAAGACAAAATTTACACCATACTTTTTACTATTTTCCTTTGTGAAATCATAAATATGTAGTGTAATTCAACTTTGAACAATTTAATTATTTTGAACATTGAAAAAAAATTAAAAATTCAATTAATTTGAGACGAGAGAATTTTTTATGTGCAATCTATTTTTTTGAAAAAAATATGTCAATTAACTCGCCCTCACAAAATGACTCTACTATATGATGTGGATCATATTATAGTTACAAGAAACTTTTTAGAACAAGCTTAATATGGCAGGTTAAAAGAGTAATATAACATTTTATATTCAATTAAGTTATACTTAACTAGTTAATCTTTTTTAATGTAAAATAAAAATAAAAATAAAAATACGAATCCACAAGGATAATGTACTAGTAGAGGAGGTTTTTCCATCATAAAGTAACCCAACTTTTGGCATTTTATGTCTCTTTCTTTCTTTTGTTTTATTTTATTCATTTTTAATTTAGGAATGAATTTTAGCTCTTTATAAATCAATCTTTTTAACATTTTTGGATAAAGACGTGTATTAACCAGTAATGCTCAAAAAGGCTATAAAAATATATTCGAATATTATGATTGAAAGCTCTTTTTCGAATATAATGAGTGAAATGTCAGTTTTATATTTATTAAATAGAAATATGGACAGTGGAAAAATCATTCATCAATCTTTATCTGATTGGCTAAAAGGGTCAAAGAGATTCTTCCTGTTGGTTGCTTGACAAATGACAACTAAATACTTTTTCTACACAAATTTACAACAATTTGAAAAAGTCTAAAATCAAATCAAATCAATAATTTAATTTAAATAAATATCTTTGTTTACGTGTAGTCTTATATAAAGTGGTCGTAATAAGTATCCTCCATCTTTTTTAGAGAATATTTTAAATTTGGATTAAATTATTTTATGAGAATATTTTTAGTCTATTTGTTTAATATAAAAACATCTTTTTTTTGCATTTTATGGTTCTAACTTTCCATGCCATAATTTAACACCATAAGATTAATATGTGTTGATATATTTCATTAATTTTTAATTTAAAATTAAAGAATCAGATAAATAAATTAAAACGAATGAAATCACCTTTTGCCACTTCAATTAAAAAAAGTTTCACAATATCTCTAAAACGTCATTAAATAGACTAGGTAGAACAAAGTTCAGCCTAGCTAACTAGCTGAAGCCAAACAAATAATTGGGATATAAAAAAAATTGTTGTTGCATTTTGACTAATAATTCTAGCAGGCTATAAATAAATATCTATAGGTATGGCCCCAAATTGGACTTTTTGTACTTGACAATTTGGATAGTAAAACAAGATGCAAACATTGTTTAATGAAATAATTAGAGTATTTAAACAATTAATTAGGAAACAAGTACCTGAAAATTAGGCATAAGAAATAGAGGAAGGACGTGGACTGACTGACACCTAGCTACTTAATCATTCTCCCTTCTTTACTCTTAATCAATTAGCTAGTTGCTTTTTAATTCCAAATTAATTAGGTTTTGTAGTACAACTTTTTTACTAATCCACTTGAGTTCTCAGGCTTTTTCAAACGAGAAATCGTAAATCTTCACTTTTACACATAAAAAATTCAAAAAAGCAATTTTCTTAAATTCAATTTACAAATAGCCAAGACATCTTATTTCCTTATGTCCATCTTGCTCCGCCAACACTCAGATGTAGGATTGCATATTGATCGGTTTAAAGTTTATCGATTTGTAGATATGCTAAATCATTACAGAACTATTAAGATATTAATTCAAAAAAAATTATTTATTAAAAATTACTTAGAATAAAGGTGACAAATCAAATGAATCATACACATGAGTTGACAAATTGCATTTTGCTCAAAAGCAAACACTATCATATTGTAGAATAATCGAGAGTTTGAGACAGTAAAAAGTAAAAGTATGAAACAATCAAAGAATTTATATAATTATTTAATTTATTATCGAATTATCGATTAACTCGTTAGGAAAGAACCTAAAACCATTAAAAATTGATAATAAAAAAATTCAAACCATTACCAAAATCACTAATCCAATAACTCGTTATCGATAAACCTACCAAGATGATCTATTGATTTTTCGTTTTGAAAAGAAATGCAAAATGCATATTGTACAAGTTAAAAATAAATAAATAGAGAATAATTTTACGCTAATTATCAACTTACAATAATTGCTTAATCACATACACATTAATTGTGCAAATGGTATGTGCTTTGTAAAGCGCGCAAAGGTAAAGTTGATCTTTTCCACACTTTGTTTATTATTAATCTCATAATTACCAGTGTCAAGTAGCTTCTAATTACAGTTAAAATAGTAATTAATAATTATATAATGGATTGATTTTTCTTTTTATTTGCGCCTACCTCCACCACTTTTAGTGGAGTATCATCATCATCTCCTTGTTAAAAGCAACAAGAATAAGAAATTTTAAAAAAATATATATATAGATAATAGTACACAAAACCAAACTGTAATGTTAAGATTAATAATGTACATTTGTACTTTATAATTTGAGTCGATGGATGTTTCGGTACTTATGGGTATGGGGCTTGGTGCCATAATATTAGATAGGAACTTTTCGTGAGTAGATATTCAAACTAAACTCTGTTTTAATTTAACATTTTAATCGATTCTGATAAAATGTTTTCAGTTCAAATTTTGAAATTGCTAACTAATATGCAAATTTTATCTTTTGACGGTAATTTACAACACTTTCTTTTAATTTTATCTTGATTTAAAATGAACTACGCCTTGGAAAACTCATGTCTTACTTTTTAAACAAAAATATTTCCTATATATGTAGTCGTTCATTTTGTCCCTGTAATTTTTTTGTTGCTATGGCAAAATTCTGTCATAGAGTTAAAACACATAATATCTCATAATACAATGTGAAAATGGGGTTTTACAAAAAATAACAAAGAAAAGAACTTGCATCATTATAACAAAATATTATTAACTGTCTTGATATATATGTCCAAGTTGAAAACGCCCACAAAATGCGTGTGTTAGCCATGAACTAAAGTAACAAAAAGTTGAAAACGTCCACCGTCAGTTAAGTACTAAATTTTGAGTTAGAAGCATTGAAAATCTAATGACTTATAAATTTTGATCGTTTCATCATATCCTTCTTTGACTTACAGAGAGAGAAACATAGTCCTCCGAGTGAGAATTAATAGAACCCACTCTTGTTGCGTATAGAAAAAATTATTCTCATAATTTCTACATTGACTTGTATGGTTAAAGAAAAGTGAATAGAAGGAACAAAAATAAAAAGGTGTTTATCTTGGATTTGGACAATTGCATAAATTTCTACCTTAGAAATAGAATAGAAACAAAAAAAGGAATACGATAGTTGATTGATGGGTAATAGAGGCAAACACACGCCACTTGATGGATGCTTCCAAATCCTGAAGGGACAAATGGTTTAAATCAATTTGCAAGTATGGATAAAATTATTAAAAAAGAAATCTGGACAATCCAAAAAGTATTGAGTCCGCGCTTATATATTGTGAGTGGGGAGGGAGGGAGTAGAACTGAGGCCACTTGATAGAGACATAAGAAGGTTAGGTTGGATAAGATTAAACTTGATATAATTGTGTTGTAACTATTTCATCACTATAAATTATTTTATCTTCATATAAGCATTGATTAGAAAATCATTTTCTTTTCAATTTATACGACATAATTTTCAGTTAATGATCTCGATTTCATTCTTATTATGATGCATCTAAGCATGTGAAATGGTCAATGATATTGATTAAAAAACGTGCATACTTGTTCTACTTTCTCCCATGATAAATAAAACCAGTTATTAATTCATACTAACATGATATATCCCAAAAAGAACAATTGAACATAAAAAAAGGTACTTTTAGGTAAGTTTATAGGATACTTTAAAATTTGATGGGAGTGATATTAACATTTAACGATACTAAGTTTTTTTCTTATTTAATCGTAGAATTTAGAATTTAGTTACTCAACTAAGTCATATTTGCATTATATATTCCATCAAGAATTTATCAATTTCAATAATGTGAATTCAAAATTCTAGCTAAAAATGAAAGAATCTCGTTTATCTCAATGATCAATGATGCTCTAAATTTTAGAGGTTTCATACATGCACAAGCTAGTTTGGAGAGTAGGAGATTCCCTCCAAACTACAAACTTTATATGTGTCCAATTTCTCCCAAAGAGCCAAAAATAATGCGATGTAACCTTATGATACAAAATCATACAAATCTTATCTATAATTTATTGTGTTCCTCCCTAAGCCTTAACATATGTGTCTAAAAATACAAAAAGATTGAAACAACATAGGTTGATAAGCCTCTTGTGATTTTCAATTACTTGGATTTACTGTCTTTATCCAAGAGTTTAGCTAATATTCAATTTCTATCCACATCAGAAGAAATACTTTTTTTATTTTTACCTTCAGAAATTAACCAAGAAGGTTAAAACCTAAAAGGTGAATTTGAGTAAATTCAAAAAAATTTACATAAATATATCATATTCAGAAAATATTTATCATTTATAGCTATATAGTTCTAATACATTTATATTGCATGTATAATTCACTTTTAATACATAATGCAGATACGTTTTAAGACACTTATAAAACATTTATATTGCATACAAAATTACTTTTATACATATTGTAATTTTTTAAGCAAAACAAGTATTATATATTTTAATACATATATTACACATTAATTCACTTTTAATGCATAGTATAATTGCTATAAATTGTAAATATTTTTAAAGAAAAAATATAGTTAAAAGTAATTTATATCTTATAACAGAAACTAAAAAAAATTAATTATCTCTAAATTCAAAAACTAAATAATCCATTCACATAAGGATGGCCAATATACATTTTGAAGTGGATCTGGTGTTCCAACACTCATAGCCTCAACAGGCCCAAAATGACATTGCCCAAACCAAATGATATCAAAATTGATAAAAGTGAAGTGGCAGAATTTTTAGTAATGATATTTAAAATATAAACACATAAAGAAATATCTATTTTAAGTAATTTTTTGATAAAAAAGGTTAGGATTAGGTAAGTTTTTGATTTGGGTATATATCACTGCCCAATCCTTATATAGATTTGATTTTTTTTTAAACATTTCATGTTAATGTAGTTACTATGGTATTATTTCTGAATAAATTAGCCGTTTCAATCAAAAGGATAACTGCATAACAAATTGCGCATAAGTACACAAATTGCGCATAAAGTACGACGTACACAACTAACAATTTACGGATACTTTTGCCACCTATTTAAGAAACAACAACAAAATACCTAGTTACGTAGCATATCAAAACTCTGTTGGCCAATCCGCCTTCCTAGTTTATCGGTATGTTCCATTTAAGTTATCATAATAAAATTTGACATAATAGGAGTATTTTATGATGATAAGACTTACACTTCCTCTAACATGAAAGTCTAAAGCTCAAAGTACAAGGCAATCTTTGGAGGTTTTCTTTTTAGTTGTTATTATTTACGCCTTTTGAAAGTCAATTTGAATTAATTTTTAAAGTTAAATTAGATTATTTCTAAAATAAAAATTTTAAATATTTAAAAATTATTAAAAAAATAATCCTTTCCTTCCATTTTATGTGAGACCCTTTTTTTTTTCGTCTATCCCAAAAAGAATGTTATCTTATTCTAATCGAAAACACTTTACCGATAAAATTCTCTTTTTACCTATAATGGAATGATTCTCAACCACACAAACATTAAAAATTATTTTAGACCACAAATTTTAAATTTTTTTATTTTTTCTTAAACACGTGTATATTTAATTGGGTTTAATTTGTCGTTTTGCGACCTCCACCTTGTACGTCCCTAACTTTTCTGTGTCCGCTGACAATATGAAATTGTCAAAACCGCGTGCTCTCCAGCCCCAAGATTCTTCAAAAACAAACGTCGCCTCCTTGAATAAAACCCCTCATGATTCATTCCAATCAACAAAACAAGAATGTGTAAAGGGTTTCAGCCAAACGAGAGAGATTGCCTGAAAATCAAAGGCTTCTATCTCCATTTATCATTTTCATCAGTTACCGCCTTACCCGATTCTCTAACTCTGCATTATCTTCCCCGAATTAGTGAGAGTCCATTAGAGATTAACGACTCCAAGATCCGGTCCAATTCCCCCGGTTTCGTTACGCTCCACCGGGTCCTAACAACGAAAGGGGTTATTTACGGGAGTAGAGACAGAGTTAAAGCCAGCGAAGGAGTAAAATTCGAAATATTCATGGCTCATCTCAAGGTTATAAAGGGTATTTTCATGAATCTAGACAACCGTTGGAGAATCGACTGCAATTGCGCTTTGGAAAACGACGATTTACATGTCAAAGGGGCGGAGGTATGCGTCACCGCCGCTGATCAGTCGATTACTGAGAAGGTGGAAATGACGGTGAGAAAACGGCGGAGGAGCTGTTTCCAGAAGCTGGAGGAGATTCCTGAACAAAGAGAAGTTGAGTTTGATGAGTCTACCTGTTGCTGCTCCGAGTGTGAAGGTGAAGAAGAGTATTCCGACACGGCGGCGGAGGGAGTTGGGTGGGCAGTAGATGTAGGGATATGGGTGATGTGCCTTGGCGTGGGGGTGGGGTATTTGGTCTCTAGAGCTGCTTCTTCAAAGAGCTTAAGAAGAAGGAGATTCATATAATATTTTCAATTTTCTTTCCAACAAATAGGATAGTATCAGTAGCAAAGTTTTGTACCAGAATCTCACTCCGCTCACACACACACTCATCTTCATATCATATTATTGTTAATAAACAATCTTCTTTTTAAAAATTTAATAAAGAATTGTAATTTGGCTATTACTAATTGAAAAAAATAATTAATTCTTTGAGATGGGAAAAATATAATAAAGAGGTTGTTATTGATACTAGGCTTACAAAGCATAATAGAAGTAGGGAACATAAAAATAAGAACGACAGTAATGAGATAAATTTTAAAAGAAAAAGAGAGGAAGTACTCAATTTACCTACGTAACTAGTAAACACAATTTTCGAGCCATTATTTACGCTAATTTCACTATGCTGAGGAATGCTTTTAAGCTCAGAAGGAGTGGCTAGAGTTAGGTGCTGGTGTATTGTCATGTTTCCTTTGCATGCCTTTTAATTCGAGAAAAATGTTGACTTTTATAATAAATTGTTAACATGAATTATTTGAATTTTCATTTTCATGCCTCCCAAGTAAAAAGTGAAAAAAAGGTAGACCAATAACCTTTAATATAAGTAATCTTATAAGCTTGCTTACGCGCTTATTTTTTTAAGTCAATATAAAGAATATTAATCTGATGATTATGTATCGGAAGAATTTACCCCTTGTATTTCATACGGAATAATGTTATCAATTTTACATCTAGACTAGCTAAATTATTGCCTTTTTAAAAAAATAATTGTAAGTGATAAAATATGATTAATGAACAAAGATTAATCAGTTTAAGATAATCTTTTCATTTTTTAAGACATCAATATATGTGCATTATTCTGAATTCTCATTTTCTTTTTGTTGCTATAAATTATCTTATTAAATACATAGCACGTGGCAAGTACCTACGTGTCATCACGGAGATGCATGTATCCACGTCAGCGTCTCTACACCACCCAAACTTATGATCCGAAACCCAGACCCGAATTACCCGTATCCAGATGATGGCTGGCACCTCCTTCCTTCATACATATTATTTCTTTCTTTTTCCATGATAGTCAACAGATCCCTTGATGATAAAATAAAAGTAAAACCATTTTCAGTAAATTATTTATCGGCTACAATTTAGAGGGAAATTTTTTTTATCATAGAATAGCTCATTTGTGAGCTGCATTCAACTGCCAATACTTTCACCGTCAACTTCTACGGCCATTTCTACCGGTTTCCATAATCGGCCACTTATAATCCTGTTTTCTAACACGAGCTTTTTGCTTATTCGGTCGGAGCGGCGATGGGCGGCGGCGGTCCGAGAAACTATTCGGCGAATCGAAACGATTACAAGCTTCTCGAAGAAGTCGGTTACGGAGCGAGTGCAACTGTTTATAGAGCGATCTATCTCCCTTTCAATGAAGTAGTAGCAGTCAAGTGCTTGGATCTCGATCGCTGTAATAGCAATCTGGTTTGTCTGTATTTCTTCTGTGTTTTCTTCTGGTTTGTCTCTGTGTGCTCTTTGAGTTTTGCCGATGGAAATTCGACTTCAACTTGATTTAACTTGCGGGTTGCTTGATATTTTGCTTTGTGATGTCTAGATTAGATGGATTTTTAGTTTATCTTAGTGGAAATATGTGGTTAGAAATTGCAAATTGGCTATATAGTTGAAATAACGAGGCTTCAATTGTGATTTCCTTGTTTGCTTTGACTTGTCATACGTCCATATTTTACCCTCTTGTATTTTGTCAGCGACCAATATAACAAGACTCATTTTCTGGTGGCTTCAAGTGATGTTGATTGAACAAAGTCACTGATTTTGTATTTATTTTGACCCTGTTTTAGTTTTACACTGTTGGAATTCATTGGTGAGCCGAGACTATTTCGAAAACAGCCTCTTTACCTCCTAGACATAGTGTTAAGGTCTGCGTACACTACCCTCCTCAGTCCCCGTCTAGTCGGATTTCATTGGGTATGCTGTTGTTGTTGTTGGAGTTCATTGGCACTAAACTCTAATGCATGGATAGATATATGGAACGATAGTTAATTTGTGTGTAAGCAGATAACAAAGTATGATCGATTAACTAGGGTTATGTCTGAAGAGACAGCTGGTTTTACCTACTGGTAACAATAATCAGGTTTGGAAGCTTTAAATTCTTTTTTCGAACTCCTTTTAGATTGCACTTTTATGTCAAAGATTCCGGTTTGCTAGGTGTTCCGCTGATGATGTATGCATATGGAGTTCTCTTCAAGGGCATAAAAAGAACATATAAGATATTTGGCTAATTTGAAATGCAATCTGTCCATGTCTATGATAATTCATTTCCTAATTTGCGTTTATTTGTTATTGGGGATCTTTTCAAATAGAAATAGTATGCTACAAAACTATTTAGCAGGGCAAAAGAAAAAGAAAAACAATACAGACTAATGGAATTCATAGTTGGATCAGATAATGAAGGATAGAAAAAGACAGCGACTAGTATTGCGTGATGGATTGGTCGACAACGAAACGGACAACACCACCTTAAAACAGATTCTGAAATACATCTTTGATGCGTTGTTATCTGAGAAGCCCGTGGATTTGCTATACATACCATCACATTCCAGTATTCAACAAGAATTTACGTTATCCCTGTCACTACTAATCCTATTTTATCAGGGGATTCTAGCTATCAAAATTCAAAGAAGTTTTCTTTTTTGTCAGCGGACGTCTCATTAAGTTCTTTTTTGACTTGTCGCTAGTAGAAACCCATGATATTCATCTGTTGGAAGTTATTATTTTCAGTAGTGAATTGATCTTTGGATTTCTTTTTCTTCTTAATAAGGTAATGACAGATTTGGTAAGCAATTAATAGACCCCTTACTATAACCAGCCCAAGGAAAATATTTGAGTGGTAGTATCCCCAAAAGTAACCATGACCATCTGTGCTTGGTCTATTTGTCGTGCCACCCAATATTTCTGTGCTTCTTTCTGCTTGTGATTACAGTAGTTTATTTTGGAAAGGTTGATCAATGCATTCAATGTAAGCACCACTAAAATTTAGTAGTCAGTTTTATCAAAGGCTAAAGACTAAATAAGTGCCAAGTGTTTGCTGGTGTTTCAGCTTTAACTAGACCATAAGCTTTAGTATAGTAAGGCTCCGATGAGAAAAAATATAATACAGTGTTATCAAAGGCGCAATTTAAGCGCGCTTAAGCCCTGAACCAGGCTCAAAAGCTTAACGTGCACTTCAGTGTTGTCATCAAGGTGTTAAGGCATACTTTTTCTTGCCAATGAGTCTCTTCTGAGGAGCCAACACTAAACAATTGATATTTGTTCATATATTTGTGATTCATTTTTCACTAAAGCCCGCGCTTTACTTGCGCTTAAGGCTTAAAGCCCTAATGGACCTTAGAGTTTTGTTTCTCTTTTTGCCTTATACAATAATGTATAATACGAGATAGGTAACTTAAAATATAAAGAATAGCTATATTGACCAAATAAGTGAAAAAACTACGATCACACAGAATATACAAAGTAAAAGCCATATCAACAAGTTCAAATCTGTTACATTGAATATTTGAGGACTAGCTTATCATGTTGCTTAGAAGAGTTAAGGAGTAAGGACTAGCTTGTCATATTGCAACTTCTACCAACAATTTTGGATTGAAAATTCTGATCACGGGAACTGATTGTGGATGTTGCTAGATAATTTCATTCCCATGTTTTTAGGGAACAATATATTCAGTTGGTGTATGTTCATTTCATGTCATAATAACCTGCTAAACTAATTGCCTCTGAAACTTTCTCTCCACTGCTTTCCAAAAGAAGGAAAAGATCCTCAAAAGTGCATGTCTTTTGAGGAAATTGCTCTCAATGTGATTTTTGGTCTGCATCAACTCCTTTTTGAGGAGTAGAAGTGTCAAGGCAGGCTTCTTATATTACAAATTGAGTGTCATGTTATAAAGACTGTTTTTTGTAATTTCATTTTTATTTGGGTAGGATCATGCTGCTATTTTGCAATAGGCAGTTGAAAGAATGTTATTTATCCACAGGATGACATACGCAGGGAAGCTCAAACAATGAGTTTGATAGACCATCCTAATGTAATAAAGTCATTCTGTTCATTTGTTGTTGAGAACTACCTCTGGGTGGTGATGCCCTTCATGGCTGAGGGTTCTTGTCTACACCTCATGAAAATAGCATATCCAGATGGATTCGAAGAATCTGCTATTTGTTCTGTGTTGAAGGAAACTCTCAAGGCGTTGGAATATCTCCATCAACATGGGCACATCCATCGTGATGTCAAGGTTTGTAAAAACTGATGTTCCTTTGTTTCTGACCCTCAAATTGTGATATTTGTGGTTTCTCGATCACTCTTCTCATCCCAGGCTGGGAATATATTGCTGGACACTAATGGGGCCGTAAAGCTGGGCGATTTTGGTGTTTCAGCGTGCATGTTTGACAGTGGTGATAGACAGCGGTCTAGGAATACCTTTGTAGGAACTCCATGCTGGTGAGCATATAGGCACCCTTTCAGTCAATTTCCACCAATAATTGTATCTATGCAAGTTTTTTCGTGTTCTACATGTCCATCAAGTCATCAACTACTTTTATTTTGTAGGATGGCACCAGAAGTTCTGCAGCCTGGAACTGGATATGATTTCAAGTGAGTTTTCTCCGTCACGGTGTTTAATCTTGATGGTTTCATATGTTATGATGTAAATTTTCATTTATTGGTTGACTCTGAGCTATTTCAGAAAACTGAAGTCTGAATTCCGTTTGAAATTGTATCACTGAATTATGTCAATGAACTTTTAGTGCTGAAAGGTATTAAGTTTATGCATTTTAATCCTGTCACTGAATTCAAATATGAATTATCCTCTTTATTATATGTTTGAAACTAAAACTGGAAATGTCTAATTTGTAACTAGATAATGCAAACTTCTCAGACTGATTCAGGTTGTAATGATGGAGACATATTCTAAGCATTTTAATTCATGCAATAAGCAACTGTGGTAGATTAGAAACTTGTTTTTGGATATGTGGTACTTCAGACTTCAGTGATAACTAAATTTTGGTTTACTTGAAGTTGGTAAAGCAATATAAGTGGCACATGGAGTAGTACATGATTTTTGGTTTATGTATAAACAAGTCTTATTTTTTAGTGACTTAATATGGTAATTGTAAGTGCTTAAAACAGTTAACAAACACGCTCTAAGATGAGAATTCTGAATTTTGACACAAAGGTCTACATTTTCTCCTTGTCCAAGTGATACACTTATGTACTTTATATGAGGTCTTTGAGAACATTTCCATTATTGATGCTATTGAAACTAATTTTTTTCCTTCTACAGGGCTGACATTTGGTCATTTGGAATAACTGCCCTGGAGTTGGCTCATGGTCATGCACCATTTTCAAAGTACCCTCCGATGAAGGTATCTAGTCATTTCCAAGAGGGGTCAACAACAATACTTTAACTTGGTGCCTGAGTATGCATTATTTAAATTACCCTCTCTTGCCACAGGTTCTACTGATGACAATACAGAATGCCCCTCCTGGACTTGACTATGACAGAGACAAAAAATTCTCTAAGGTATTAATTCCATTTTTAATAAGTAGGTAGTAAATTCCAGTTTCATTCAACTGTATCCCCCCAAAAAAGTAAGCTGTTTCATTTGCATTTGTACATGGAGATATTTGGCTATTGTTTCAATCTTTATCTTGTGTCATGTACGGAGGATAAAAATAGTTCACTTGTTGTAACAGTCATTCAAGGAAATGGTTGCAATGTGTTTGGTGAAAGATCAAACCAAGAGGCCAACTGCTGAGAAATTGTTGAAGCATTCTTTTTTCAAAAATGCCAAGCCCCCAGAGCTTTCTGTAAAAAAACTCTTTGCTGACCTGCCACCACTTTGGAATCGAGTTAAAGCCCTACAGGTATTTCATAGTATCGTTGTTCTAAGTGTTGCTTAGTTTGCCTACTTAGCATTGCCTAGTGTTGATTGATGAAATTATTGCAGCTTAAAGATGCTGCCCAACTAGCTTTGAAGAGAATGCCTTCATCTGAGCAGGAAGCATTATCACAGGTTTGTGACAATCGTTCTATCAATGACATTGTTCATAGTGCTCAACGTTATGCCATCTAAGCTCGCGTGCATTTATTTGTTCCAATAGCTGCAATACTATTTTTCTGTGGGCAAAAATGCCACTTTGCTCTTAAATTAGTTTTCCATTATTGATGAAAAAATGTAATTAGCCTCTCAGTTATCAATTCCAGATCTTTGAATCTCTATTTTGCTCTTTTGAACTTTGTGCATTCCATGAACATCAGAGATATCAAATTGGTTAGTATAGACTTGCTAATGATAGCTGTCAAATGTATTCTGTTCGTTCTTTTTGTTCTTTTGAAGAATGTTGTACTTTCTCATCTTGTCTACTTTCAATCCATTGGACATGAGGATAGGATGTTGATGATGTCCCTCTGGTTTAAAAAAGAAAAAGCAAAAAGGATGTTAACGATGTACTCAAATAATTTTTTTTATGTTCGTAGCTGAAAGGATTGCTTCTTGCATTGTGTCTATGGCCCTGTTTTTGTCTAAAAGCTAGTAAAAGCATTTTCCGTCATCTTTTATCCTTTTGCAAGTGTCAACTTTGTGCCTTAAGCCAATCCTTTTCTTTTCATGTTTCTTTCTTTGTGGCACGTGAGAGTGAACAAGGTGGGGAGTTGCCTTCTTTGAAATCTTCCCTCTGTTTAAACATTTTGTTGTTCTTCACAGAGTGAATACCAACGAGGAGTCAGCGCCTGGAACTTTGATTTGGAGGATTTAAAGCTTCAGGCTTCACTGGTATGTATAAGAGAGGCATCTCTTTATGTCTGATAAAGACGCTCTTTCACTTCTGCTCCATGAATTTTGCCATCCTAAATTTAATAGTCTCTCGTTTTCTGTGGCAGGTACAGGATGATGATGAAATACAAGAAATTAAGGAAGAAGATGATACCACGAAAGTTTATATGAACTACAAGGTCTTTTCCTGTCTTTTTCTGTGGTGCTTTAGTTTATTTTCAAGTTATTCAGATTGCCCTTGAACTGTTCTCCTATTTGCAGGAGAAATCTACTGCCCTACAATATACTGGAAAATCAACTCCTAGAAAAGATTCTATTGCCAGGTATTTTCCTTTTTCTTTTCCTCCAGGCACATAGAATTAGGAGGAGGAGGATATCATTCATTATAAGAAAAAGCTAGTAGAAGGATATCAAATTTGTTGTTGTTAGTTTGCAAGGGGTAATTGATGCTTTATTTGAATTTTGAACTTTGTTGTACGGGGTGGAGTGTTGGCCAATCAAAAATGTACATGTCCAGAAGATGCATGTCGCAGAGATGAGGATGTTGAGATGGATGTGTGGTCACACCAGGAGAGACAAGATTAGGAATGAGACCATTCGGGAGAAGCTAGAGGTGGCTCTGGTGGCTGATAAGATGAGGGAAGCGAGACTGTGATGGTTTGGACATGTGCAGAGAAGGAGTATCGATGCTCATGTTAGGAGGTGCGATAGGTTGGTTTTAGGAGCTAGACGGAGGGGTAGAGGTAGACCGAAGAAGTACTGGGGGAGGTGATCAGACAGGATATGGCGGAACTTGATCTCACTGAAGACATGACCTAGATAGAAAGAAGTGGAGATCGCGAATTAGAGTAGTAGGCTAATTGGTTGGTAGGGTTAGGTGGTTATCTAGTCATGGGGTATAGTAGGGTAGAGGAGTAGTAGTGTTTTATAACATGTGTTGTCATTATTTGTTGTTTATGTGTTAATTGTATCATATTTATGTATTGTCATGTGCTTTTGGTTATTAGTCGTTTTTTTGCTGTTTCCTTTCTTTTACTTTTTGTCATATCTAGTTTATTCTGCTTATGAGTTTTTGAGATGAGGGTTTCCAGGAAACAACCTCTCTACTTCTCTGAGGTAGTGATAAGGTCTGCGTATATTCTACCCTCTCCAAACCCCACTTGTGGGATTCCACTGGGTATGTTGTTGTTGTTATTTGAATTTTGAACTTCAATGAGCTTGAATGTTCTTTCAAGTGTTAGAACTAGTTAAACCATTTTTGGGCCAACCATTATACGTCCACCTTTTCATTTTAGAAGTCATATTTTTTGGATGCTGAGTTGAAGATGTTAATTTGACTTATATATAATATTGATGGAATAAATATTAAAGTAATGGTTGAAAAATATCATGATACTGAAAATATCATGTTGAAGTTAGACATTTGGATACTTAAACGAATGTTTATCATAGGAAGTTGTGGAAGACTTATAGACTATATTACAGGATGGTGTCAGACATCTTGAATATCCCACAATACAAGTGCGTCATACAAATAGAGGTGCTGTATATATGTGCTTTCATGTTAAATTTTGTTTGTAGAGTCCATATTGATGTATTTAAGTTAGTTTGCTGTATTTACGTCAAGGGTAGAAGGGTAGAGGGGTGTTCCATTATCCACCGGGTTTCGAACCACGTGCGCTTTTCTCAGGTGTGTTTCGGATTTAAGAAGTTAGTTTATCCATGATATCCTCCCTTCTGGAGCTTGCATTTTTTCCCCTGGAATCAAGTACAAACCAGGTATTCTCAATGAAATTTTTTATCTTCTTCAGAAGATTAAAAAACATCCGCATGTTTTATGAGAACTAACTGCTCTCTCCTGGGGATAACATTAATAATAGTTTTACCACCAAAATATGATAGTTTAGGTAATGGTTGTGGATGGGCTAAGATTATGTGAGCCATTAGTTAAAATTTTATTTTTGGTCAAGGTATATCATGGATTATTATCATCTCAATTATAGTTTTTGTTGATACATCTTGTTCCCAGTGAGCAAGAAAGTGTTGGTGAAGTGCCAGTAGCTGAATATGAGATCAAGAAGGGAAAAGATTTGGAAAGTATTCCTCTAGATTCTGATCATTGGGAGAAAAATGGTCTGAAGAAGAATGCATCAAAAACAGAGTTGCCACCGCTAACCTCAGACAGGGATACCTTACTGGCCAAGAGTAGAACTCAAACACCTAAAGCTCGTCAAAGTCAGAGTGGACCACTTATGGCAGGCGCTGTACTTAGTCACTCAGCATCAGAAAGAGCGCGAAACTCCGAAAGGTTCTGTACGACTGATTGTTTTCTTATTCTACTGTTATCTTACATTGCACCAAGACAAATTATCAAAGGAAAAACATTGCACCAAAACTTGAACTATGAAGGTTTATTAATACTCAGGAATTAAATAGCCTTTCTTTTCATATCGTTTTAGTGAAAGGAAATTGATCAAAACTGAATGCTCAAACTTGGTCTCTCTACCAATATGGCATGTCCCTGATTTCCTTTTGAGAATGCTTCTTCGGCCGAACCAAAAAGATTTCCATGGGAGAAGGAATTCTCACCGGCATTATCTCTAAAATTAGTGCCTTGGATACATTTTATGGAGGCTAAAATCAGTGTGTAAATTATCCAATAGCATTCTACTGTAGTGCATTGTGCTTTATTTGATCATTTGCATATCGAAATATACTGTTTATTTGGACAACTGTTATCAAATGAGAACTGTCAGTGAGGTAACTTATGCTGCTCTTGCAGAAGTGAGATTGAAAACCAACAACCAGGAGATAAAGCTCTTCCAGTGCGAAGAGCACCCAGCTTTAGTGGCCCTTTAATGCTTCCAAACCGAGCATCAGGAAATAGTCTATCAGCTCCAATTAAATCATCTGGGGGTATGAATGCTTTCAAGACAAGTTCATTTTTTGCTATTGTGTCTTTATATATTGTATTGTTATTGTCCGTCATTTATTTGTTGCTTTATTGTCTTTATAGACTATCATTTGCTTTTCACCGCAGTCATTTTGTTTAATATCTAGTATTTTTCTGCTCTTGGGGATGATATTTTTGAGATAAGGGTCTTTCGGAAACTAGCTCTCTATCTCGAGGTAGTGGTAAGGTTTGTGTACATTTTACCCTCCCCGAACCCCACTTGTGGGATTCCACCGAGTATGTTATTGTTGTTGTGTAAGACTGATAAGAGTTTACGGGAAAAATCTAGGTGGCATGTTAATAAAGGCAGACTTCTCTTTGCAGTAATGATAATTTTTATCTGTTCAGGATTCAAAGATTCTTTGGATGACAAGTCGAAGCCGAACTTGGTCCAAATAAAAGGCCGTTTCTCTGTAACATCAGAAAATGTAGATCTTGTAAAGGTAAATCATATCTTTTTCATTCTTTTTCTTTTAGATGACTATTTGCTAACTTAAATATGTATGTTAGGATATTCCATTATATACAGTTCCTCGACGATCTTCCCAAGTAAGTGGTTTGGTGTTGCCTTCTTAAAACAACTCAAGTATTTCATTCCTGCTGTATCTTTGACACAAGATTTCTGTGATTCTCAGGGATCACCACTTAGGAAGTCTGCTAGTGTTGGAGAATGGCTGGTCGAATCTAAACAAATGGTGTGTGTTATCCCTTTCTTTGGTGCTGTAATTAAATGATGTGAATATGTTGAAACTTGAGCTCCACCCTAATGGTGCTATTTTGACTTAACGAAGTGAAAAAGTAAAGAACTTATTGACATAATAATACTGCAATTTTCATATATTTTCAGCCACCCTGTCAACCGTCCAAGGAACTTAGCCTTAACAAGGTTCCTGCTTCAGTTCTCATGCCTCACTTACAAAATCTCTTCCAACAGACATCAATTCAACAGGTAAGGCATCAGTGTACAGTAGGGATGCAAGATCCGTGTCCTCCCCCCCTCCCCACATTC
>JAPFFP010000103.1:23582704-23600900 GCA_026153255.1 Solanum medicagineum | reverse complement strand
AAAAACAAGAAAGGAAATGTTAAATTCAGAGTTAACTAATCCATTTCCATTTCTGTGGTTGTTCCAACTCTTTCTTGCCATTGCATTTGTTATCAGGATCTCATCGTAAATCTATTGAGTAGCTTGCAACTATCTGAGGCAGGAGATTGTAAGTATGCAGAAGAAATGTCTGATGTCCTTGTGTAGAGAAATATATTTACCAATAGTAACATGGATTCAGGTTTACTTAAAAATGAAATTTCTTATTCTGTCTCAGCTTCTCAAAATGGGAAGTTATCTCCCCTACAACGCCCAGAGAACAATGGAACTGTAAGTGCATGTCTTTGCTTTGAAAATATGCTCATCTTTAAGACTTAAGAAACTGCAAATGCTTACATGGAGCTATATAAATATTTGTCTCTTGTTGGGTACTTTTGTCTTTTATCACATTGCAACCATTCGTTTTGATGAAGACACCACCGATTTGCAGGTTGAAGCAGCCGTTTCTGAGAGGGAGAAGCTATTGTTAGTCAAAATATCTGAGCTTCAGGCTAGGTCAGTCCACTGTGGACACCAAGTCAACTGTGGTGCAATTTTCTCACAGTTCTATGTAGAATTCTTAATTAAAGAACTGATCTTCTCTCTACTTTGCAGGATGATTAATTTGACAGATGAATTAACTGCAGAAAAATTAAAATACTGGCAGGTGAGTGCATGCTTGTTTCTTTGATGCAAAGGTCCATGTAGTATTAATTGAATTGAAGGAAGAAAGAATGGAAAGATAATGATGGAAGATCAATTGTGTGGAGATATTTCTCTTCTTTATGAGGTTTAGAGAACTAGGCCTTGAGTTAGGTTTATTAATAGCATCCAATGTTTTGCTAACAGTGGTTTTTCATCTGCTACCAGTTGCAACAGCGGTTAAATGCCATGTCAAGTTGCGGAGAGGATGGGGACAGAAGAGAATTGGAATCCTGATGACGAATGATACTTTTCATGTGTAAACACCGTGTATATTCAGGTGTCCATTTGATGTTGCTAGAGCAGACAATTTAGAATTCTTCACTCGCATGTGAATGCCTTGAGCAGACTTTTTCAGCGTCTTTGCTTTTGCAGGTTGAAGCATAGGAAGAGGCAGAGTGTAATTATGCTTATGTCCGCTGAATCATGCACTTGTCCTTGTTGAACAGCTCGTGTGGGAAGAATCCATCTCCACGTAGCAATAAACAGAATAGTCAACGCATAGATAATTTCTTCATTTGTTTGACGAGTACGAGCTGAAAACAAGCTTCTTGTGCAGATTCACGCCAAGGGATTATTATTTATTTTTAGATATAGAAGACTGTGGAGGAAGGGCTCGGCGGGAAGAGGAAGGCAGAGGGTGGGTGTGGGGGATTCAATTCCCAATTTTATTTGTAGATCCCTTGTTTTTGTTGTAGTCATATCAAGTTGTAATTTTGTAACATATATGTGACCATGAGATGTGTTCAATAAAGCTTTTTTGCTTCAGAAGAATCCCTCAACCGGGTGATATTTGTGGCCGTTGCCAAATTGCCATTGCATAAATGGGGAGATGGATTTGTTAGTGTTGGATCTAATTGATATTTGGACATTTTTTGTTAATTAGAAATCCTTTTATTTCTTTTGGTTGGTTAAATAAAGGTGGTGGGATAAAATAAGGTCTGCGTATACCTTTTAGGAATAGTATGTTGATATTAGGTGGTAAAATAACGTCCATGCATCCATCATATAACGAAAATGAATAAAAAAAGTTCACTTTAGGTCGCTTTCGGACACGAAAAGCGCCAAACAGGACCCATAAGATATTCCTTTTTTTATTAGGGGGCACTGTTTTCTAAAACGTACAGTATTCACGAATCTTTTCCTAAATTAACATGGGTACTAATAGTTCCATAATCCTAACCTAATTCAATTACCAAACACTTCGCCGGCACAGATTAGATGCTGCCGTTGCCGTTCTCTATCTCCGGCGATGAAATCTCTCACTTCTACTACAGCTGTACTTTTTTCAACTTCTCAACCGTCTTTACGATCCTCTCTCTTACCAGCTCTCCGACCTCTGTATGGAGCTCGCCTCCGCAACAAGCATAATCTGGTAATTAACTTAATTACTATTTGTTCTAATCTCATTTTAACTGAAATACCAATAGAGCTGACATATGTTAAATTGTTATTGATTTTGTAGAGAAGATTGAGAAATGGAACTTGCAGGGCAGAGTTTGCAAACGATGTGCCTTATGCCGCTGCTATCGGTGCTTGCATTTTGAGCTCGTGGGCTTTCCCGACTACTTACTCGGAGGATGACGATGGTGAATCCCCGATTGATTCTGCTGATGCGCGGTTTGCTGTCATGGGAATTATCAGTATCATTCCGTATTTTAATTGGATGGTGAGATTTTTCTCATTGCATATTCATCATCATTTGTTCGGAAGGTGAAGGGTTGTGGTAGTTCGAAATCAGTTAGGGCTGTGCCCAACTAACTTGGGATTAAGGTGTGATTGATTTCGTGATTTACTTTGTAGAGTTGGGTTTTCGCGTGGTTGGATACCGGGAAACCGCGGTATGCTGTTTATGCTCTTGTGTATTTGGCTCCATATTTAAGGTACGGAGCTCTCAAAACTATAGTTTTCTAGGTGATGTTTCATATCATGTGTTGTGACCACCCTAAATGTGTTTTAAGAAATGTATTGAAGTTTCTGACTAGTCTTTTGACGTGTTAAGACACTTCATGCTGAATTCAGGCTGTGAAGCATACGCCTGATTTATTACGACCTAAACAATTTGCACTAAGATTGTCCCCTGAACAAATCGAAAAACATGCAAAGCTAAAACCAAAAGTGAGACCCTTGAGGATTTTCGATTTTCTTCCCCTAGACTTCTTCAAGGCCACTAAAATGCAAAAGGGTTATTTAGCGGTCACCCTTCTTGTGTATTGTTTGAAACAGCCCTTTACATCTTCCGGCCAAACATAGAAAATAACTCTATCATCTATAACCAGTACTCAACACTATGATATGACTCAAAAGATAGTTAATAGCTTTTCCGAGAATAATCCCTTGAATAGTGAAAGGTCTCACTTGCTCTTTTTGTCCTTTCTTGGTAACATCAGATTGTCTAGGAAGTGATACTTCCTGTTGCTGCGAGTTTAGGCAAAGGCACTATCAGCATTTTTTGATGTTTAATTGAGTCATTTTGCCTTGATATTAGAACCAAACTTTCATTTTGATGCTCTTTCATCATATGCAGCACCAATCTGTCTCTATCTCCTGAAGATAGCTTGCTACCCATTGCTAGCATCCTCTTGTGCATCTTCCACATTCAGGTAATATCTACGGTCTATCTAAAACTCTATAAATCAATTATTCTGAGGTTCTCTGATACCATCCTGGATAGCCTGGCTCACCCAGAGTTTATTGCGGGGAGACTAGATCATCTCAACTGTAATTTTTGTTTCCTTCCAAAAGTGGGAGTTGAATTTTATTTCCTGTTCTTTGTTGGTTTAGTATTTCATTCCAAGATGCGACATCTTGTTTCCTTTTCTTTGTAGATTCTACTTACCATATTGTTTTTCTAATAGAATAAAGATTTGCTTTCCTTGTATTTACTTGCTTCCTTTGTTAATTTGAGTTGGGATGTAGTAGTTACAAATACTTGGTACACTTTTAGTTTTGGGGGATTGGCTATTGAGACTACAGGCAAAATTGTGAAGTTGGAAACCTGATAGTTGGGATTGAACTTGAAAACTTCTTTCAAGCTTGAAGTCTTGATGATAATTCTTTTCTTCCTTCAAATATATCTTTGGTTCGTTCTTGTCTTTCTATTAGGGGTGATTGATTTCAGATATCAATTGTTATCATAATATTTGGTTAGGGTCAGAGATTCTTTTTGTTCTTCAATTCCTTTGGTAATTTCTATAATTCTGTTTCATTATTTAGTTTATTTGTCCACTTTGTGAGTTTGTGTATCCTGAATAATCCTCATTGAAAGTTTCATCTGGTTCCAGCTGGAAGCATTCCAAAAGGATGGAGACTTTCGGGTGTTGGATAAATTTACTGAGACAACTTCAATTGGTAGGAAGAAAAATGTAACAATGTCAGAGAAGGTATAGACCATGTGATGCACTTATTAACACGCAACTGGTTTAGAAGTTTATCATTCACATCTAATCTTTTAAATTGGCATGAAGGAGGAAACATTCAATCTTAAGAAGTTGCCTTCAGCGGATGAGATAAAGAGGTCGGAAATTTCTAGAAGACCTGAAAATCCCGAGCACTTGAATGAAGATGGAGAAGATCTTAGTTCAAGGAAGCATTAAATTTGCCTGTTTAAGGCTGTGTTTTGACGTGCCTAACACCAATCCTTGGAAGGAGCACAATCATATGCTGAAGTGTAACTGTGTAGGTAGTTCACTGACCAAACAAGCATCTTCTTTACACAACAGATTGATCTTAACATGCTATGGTCCAACTCTGCACCAAATATCTATATTGTCTCTTATCAAAGATTGGACCAGGCCTTAACATCTTTTCACAATTGTAGTGTAACTACCTTATTTATTATCCTCCCTTGTGATATTTCTCTTCCTGAGTTCTACATATCAAGGAAAGCTTGTATTCTTAGTATTTTTACGTTGAACAGAGGCTCATTCTGTATTGGCAGGTCTCAACTTATAAATTGTGTGCTGTCATGTCGCCGAGAAGAATTTTCATCTGTCTTTTTGATCTGCAATTCTTAGATTCCAGTGTATGCGGAACATTATTTGTCACAGTTTCGTAGTAATTAATAAGCTTCAAGTGTGATGACATGATGTTACTATAAGAATGTAGTTTGTGTTAAGAGTGTAATAGAGAAGTTGGAAATATGGGCAAGGTTCATGCCAAAATTCCTCCAGTTCTCCATTTTGAGCTTTGGATATGACAAAAGCTTTGTTATGGATTGCTTTCTCCTTAAACAAGCTGATGCTAAATCATAAACTTGAGTAAATTGTCGTCTTTCCTTCTTATGGATTATAATTTTGTTGTTATTGATCCAACTTTCTTGCTTGATTTGTAGAAGAAAATGGAATGCAGCAAATTGTACCTTTTCCTCTAAAGAACAGACAACGGATATTTTTCAATAAAAATAAACAAGGGAAACAAATAGAAATTTGTTATAAACATATTTGAGTTACAGTGAACGTCTATCATGTAGATTTCTAATCCTACTTGGAGACCAAAGATCAACTCAGTTTTATACCTATAAACATATATAAGGGTTTGCATATTTTCAGAAGAAGAAATCCTAAAAAGGTTAGTCTGTAAATCAATGGCGGGAAGCAGCAGTGGGAAGCTGATACAAGAGCTTATACTGTACGCTGCAAGCGCAGCAGTAAGCATGGGTGTGTTGTTTGTTGGGCTTCGCCATCTCGACCCGGATCGCGAAGCTTCTAAGAGAGCTATTGAATCCCGCAGACAACTCTCCAAACGCTTAGGTCGAACTCTTATTTACGCCACTCCCTTTAAGATATACAATTCGTCTAATTTTCACTTCTACGTACAATTTATATTTTCCAAAGCAAATTTACCGCTAGTGTTACGATTGTGTGCTTTCTATAACTTTGCATGCATTAGGATATCAGAAAACAAGAAAGTTACTGCCGGAATAAATGTATCAGGGGACTAAAAAAATTATCTACTATCAGAATGAAGTGTGCCCAAATAGGGTAAAGTGGAAGTGTGGATTCATGCGCTGACCCTGACTAGCTTGAGATTGAGGCGTAGTAGTTATTCTTGGTATCATTTTACAGGAAACGTGGCATGGTTTCTTGTGGTTTTTTTTTTTTATTGAGTGATTCGTTGCAGGATATGATTGCTGGGGATGCTGTGAATCCAGACCACATGGATGTGGAGTTTGATTCGATTGGTGGGCTGGATGGTATTAAGGAAACTTTGTTTCAGCTGGCTATTTTACCTCTGCAAAGGCCGGAGTTGTTTTTTCATGGGAAATTGCTTGGTCCAACGAAAGGGGTTCTGTTGTATGGACCACCTGGGACAGGGAAGACGATGCTTGCTAAAGCGATTGCCAAAGAGTCTGGTGCTGTGTTCATAAATGTCAAGGTTTCTACTCTAAAGAGCAAGTGGTTTGGTGATGCCCAAAAGCTCGGTGAGTCTCTCACGTTTCTTTTGCGTAGCTAAGTTTGTTGTAAATTAGACGTCTAATTGGACTTTTGTTGCTATGATCTATTTGGTTGGATGATTAAGAAATTGGAGGGATGATTCAGGCATTTTGAGATTTTTCCCCAAGTGATCTTGATGAGGCAATAATTAGACATTTTTCCCAGGCATTTTGAGATTGGAAAACCTTCTCTCAGTGATAGAATAGAGATACTGAAGGTAAGTTTTGAAGGGTGAGAGAATTGAAGATAACATTGATTTTGATCGACTTGCTGGCTTGTGCGAGGGATACACTGGTTCAGACATTCTTGAAGCCTGCAAGCAAGCTGCCTTTAATCCTCTTAGGGAGTATTTGCAAGATGAGAAGAAAGGAGAGATATCACAGGTGGTTCTTTCTCTGTGTATATTCACACGCACACTTGCGCAAGTTGTTTTGTTCTTTGATTATTATGATCTTGCTTTTCTTGCAAAATCACACATGGTGGTATGTATGTCATTGATCAAATGTCTGTGCTTTTTATTCTGACAGGCACCAAGACCATTGTCTCAGTCTGATTTAGAGAGAGCTTTGGCTGAATCAAAGAGGACCAAGACTCCTTGTTAGTTGGAACGTCCAGTTTGGTGCAATCTCTTTTTCCGCCTCAGCAAATCATTTTTTGTTTCTGCTAAGAAACCAACTATTATGAGCTTTCGGTTGGATGATTATGAGGTTCTCACTTTATTTTTGGGTTATATCATAATGTTTATTTGTTTAAGTCTGAATGGATAGATGTTGAAAAATAACAGATCATTGTCGTCGTTTCTTCAAATAACAAGATATTTTTCAACACTTGACATCTGTTGAAGAGATCATTCTTTAGGCGTTGCCACTTTTTGAATCTCAATGCTCTAGTCTATTTACGAATTGGAAGATATATAGTTCGTTTAACTTGTATTGTTTCAATGTTGTAAATTCCATGAACAAGTAATCATTGTTACAAGGTTTAGCCTAGCATTTAGCTGCAGCACATTCATTTGGACTCGTTTTCTGAAGACTTTATCATGTGTTGTCACAGAGGAATTGTCTTGGAAGCATCCAAATCATGTCTATTCCAGATAAATTGAACGGTCAGGAAAATACTCAAAAGTGCAGCTTTATTCCTCCTGAAAGTAGTCTCCTGTGAAGGACTTGCCAATATTTTACTGGATTAATAAATAATTGCAGGGAATGGTGCTTAAAGATAGAATTTTCTATCTAAAACAACTGTTACAAAGTTAGTTTACTGTATATACATTATACACTTATAAAAATAATAAATAGTGTTTAAATTTTATCCGTCTCTGAAATGGATTTTTCAATGGGAAAAGGGCTCAAAATCCTCAGCTTAAAGCATAAATCCAGCCCAACTCCCGCAAAAAGGAAGATCAAAAGATTCTCAGAGACATAGACTGCGCCATCAAGAGCATGAGACCAGAAGCTGGCTGCATCCAACTCCAATGGTGGCCCCCCTCCAAGTGTAGCAAGGCCTGCATTAGAATCCTTTTAACTTTAAAAAACCAAATTATCACGGAAACACTTTTTGGCAAGACCGGGATCATATGTACAGTCAAAATCCACTAACAAGGCAGCAAACTGGATGAAACTGAATGTGTGTGCATCAGTAGCACTAGCACAGCAAAGAAACAACCATCCCAACTCAGCTAAGGAATAAACTTGAGAACAATGTTTCTCAGCAAATTGAACTTATGATCGAGCCAATCAATTATTTTAGCTAATTGATCTAATCAGTGTACGTCTTGGGATAGGCCATATTTAACCCTTGATGCTATCAAATTCTCGAGACTTTGATCCATTGCTTCCTGTTTTAATTCCTCTTTAAACTACACAAGAAAATGGAAAGGGGAAAGGCGACACATTACAATGAGTCACTTGAGAGAATGATACCTTTGACGATGCCAAATGCTGCAGATGTTCCTGACTTGAGCTGAAAATTGTCCAAGTCTCTTCTTACAGCATAGCGGAAGGTTACACCAAACAAAGCACAACTAATAAATGTGATTGACAGAGGGATTATTAGCTCTGAACTGTTGGTGATCCGACTTAAGAAAATGGGAAGTCCAGCAAGTGTGCCAACAAGTGCAGAAAGTGAAGCTGCTTTTACAGATTCTACTCTTTCCTCATCTCTAGTCACTACATCCCCATCAGTTGCATCTCTCCTTGTAGCATCACCACTAACGTTGAGGGAACGCTCAGCTTCTTCAATCAGTGCTCTTGCTTCTAATATATCTTTCTGGCATTCTGCAATCTTCAGTTGCATTAACCAGTCAGTACCTTAACTATTAGAGAGGACAAACAGTCGATCTAGAAAAGCTTTAATGACATCTTATCAACACTAACATCATTCTTAGGAAGTCAGACACTTGAAGCACCCTCCTTTCGTGAGGTGCTAAAACATGTTAATCAATCATTCAACTATGCACCAATACCAAAGTAATATGTCAGTTCTAAAAATCCTTTGTATACATTATGCTCTATTCACGCAATGATCAAGGGACAGTGGACAAGGGTCCTTAGCAGTTAGATGTTCTCTACAGCTCACTGTTATCCTACAAGGTGTTAAAACATGATTTTTGTAAATTTGGACCGAGGTCGTTTGGAATAACTTAGTAATCATTTTGTGTACAGATAATGCATTAGTTATTTTGAGCACATAATCAAGTAACTCCATTATGGTCTCAAAAAATCATAGAAACAGTCAACTCTAAAGCTCCAAATCAAGTAACTCCATTATGGTCTCAAAAAATCATAGAAACAGTCAACTCTAAAGCTCCAAATCAAGACGGCTTGTACTTAGGTACGAATGAAAAAAACAAAGAAGGAATAGCAGTGCCCAAATGCATAACCTCTCAACAATTAAAGTGAAGGGAGAAAAAAGATTTGAACAATTCCCTAACCTCCCAACAATAATTCACATTGAGATTTAAACCTAAGACATTACTATTAATGTAAACAGCTATTCAGTTTAATTCTTCAAAAAACAAAAAAGAAGCAACCTCGGAAGTTCTAATTTCGAGCTGAGTGATATAATCCTTTAGCAACTTAGCTTCCAATTCCTGTCTTTCAATTTCAGCAAGTTCCTTCTTTGCCATTTCTACTCTCAGCGTTGCTTTCTCCAACCCATCAAGTAAAACCCTGTTTTCTTCTCTCTTCAAAAGTTGTTCTACTCTTTCGTCCACCATACCAGTCAATGCATCCTTCAAATCCCCATTTCCAGAGCTCTTGCTGCAATTTATGCTCAGAAATTTTACCTGGCCTGGAAATGGAAATACACTTCTGCTGAAGAGGATTTTTGGGTATGGAAGTAATGAGGAAATTGAGTTGCTCTTCATACTCATCATCTTCTTCTTCTTATCCCTAAATTCTTAGAAGAAGATAATATGCGCCATCTTTTTAATTGATTGCAAGAGTGGATATAAATGAATTAAAAAATTTATCCTATTCAAACTATTTACTTTTGGACCCGTGATTCAAACTCTCACTTTATTAGTCTACTTTCCCTTGTTTATGTTGCCTCAATGTCAACGTGAATAATACTTTGACAGCATATATATATATATCATATAAAATGAGTTTAAACTTATATATGATACTCGAACGGTATACTAATATTCAATTGGTATCATATATAATTATGTGTCTTTTAAGAAATAAATAAAAAAATTATTAAACTCTAAATTAATAGAAAATATATTCGTTGTGATACATATTGGTATCGTATAGGATTAGAAAATTATTAAAGTTAAAAAATTATGTATTAAGCTTTAAATTAGTAGAAATATATTTTTGAAACACCTGATTATCGGGGAGATATTGTTGTTGGGTATCCAAACTCCTCCCACATTGGTGGAAGAGAAGAAAATGAACCTATTTAGTATGAGGCTTTTGGGAGGCCCAAAAAAATCAAAATGAGAAATGGGAAAAGGTGGACAAGCCCATCGTCTATGGAGAAGGAGAGACGAAATCGTTTGTTTGGAAGTTGGGAAGTGATCTTGCTATCTTTTGCAACCTTTTTAACTTTGGCATTGATAAGATAAATTATTTATGTATTTGGGTTGTGAAAGAGTATGGGGTTAAAGAATCTTGGATAAAGATATTTAACATCAGGCGTCCCCGCCAACTCTAGGCTGGATGCCAAACTTTTTCATGTCAAATAAAGGTGATATATTGGAGCAACTTCCATGATATGGAATTCTAAAGAAGAGTCAGCGGTATGTTCACAAATAACTACTGTCGACAAGTGCATTTCTACAGTGAAAGTTTAGCTTGTCCTTGAAGGGACAGAGAATATTGCAATGAAAAAGCTCGTATGAAATCAATTGAGTAAGAAATAGCTAGCTGTATATTTGCTTCAGAGCCAACTTCGACAGCGACACTGACATAAGCAAGGACAAAGAATTTAGGAAGATTAGACGTCGGAAAGGTTGTTAATGAACATTCACAAGAGTTTTGGAAAGGAAAGAGTTGGCCATGATCTCAATCAGCTTATCTTTTCCAACATGACCAACAATTCTTTTATCTTGTTTCTCCACAGATTAGACTGGCAAATTTTATCTATAGTTTGACGTTTTTGAGAATTCGTATGTATTCTGTTCCATTTTCAAAATATTCAAATATTGTGTTTCAATTTGTGAGAGCATTTTACTAAAAATCATTAACCTCCTCTGATATAGAAAACAAGAAGAAGAGATTAAACCAGTGAGCCAAGGCCATAATACAAACATCCATAAATGTTTCTTGATGCCATACATGTAAATCACCTAATTACTCAGCATGAAATATATGATCCTCAGTACTGCTTGTGATTTGAAATTGATTTATAATAGACAACTCAGTATAAGAGAAATGGAGGAAAGATGATTTCCTATTCAATTTTGGTTCCTACAAAATGGCGCGCAGCATACATGTATCACAATTAATACTTTCACACTTTACGTCCTTCCAAGTTCATGAATAAAAACTAACTAGACGTACTTAATCTATAATTTTCCACCAATTTTTTTTAATCATATATTCCACCAATTAATCTACTAGTGCATGAACTAAATTATATATAATATGAACAAGTTTGTTTTTTGAATAACACCATCATATTTTACTCCTAGATTATACTCTATGACAAGTTTTCGCGTCTTGTTGCAATAAACTATGTAACAACTGGTTTAACTGGCGCCGCACCAAATGCAGGATGTCCATTGTTCTCTGTAGCAAACAGAACAATAAGTACTATTTATGTGAAGCTCTACTGTTTTCCTCGGAAAATTCTACGAATCCGTCCGTAATGAGCCCACCAAAAATCCCAGTAGGCCCGGTGATGCCGGACAATGTCTGGGAGCATTTTATGAGCTCTAAAACAGGAATCAGGCGATTTTCTCCCCGCTTATGGGGTTGTCGATGCTTTGGGCTTTTTCTCAAAAAATTCGAGAAAATTGTCCGTAACGAGCCCGCTAAGAGTTTCAATAAGCTCGGTGCCATCGGACGGTGCCTAGGAGCATTTTATGGGCTCCGAAACAAGAATAAATAGATTATATGAAAAGTCTTTTGATTGTATCAAAATAGATTATATCAAAATGTATACTGAATAAAAGTAAAATAGTCAAAAGTCTTTTTAATTGGAGTAATATTTTCTTAAGAGACATGTAAAAAAGAGTAATACAGACGAATAATTTGTGACAGAAATAAAATATTTTAAACTTATTATGAAAACAGCATATCCCAATGTAGGTGGGATCACTTTTGTAAAATGGTCACAATTTAATAAACAACAGGGCAACCCTCCTTAACAATGCCTCTAGCTGTTGGACAAGAAGCATAAGGGCATCCATCAAGATCATTTCCCCACCAGTTAACAGTTATGTTCTCCAAGCCCAAACACACATATATAACAACTGCCATAAATGCCAAACCAGCATCAAGTGCACCCGAAAGAACGTAGTTATGACGCTGCCACCAATATGGCTTATATCGATAAACAACAAAGCCAGACAAGAACCCTACGATGATCCACGTCGTGTAGTTCACAGCCGTGGCAGGTGGCATCATCCCTGTTGCTCCTATTAAAACTGGCATGTTAATGAGTTTGATCCATTCTTGCTCAGGGAATGCTCTGGCTGCTAGCCACACAAGTACTGGTGCTATCGCGCCAAATAAAAAGAACCAATTCACCATCCCATAAGTTCCTAAATCTCCAAAAATCCTTCTTGGTGCAATCAAACCCCAAATCACTGATGCATCATAGAACACATGATCCGAAGGGCAAGTCCACACCGTGTTGGACAATGTCTTGTTGCATATGTCTGGAATCGTTTCCATTAACCACCACGCTGTTCCCAAATACACAAACCCTGCTATTACAGTACCTACTATCTGCATTGTCCATTTTCCACTGTTGTAGCCATATATCTATAATCGTAAACATACAGGGACGGAGGCAGATGTAGAGGCAGAGAAAATTACACCAAGTAAGGTAAAAATGATTTCTTTTTCCATCTATATATAAGTTGTTGAACCCCTTGGCGTAGATTTTTCTTTCTTTTTTTTTTTTTTTTAATTCCTGGCTTCGCCACTATAAGAAAATGTAATGACACTTAACATGCAACAAGAGTAAAACTAATCATCAGAAAAATCGACTGAGCGAGTAGCTTACTTGAGCCATAAACATTGTTCTAGGAGGAATTTTCATGTAATGTCCGAGCTTGAAGTCTTGAAGGAAAGTTATAGCTTGTGTCATACTAATGTAACCATAAACCTTGAAGCACATGTTAGCTACAGGATATCCTGGATAAATGTATCCTATGATATATTCCGTGATGATATTCAACCCTGGTGTCTACAATGTTTAAAAATATCAAAAAAATAAAATAAAAATGGAATCAGACTATTAGCGTCTCACAAAACAATAGTTGTATGTCCAGTTGACTCCATTACTCAACTTGTCATTCAACTATTCGAGACCATCTAGTAAAGCCAACAAAAGGTCAGTCTGTTATAAGCATAATTAAGTGACTTGTCTGTTACAGACAATAGGAAGGTGACTTTACTAGGTAATTTCAGATAGTCGATTGAGCAATTGGCCTTGTGTCCAACTCCAAGCATAGTTATTACCTGGTTGGTAATGGCGGTGATGATTCCTATAGGAAGGGTAAAGAATAAGGCAATGAGACAAGCTAGAATAACTCCCCACCAAGGTAACTGAAGTTGCTCATTGTAATATTCACAAGCAAAGATAGTAAGTGTAATGTTCGCGACAAGAATGCACCAAAACCACCACTCAGGTACTTGTTTATACTTGCTCATTAGTCTAGTGTGTATGTCCATTTTCTTCTCTTTGAAGCTTGATTTGCTCTGCTCCCATATCTCCCTGCAATCGATAAAACTCGTTATAACATAACTTTCCCTTTTCATGTATAGTACGACAACAATTAGGATTATGCTTCAGCTCAAACCCAATATTCTACGAAATGAGAAAGTAGTTCATTGCATTTTATTCTCTGACCTGACTAAAAGACTAATAAAAACATAGGACCAAAATTGGACAACATGTATATTGCCATTGTGTTGTGCCTTATGTCTAATTTTGGATTGAAAGAGCAATGTAACATTGACTTAGTACAATAAGTAATAAATCAAACATTGTTTCGTACCTTCCGTGAAATAAAAGAACATGCATGACAGTAGCACTGAGAGCAGCAAAGCCAACTCCATAAGTAATAGCGAAAAACGTACTAAGATAAAGATGCCCTTGTCGCTCGTAGGCAGCAATATCAAGATGGAAATTAGAGTCGATGATACTTGATATGTTGTAAATTTGGCCAGTGGAAGTGAACATTTCATCAGAGAAAATTGGGAATGTCTTGGCTTTGAAGACATCTAGCCAATAACATATTGGAGTCAAAACATACATAACAAATATGAATCCAGCAGCAACATTAGCTGTAGCAAACCATGGGCTAGCTAATGGGCTTCCAAGGTATGACGAAATAGAGGACCAGTCAAGGCCTATAGCTCCAATTCCGAGCCCCTTTAGGCCTGAACCGAGTTGTTGGGCTAGCACTGATTTGGGAAAGATCCAACATATCCATGACAAAGATGTCAACATTGAAAACAGATAGCCAGGGAAAATATAATACGCAAAACTGCAGATGAAGGCTACTATGAAGAACTGAGTACGCGTTAGCCCTCCTTTGGGACGTTCGTCTTTCTCATGTAAAGCCCTGCAAATGAAGCTCTCTGTTAAACTAAAATTGCTGACGAATGTATAATCTATTAGTAATTGTGAAGAATCTGGCATGCTATTCATCAAAAAGCATATTCATATGAAACTAATGGGACATCCCGGTCGTTATAATTTGAATCATAGTTCGTATTTTACTACAGTTTTCTCTTATTCGTGGCAATTATATGAAGGCTGGAAAAACCTAGTCGAAAGAGAAAACTATTAAAAACACCTCTGAACTTAGTGTCAGTTATTAGTTTCATCCCCAAACTATTGACAGTATTAAAAACATACTCTATCACCAACACTGCATAACTTGACAAGAATTTAGATGTGTATTTCACTCTTGTTACAAGATCGGGGTGTATTTAAGTTTAGTTAGTTAAGCACGGAGATGTTTTCAACACTATCAATAATTCAGACGTTTCTCTATGTTTTTTTAGGTGAATGGATATAATTTGGTCCATTACTCTTCAATCATGTCTGTTAACGGATCCTTTTTAGTCTTTTAGAGACCTGAGCTAGTTAAATATGTGTTCTTTCAATATTTCTAATTACCAAACACACCGAAATTTGTATTAACTATCCTATAAAAATATCTTCTAAAATTAATTATAGTCCTCCTAATTCAAAAGATATTATTTTCAGAAAAGAACAACTCGTGGGGTCCAAGTGTCACTGCCATATTTATTAGCCGCAACCTACCCAAAATAATAATCCTGTTGCGTGTGAATACAAATATAGACTTGACAATAAATAAATTTGTATTTATCGCAATTTAACGTGTAATGTGAGGACTTTAACTTGCCTGAACAATGAAACTTGGACAAGATTGGAAGGCCACCACATGGCTGCTGGCTCAACCAAATACTTTCTGAATATTCCAGCCCATCCAAATCCCAACACCTGTCATTCAAAAAAAATATGATCAACGAGTTAAGTTATATGCATGGTCAGTCAGTCGGTCCGAATAATTACCTGCGTTGTGATGATAACAATAAGAGAAACTAAGAAGGTAATGTCTTTCTTATAAAAGACTTTAACAGCAGTGACAACATGAATAGCATAAACAGTTCCAGCACCAGAGTTTGCAAAAATGGTTATCAGTACATGTTCTTTGACATTAAAAGGGCCTGGATTTAAAGTGAATTCCCATTTTGATCCTTGCAAAAATACCCTTTTTGTTATCTTCGCAGCCATGAGTTGACCCAAAGGAACCACAGCAATTTGAGCTGAAATTGCTGTAATTGTTAATGGCTCTGTTCTGTACCAAAAAAATTGGTTCAAAAATGATAACAAAACACATGAAAGTGTGCCTAGAAACCACATTCGAAAAGTCAGAACTGGTAGTGAAGGATCATCAGTTGTTGTAACTGTTAGAGCAACTTGTTTGATAGGTGAATTTTCCTCTTCTTCCACTTCGGATTTCGAGCTTGATGTAATGCCATGATCAACGTTGGATACTGCAAAACAGAGAGAATTTCATTTTTTGGATCTGAAACTAAGTAATGTTAATGTTCAGATCCTTCAAAAATGTCCTTCAGATCCTTTAAAGACTTAATCCTTTTTTATTAGGATGTATTTGACATTTTTGAGGATTCGAATTGAATTGAGTTGGTAAAAGAGAAAGATCCTTACAAAGAGGAGTCTTGATTTCAGATGCAGATTCTTCCATTGGTTGAATTTGTGATATAGTTGAGTTATTACCTCTACTTATATATTTGCATTTAAATGCTGGGGAATCTTTTCTTTTTTCTTTCTTATATTGAATAATATAAAGGAAAAATATGAAAGAGAGAGAAAGCCAATGGGAAATGATGGATTAGATTCATTATAAGCTAAGCATGGTTTCATATTTAGTATTTTCTGTCTTTTGGATGATTATTTTGAGATGAAAATTTTTCGGAAAGAATCTCTTTTATCTCTATGAAGGAGCGGTAAGGTCTACGCATATTTTATTCTGATGAAGATCTTTCAAAAACAATCTCTTTTATCTCTATGAAGGAGCAATAAGATCTACGTATATTTTATCCTCATCGAACCTCACTTATGAAATTTCACTTATTATATTATGGTTGGCGTAGAACTTATGCTTGCATTTAAACGTGGCAGAAATTTTTCTACCTAACAACATACCAAAAAAGTTACTCCCTCCAATTTTTTTAGTTGTCTCTTAAAAATTAATATGCTTACATGATAAAGTCAAACTAAAATATATATAAATCCAATATTTAAAATTAAAATTTTAGATATTCAAATATTATAAATTATAATTATTTTTATATCAATATGATGAAAAAAAATACTCTCTAAAATATTTATCAAAATTCATATTATTTGACTTAATCAGAGGATATATTTTTTCCCAAAATTATTTATTTAACCAGGTGATAAATTATGTTGATGGGGTGACAAAAAGATTGTTAGATGAACAATCCTTCCTATTTTTTCTTAGAAAGCGACGTTCTTTTGACAATCAAAAGTAAAAAGTTTTGAACAGCGATAGTAGATAGTAGATTCCAAATATTGGATAGATCGAATTTATAATTTATATTTAATATATCAAAAGCTTTAAAAATTGAACTCATTTAATTTAAATTATAAATCCGTATTTAATTATTTTGTCGTTATATTTGCATGTGATTATGACTGATGTGGTCCAGCATAATAACTAAAGCAACTTGTATTTTGTTTTAATTTGTGACGTGAATCTTTGAGTGAAAACGATCACCTAAAATAAAATTATTATCTAGTATGTATATAGATTAAAGAATGTGGTACAGTGAATGGAGTTGCTCTTCCCTTTAATTAGAGAACTCAGATTCAAGTCTGGGGAATGAAAATATCCTTGGTTGGGAGAATTCGGATTTAGTGAGAGCTCCAATATTGGCACCAAAGTCGAAAGGAAACACTGAGGCTCAACTAGGAGCATGCATACAAACAATTCATTTCATTAACACTGCTAGGTAGTTTGAAGAAGGAAGAAATAAAACCAAAATACACAACAAAATAAACAGGAACTTCTCGAACAAACTATGTACATATTTTCTTTTTACCAGTCCACTTCTTTCTAACATTTTCAATTGCCTCCTCTCTCATTCTCGAGAGTTCACGATAAGATTGTTGATACTGCATATTGATAGCATCAAGTTCCAACTTGAGATCCTGCAATCGATTCTTGTCATTTGCCTCGCCGATAAAAGAGAGAGTAGAAGGGTCAGAACTGAAATCATTAGATATGACATTCTGCAAGCTATCAAAGGAGACCCCTGGATTTTTGGTACAATCACTCATTACAGCATCACCAAGACTACCCTTATTGTTGCTTAGAGTTTGGATTTTGGAGCCCTGGATGTATTCCAACTCATTGTCGAGGGATCTTAAAACGTTGTTAAACTCCACATCTGAGATTGATGTTTTCCCTTGATTCAAAGAGGTAATGACTTCACCAATAATATGATCTTCTATTATCAAAGTTGAATCGTTGGATGAGTTATTCACTGGAGTGGAACTCCCAAACGAATATTTCTGGCTTGCTGTGAGTTTGAAAATGAAGTCGGCAATCAATTCAGCGATTGTTGCCACATCGTCGTTCGACAAATCAAGCTCCTCTGCCATCTCACTAGCTATTGACATCACAGTGTCAGCATCAATACAAAATACAAAGTGCACATGCCTGATCCGACCTGTTAAAAACAGAGAGAAGATTCAAAACATTTGCTTGAAAATACTCCATGTATTCTGTAAGATTGATCAAATACCTGTCAACTCAGCAATTCGCAGTGAAAACA
>JAPFFP010000103.1:23557322-23582437 GCA_026153255.1 Solanum medicagineum | reverse complement strand
AGCTGCACTCAATCTTACTGATACTGGGGCCAAACATTTCTCCACAAATTGTTTTACATGAGGATCTGTTACTTTTGCTAAAGATGCTGGCTTTATTCCCTGAAATCAAATATTTTCGAAGCATTGCAATTATTTTGAGTAAAATAAAATATAGTTGCAAAACTTAAAACAACGAAACTTACCGACGTGACTTTTTTATAAATTTGTGCTTGATTTCTACACTCACTATACGGATATTCACAGGTTATTAACTCCAATATGCACATGCCAAAAGAATAAATGTCGACAAGTTCATTATATTCTTCATCATATAGCTCAGGGGCCATAAATTCAGGGGTACCTGACAAAGGGAAAACACATAGAAAATATGGCAATAGGGGTTAATACATTAGTTTGATGGAGCCAAAGGCAGCAAATCCAAGTCAAATAATACCAATAACACTTCGAGCGGTAGGTTGCTCCAAAATTGTCGCCAATCCAAGATCTCCAAGTTTAACTTCTCCATGGTTTCCATTGATGAATATGTTGTCACATTTCAAGTCCCTGTGTATAACCGGTGGATTGTGACTATGGAGATAATGTAAACTTTGGAGAATTTGTCTAGCCCAATGTTTAATGGCTTTCGTGTCAACAGTCTTATGCTTTCTCCGATATCTAAAAGGGAGAGAATGCAAAAGACGTATCAATAAAAATATCTGGCGGTGTACATGCAAAGTAAATAAGAAGGGCAAATATGAAAGAAATATAGTACTCACTGCCTTAAGCTCCCTGAACTAAATAATTCGGTGATCATATTAATACTTTTGTTCACATCGTCCACCCATGAAGAATATAATTTTATAATGTTTTCATTCTTCAACATTCTCAACAAATGAACCTCAGAATATATTCTCTCCAAATATTCAGGTGTCTGCAAAGCATCATCTATGCAAATTTGGTTCCAAGCAACTTCTATTCCATCAATATTGTCAAACGCCTTGTAGCTACATATGAAAATATTTGAAAATCACTAAAATTTTGAAAATGAATAATGCTTACAAGGTAAAACTTAAAATGCAAGAAAATAAAAGGAGATGGATGTCAGAGCCATACACAGTCTTAAATGCTCCACTTCCCAAGATTTCACTATACTGGAGGAAGAGAAACAAAAGAAGGTGACAATACCACCAAAACCCATAAATTTACATAAATGAAACATAAAAAATTAATACCACATCATAACCAATCGCAATCGTTTCTCAAAATTTAATTTAAAGTTTTAAAAAACTATTACCATCATTAACAAGTTACCAATCCTTCTTCCTTTTATAAAGATTTTGAATTTTTTTCCTGCCTAAAGTGAACACTTCATGAACCTGTCAATTTTCTTCAGAGGCACTTGAAGAATCCTTGCAGAAAGGCAGGCATAAGGCATAATGGTGTACAGGCAACAAGGCAACAAGTACCAGATAACTCTGTCCACGGGGCGCTTCGAACATAGTCTAAAGCCAACACTGAATGGAGGCCTTAAATTTTACTAATTCATTAATGAAGTTTATTATAGCCAATCCATTTAATCTCTCTTGAGACATAATATACTAGATTTGTCAAACTTCTATATATTCTTTCCTCTTATATGAAGAGTTATATTTTCTATAAATAATAGTACTCAATAATAAAAATGAGGTCCCTCAAATTAGGAGTCTTTTAGGCTTATAGAGCCGCTCTTGTCCGTCAATCAAGGCTAGGACAAATGAAAGAATCACCTAGAATGTTTCATGTCTCTGCTCGAATTTAAACATGAGACCTTATGGCTTTTACAAGCTTCTCATTTAACTCAAATGACACAACCACTACAAATTTACTAGCACAAACTTATAATATGAATGAAATGATCAAAGTACAACAAGCAGAATAAATAATCCTAAAAATAGAAACTTGGCAAATATACAGAGAAAAACAGAAACTAGTTACCCGAATGTATCTCTTGTCTGGTGATACTTCAACAACTTCAGGCTCATTCAATTTCACATTGTCAAACCAACAACTCGAAGAATTCATCTCTCCACACCCAAAAAAACAAAAAGAAGTAACCTAGAGAAGAAGAAAATTAGATAAATCAAATAAAGGGTTCAGAAAATGCTTCACAGGCGACTGAATAGGAATCAATAATCCTTCCAAATCGGAATTGGAGTTTAAAGAATTCAACTTTCAGTAAAATTAAAGCAGAAAACTTGAGAACCCCCATTTGCAGATTTCAACTAATTAACCAGTCAAACTCAAACAACAAGAACACAGTATTGAAATGCATATAGCTGATTAGGGAAAACAAATTTAAAAACGCTAAATCCCTAAAAATTCAGTTAAGCGATAGGGAGGAATGGAGCGGAGAAAAGCAGCTGGAAATCAATTAAAGGGTTAATTATTTGTCAACTAAGCTTTTGCTTTTCAGATAATCAAGTTGCTAATTGTCGTTGATTTAAGGTACAATTGCAAACAATTTATTATTAATTTGGATGCTTGAACAACAGGGTTTCGTGGTGTAGTTGGTTATCACGTCAGTCTAACACACTGAAGGTCTCCGGTTCGAGTCCGGGCGAAGCCATTCTTGTAATACCTATTTTTTTCCAGCTTGTCTATGTCTCGGTTAATTTGATTGGTATTCGCGTCAACTTTCACACTTGATCAATCTCACCGGTATCGAACAGCAGCAACCTTTTTTGCTGATTTGGGCACCTTAAGTGTTATAATCGATCGGTATCATTTTTAATATTTCAAGAGTATTTTTAGATGGTAAACAAAAAGATGTTTAAAAAAAAGTTTTAAAAGAAAGTTTACTGCCTTTTGTAATTGTTAAATGGTTTTTGTTCATTCCTAGATCTTAGATTAGAGAACAATCCTGTTCACTCCAACATTTAGTCTTAATACTAGACTTCATTTGACAAATACTTATCCGCATCAAGTGCTAAGTGCTAAGGTGAGAATGTATGTGTATATTAACTTATGGTTTAGTAATGAGAGTGTAAATTAAGACACGTATCTTGTATTCATAGGTCGCATTACGCCTGCCACTAATATACATGATTATTCACATACATGGATCTTTGGCATTGTAGAAAATATCTATTTGATGAGCTAAGGATGGTCATAACTCCATGTAAGACGTCAACAGCCTTAGCTTTTGCAGTTACAATTACAATTTAACTACATATCATGGTATGCAATTATCTATTAGCTGAAACTTAAACGATGTATTAGAAGAAAATTAACTAGGGTACAGTAAACAAAGTGCATCTAATTGAACTCATCGCCCAATTCTAATTGACATACAAACATTTTAAACAAAAGTTATTATCGCTAGCACAAGGCATCAAGGTCAGCACGAATTCAACTCAACAAAAAGGCTCGCCTGAGGGTGTAATCCAGCATCTTTCAAGGTCAGAGAGAGCTTCTCTGAGCCATAGACTGTGCGAGGGAAGTTGGACACGAGGCTGTATTTTTCAACCTCCAGGCATCCAAGAGAATCAACATAGTCGTACAGAGATTGTATAGTTGTACTACATTGAAATCTTCTCTCTTTGCGCTCACCAGTAGGAAACCTTACCAAAACCTGCAGGAAACAAGAAACAAAGAGAGAACTTAATCATCTGGAAATAGCAATTTCTACTGCATTTAAGATGTGTATTTTACTCATTGCTTATTCAAAACCTAAATTTCTACAGTTATTACAGAGACTGACGCACGTTTAAATCAAAGAATCAAGAACAAGATGATTACTTGAGTAACTTCGGGACCCTTTTCCGGTTCAGGGCCCAGTGACTGTAATTTCTCCTTGCGCAGTTTAGCTAATGCAGCTTCTCTTTCAGCAGCTTCACGGGCTGCTCTTTCACGAGCCTCTTCTTCCTCCTTTCTTTTCCTTTCAGCTTCAGCAGCTTCCCTCTCCTGTCGCTCTTGCTCTTCTTTCCTCTGACGCTCTCTAGCCTGGTGTAGGATAAACAGTTCAGCAGTGCACAAATTGCCCTGTTCCCTTTCTCAAAATTGAACTTGTGAAGCCTCAAAGTACATACCTGATCAGCCTCTAGTGCAGCACGATAAGCTGCATCCTGCTCCTCCCTTAATCGGATATTATTCCTCCTTTCTTCTGCTTCAAGCCTGGCAGAAACAAGCACAGGTGCACTTTCCTCGAGCACCCTTTGCAATACAGTCAGCAGTTCTTCAGGAGATTTTGGCCCCTCAACCTGCAAAGTGCTCATCAGACTATGATATTCAAGAAGACATCAAAGTAAACAAGAGGTCAATGAAGCAGCTCTTGATTGAACAAGCCAGTATAGTAAGTTCGCTGCTACACCAAACATCAGATAATAGCTCATATGAATTTGCAGTTCGTTCGGTATATAACAAGGCAAATAGAACTTTAATTAGCTTTTGGCAACAAAAGACAAAAGCCTCCACAGCTACCTTATGGTAAGATCTAACATAAAAACCATAGGAAAATCTGCACGTGATATGTACCCATTGAATGACAAATGTTTCCTATTAAGTTGAACTGACTAGGCCAAACAGTTAAGCACAAAATAAAACAGGTCCAGAAGCTAACAAGTGCTGATCAATGTAATGTCCTTTAAGACATTCACAAAACAGGAAGAGATATCCCCAGACCACACATCATAGGGATGGTTTGGTTTTAAAACTTTTTTTTTTAAATGAAGAGTTTGGTTTTAAAACTATTACTTCTAACATCATGAACATATACCAATTAACATAGAACAAGGAGGTCAAACCAACTTTGAGCTTGAAAGAAACTATGAAGCATAGAAGAGAATTAGAGGTTGACCAAAAAAAAAAAAAAGAATTGGGGAAAATGGCGTCGGAAGAGGTAATCAGCCTGCTTACAGTAACAAGATATTAGTCATACTAAGTGCACACTCTTTTAGTTTATCGAAAAAGCCTAGAACTTTGTTACAATATAATAGAACTTTTGGGACAGTTTCTTTTTCCCTTTTCTTTGAGGTGTCAAATTTGTAGAAACCAGCAGAAATAAACCAGATTACTTTCTGATACATGTATGCTCAGATTTTAGCTTTTTTGATAAGTATATATGCACTGATATCTATGCAGGAATGCAAGGTTTAACTCTGGGTAGATACATGGTGACACAGAGACATAGGATCAGCCGTATTTCTCAATATTTCATCCAAGGTTATAACTAAGTAACAGAAAGAGATGCACTTCATAAACCATCAGCACATCTACATCTCAGAATATCATCTCAATTAAGCATAGAACAAACCACTCAAGACGCAGTCTTGTCCACATATTTAAAAAATAACTTCCAGATACTAACTAATAAAACAGTATGACAAAGTTAAAACAAATAGCAGAAAAAACAACTGGGAGTTACATAAGCAACCACATGATCTTCTATCCCATAATCAATTTGATCCTCTCTAACTAACCAATATTTCAACTACAAAAAAGTCTCTCATTTCCTCATACTTCATTAGTAACTTAGGGAACGGCACATATGTGTAAGCAAATATGTTCTAGTCTTCTAGCCAATCCATAAGGATTTAGGCCATACATAAAAGATAGTTTCACTGCTCTGGTTACTTATTTTTTTTAAGTAGGAAATATAACTAATTCCAGACCTTATGACAGAGGCTCGAGTGCTTGATAAACTCAAGAGAGTCCCTTGCTAAATTATGTGGGTCAACAAACTGTTTAATGTCTCATTGCTTTGCCCCAGTCCTATAATGTCGACCAAAGTCCTTAGATAAAATTATGCAATCCATAGCAAAATCGTACTTTTGAGATGCATTGCCTCCTAACATATCATATAGGGCTCTGCTATACACGGTTAGCCAATATAAAAGACTTTAACAAGCTCTAGAGGGCTCTACAACAACAACATATCCAGTGTAATCCCACAAGTGGGGTCTGGGGAGGGTAAAATGTACGCAGACCTTAAAAAATACAGATGCTTGAACTTGTGGAAAGCACAAGCTTCAAGGATCTATTTATCAAGCAATCCCAAGTTTGTCCAAAAGATTCTGCTGATTGCTTTCGAGTTAAGTGATTTATATTCAGTCTAGAATCATACTAGTTTCCCACGCAAAATATAAAGCTGGTTTTTACTAAATAAAGCAACTTTTAGGCCTAGACTTAGTATTGCATTATATATACAAACCTTTTCTAGATATCCACTATGAACTCTAGCTAGAGCATAAAACAAAACAATCATATAACCTTTTGTTTACCTGCTGAAGCAGAGCAATCCTTTGGTTTGTTGCAGCCATCACGACAGCACAAAAAGGAAACCTTGATGCCTTCAAGCTATTACTCATCTTGAAACCCTCACTAGCTCTAATACTCCCTCCCCAAGCAACGAAATTCTCGTTGATAAAAGCTACCAATGCTTCATTACACAAAGTCCTTTCACAAAACATAGGCGTATCTGGATGCTCAGGTGAATGTAAATACACGAAAAGCAGCTTAAATTCAAGCCTAGACCTTTGTAAAGCATCCATAAAACCTTCAGCAATAAAATTTGGCCTTATACTCCCAAAATCTCTATCAAAACTATCCACGAAACTCATTGCCTCCGCTGCTGATGCAGATACAGACACCAAAGGTGAAGAAGATTCAGCATTACGCCCCGAATTAAACCCAATCATTCTCAACGAATACGAAAGTACACCACTTGCCGCCCATACACCAAACCCAACAGCACCTGAAATTAACCCTAGACTACCGGAAATGATGGAGAAGGGAAGAGTAATAATCTTCCAAGCTAATCCCGGTGGTCCTCCACTTCCACCGGCAACAAGACCAGTTTCTGCCGGCGGTAAATTCGTGGTTGGTGGTGATGTATTGGAGGTGGTGGGTTCGGATGCATACTCCGTGGCAGGATGGTGATTTTGCGAGGTGAAAGCAGAGATCGCCAATTCGAGATCCCAGCCATGAGCGGCAAGGATCTCAGTACACAAATCGGCGTCTTCCACCCCCGTGATCGCTTGAAAATACGCAATTTTATCAGCTACATCACCCATTTTCTCCCTTTTTCCCAAATTCAATCTATATTTCTGATTAGGCTTTTGCTCCGTTATGTATTCATTGAAAATTTTCCGATGACTCCTCTCTATCTGTTCGACGAAATGACAGTTAGAGGAATCGCGAAACTTCTTGCACCTCTAATCAACTGGGTTTTATCAGTTCATTGATTCTAATTTATAGCCAAAAATGGGCTCTGGCTACCTCCAAATTACAAACCTGCCATTTCAATTTTACTTTAGTTTTATTTCTCGAAAGTCCGATTACAAAATACGTCATATTAATATGGGCACGTGAAAAATTGCAATCCATAGTGTTTGTCGTATAATTTTTCAATATCTAAATATTAAATTAATTTAATTTTATTTAATTTTAAATAATAATCAAATTGATTCTCGTAAAATAAAATATGACAAGTGAAAATTAACATATAAAGTATAGTACTACTTTGAGAGCTAATCCATAGTACTACTTGAGAGCTAATCCAACATACTCACATAAAATAATTACTGTTTCTTCTATCCGAATTTATGCGAGATTAATTCTCAAAATTTAAAAAATATCATATAAATGAAAATGGAAATAGAAATAATAAATCTCAGCTAACTATTTCCTCCAGGCATTTTTACTTGATACAATTTTTAAAAAGCAACAAAAAGAGTGATAAGTTCGTCCCATCACATTTTGAATTCAGTGAGTTTAATATTTTGAAAAATGCATTAAGAAATGAATAGTTAACAATTAGAAACTAAACTATCTCATTATTTTTTAAATTGGACAAGTAAAAGTAAACTAATCAAGAGCTTTGAAGCAATAAAAACAGAAAAATTTTACTCAAGAACTAATTTCATTCTGAGCTCCATGGTAGAATTCGAACTTAGCTAAGTGTGAAAAGTTAGCAGTATTATAGATTTTTGCGTTTTGCATATAAGCTTTTTTCTTTTCTTCTCTGTTTTCTTAAATTGTCACAGTGACCCATGAATAAAGTTCCAAGGAGAGTAAAATATAATAATTCAGGCTTTACAAGCATCACTGACTTTGTGTTTCTGCGGCAGCTTGTCATGCACAAGGAACAGTCAGTTATTCAACCTCCTTAATCAGAGGCTTGCCCTCATTCTGTACTTTCTTCATTTTCGGAATACTCGTCTTAGTCCCTACGAATTCCACCAGTCGTTTCTTCTCTGCCTCGACAATGGCTGCTATGGAAGACCATGCTTCTTGTGGCTGCTCGTGAGCCCAACACACGATAAAATAAATCTTCCTTTCAGCAGACTTGAGCTTCATTTTGATTTCAGAACTTTTGGACTTATGAGGCTTCTCTGACTTCAAATCCTTCTCCGCATGTTGGATTAGCCTCCTTAAATCACAAAGCAAGCAAACTAAGGCTGCAGTTCCAAGATGAAGAAGGGTTATTGTGTCGTTGATTAGACCCAATGCGAATTGCAGGCCACCCATATGTCTGAAGGCCGGTGAGCATGTTTGCTCCATGCAATGTGATAGAGCTTCCAGCACTGTCTCTGGCTGGCCCCCTTGACCAAGAACAGAAGAGACACTTAACAAGTCTGTGGCTGATCCTATGGGATCTGATTGCCAGTCACCATTGTAGAGGCGAAGAGTAAAACAATAACTGTACATGATGTCAACAAGGTGAACTGCCAATAAAGGGGATGGCCCAGCTGCACTGAGCTTCCTAACTGAGGGTAATGGAGAGTCTGGGCCAAGTGGAATGTCGTGCAAAAGGTCACCTTCCATTCCATCTTCAGAAGACACAGCTGTATCATCCCTCACAAGTGGCTGGACTAGTTGAGTTCCATCCTGACCAAGAGATATGTACTTGGCAGAAGGCTTCAACCACCATGGCTCCCAGGGCTTAATCAATTTGCTCAACTCACCTGAGGCAACAGCTCTTTGGAATTGTTTCTTTTCTTCAGCAGATAAATCTTCAAAACTTATCTGGTTTCCTACATACAAAAGGAAGCCACCACAACCACCCACCCGCAAAAAAAAAATAAAAAAAATAAGGAAATCAGCTTGAATGAAGCACAAAAAACAAGAGGATAAAAAGATAGCAACAAAATTCTGAAATTTCAGGAACATACCAGATAGAACTTTTTGAATAGTTTCCTCAGACAACAGGGAATCTGATGCAACAAGATCAATAAGGGAAAGTTATACTTGAGAATTGCAGCAATAAAAAAACGTGACTCATTTTGTCCTCTATTGTAGCATGTTATGTCAGTTCAACCATTTCACTAGTTTTGTGAAAGTAAGGTAACATAGTTACATAGATTTGAGTATTATATAAGATTCATTCATACAATCATATCGCAAAGCAACATGATAAATGGATACAACAAGAATCCCCTGAACACAACTTTTTGAGCAAATCAAACATCCTTATATAGCAAATTACAAAAAAAGCTGTATCTATAAAATTTCTTCTTTTTTTTTCACTTGTAAAAAACAAAACAGGATTCATATTACTCCTCTCACCACAATAATGATTAATGAATTGTCATTCTGTGGAAACGCATCAAGCAGGAATAAATTCATTATTGCAGATAAGAAAGCATTGCTTACCATCTTCATCCATGATGTCTGCTTCATCTTCTGAGTGGAATCGTTTGAGTATGTCCAGCATCTTTTGCTTACTTCCGTCATCTGGTTGCAAATGTTGTAGTTCCTCCATGACATTCTCTTTCATAAAGGATTCGGTACAACGAAGACTATGAGACTGCCACCAATATCATTAAGAAAAATCAGGGACGATGGTTCAAAAGATTCTCCACAATATATAGGATTTATAGCCATCACATGCTTAACAATAAAAACTTCCACTGCAGGTAGACTTGGAAAAAGATAGGAAGTGCAAAAGATCATCTTCACTTAGAAGGAGCAGATTTTCCACTTACCTTGTAACAAGGAAGAGAGCAATACCGGGTATTACATCGAGGGCAGGTATACTGCGAAAATTGCTTTTGACAACTGCACAAAGAGTAAGTATTGCTGTTAATATAGCCACTCACAATTTTGATACACACCAACTTGCTAAGAAGAAACAATCAGATTTTCAATTTCACCATAATATTGAACAAACATGGGAAAAAGACAATTGGAATCATTGAATAAAGAAACCTTAAGCTACGTCTATTTTTGCTAGCTTTCTGGCACAAACTGGTAAATAAATGATGTAGATTCCAAAATAGAAATAATCAGAGATTTGCTTTTCTAAATGAACTCCAGAGTCTTGTCGAAGCATTATTATATTATTAACGTATACAAATCAGCCTAAAAATTAGCAGATTAGAAAAAGCCTCCTTTCCCCACCCTTCCTACCCCAAAAAGTAACCATATATCTGCAAAATGTGAAGACTTTTGAGAAATGGTGCAAATCTAGACGCACTAATCCAACATTTAGCATTCACTAAGAGACTTCGGAAGACAAATTGACCGAAATATGCCAAATTCTGGTCAACTTTGTTGCACATAAGACGCACTAAAGTTCATGTATAATAATCCATCTTTTGATTCATTGTCATCTGAAACAACTACACTCATTTCTCTATATCAACCTGCAAATAGAAAGAAAATCTGTGACAAATGGCATAAACCTACAAATCGAAACTCTCATCTCATGGCAAAGCAGGCTCCAACAAAGAAATCAATCACCTGCCCCCTCAATCCCAAATTAGCTGGGGTCTACTCAACATTATGAATTCTCTTCATAAAAAACTTTCACTTAAAATTTGGAACTCAACATCCTATTACTCATACTATTTCACAATTAATTTTCCCCTCTATTCGTCCATTTCATTCCAAAAAAGGTCAACCTGATGTACTAAGCATTCCGTGTTCACACAGGACCACACCCAAAGGGATGTAATGAAGGCAGACAACCACAAAGCAAGCATGAATTACTGAGTCCATTTAATTCTAAGTTACTTCCAATTTCTAACGTGAGCACGATAAGCCAAGAACCAAAATTGATAACATCCCAATTGAGGATTGAGCAGAAAACTCAAAAACTGCTGAATCAACTAAAGCAAGCAATAAGACATAACAAACTTATATATACTTTGAAATTAAAGCTAAAAAACAATAGATAATACTTACACCCGACATATTATACGTGAAGACGAGTTCAGCTGAGACGAACTTGAAGCTGCCTCCGATGTCATAATTTCTTCGGCCATAATAAAAACTAAAGCAATTAATAAAGAGAAAAAGATCAAAACTTTGAACGCTGTAGCTTAGTGGAAACCAAATCAACACTTAGCACAGTTCAGTGAGATCTAATAGAGATACATATATAGGGAAAAAATTATATCTTAATTCTGATTAGCTCCAAATGGGTATTGGTTAACAATAACAATTTCCAAACAGATAACATTTCACTAAAAACGATTTATTGCCTAATCTTAGAAGAACAGTTATCACAATTGCATAATTAAACATGGAAATTACACGAGATTAGAAAAAGCTCCAAAATTGAAAAGCTAAAAAAGTGAAGCACAAGAGAGTAAGACAGAACAGAAAATACCAAATTGAGCAAGGGTTTAAGAAATTTACAACCGGAAGTTAAAACGCCGAGTGCTTAGCTCACTTAATTGAGATCTGTAATAGAGAGAACTGTAGCAAAAACCAGGAATTGAAAAAAAAAAAAGTGAAGAACAGTATGTGGAGAAAGTAAAAAAGAGTAGAATTACTAAAGGGAAAATGAAAGGTTTTCGATGAATTCAGTTTACTTTTGAAACTCAACTTGTATTCTTTGTTTACTTGCTCCGGTATAGTCCGGCGACGGCTTAAGAAACGCCAACGGTGGTCGGAGTCCGGCGCCGATCAATTGTAGTTCCAAAGGGCGGGATAAACAAAGGGAAAAACAAAAAAAGTGCTTTAATAGCTTTTTCCTAAAAAGCCTTTCTGACCCGAAAACTTATCAACTAACAACCAACCTTTATTGGACTCAATTTTGGGATGAAATTGAAAATTTTTATTTATTACCTAAATATATCTCGTTTAAAAAATAATGTAATTTTATTGAAATAAATTATATATAAATTGTATATGTATTATTGTATTATATTTGATTTGAAAACGAATTATATAGGTAATATAGATATATTATTCTGTGCATATTTTAAGTGTTTTAAAATATATTAAAATTGTTTTGATTAAAAATTATATTATAAATTAACATAAATTATATATGTCATATAGATATATTAAAATTGTTTAGCTATAAATGACAAATTTTTTCAAAATATGATTATTTTAAGTAAGTTTTCCTAGTAAATAAGTGGTTGAAAAAAAAATTGATGGAAAATCAATTAATCATGTAACAAGGGTATATATACTGATTCACAGAGGTATAGATGTTATTTTTGAAGGATTCGTAGCTTAAATATAATAATCAAAGCAGGTATGAAAAATTGAAAATGATAATGAAGAAAATCAAGTAACTAATAAAAGAATATTAACAATGAGATAATAGTATGATAACCTAACCATAATAAATGAAGATGATGATGGAATCAAAAGCAAGATACTATAAGAATACAACTAAATCTCTTAAAAAGCTAAACAACGCCCTATAATTATTTACCCTCTATTATAATACATGACCTCTAGGAAACTATCCCCTATTTATATGCAGTTGCACCATGTGTTATTTAATCATTTATCTTCAACTAGTTAACATTCCGCGCTTCACACGGTAATAGGTATCAACATAATAAATTAATGACAGAAGGAAAATAACAATAAAAAACGTTACTCGTTGCCACACTATGCAATGAACTCACGTTAAAATAAAGCTAGTGTTTTAAGACTTTTAATGCGATCAGAACTTATATTTAACATTCAAAAGAACTTGAAATGTGTGACAACAATTTGCGAAAGAAGATAAATGTAACGCCAAAATATTAATTCAACTTCAATTTTCAAATAGTACAACAAATAAAATGAGAATAGGCAAAGAGAGATGCAAAAAGAAGGATAAGAGATGCAAAAAGACATCCTCCTAATTATTGTTGAAACTCGTTATGCTGTAACTTAGAAGCATAAGAAAATAAGCCACAATCAGCAGAATTCTTGTTTGCATATTGTAATTATGCTAATATGAAAAGGGAAATTATCTCCTAAATAAATTATTTTTCTGTACAAAAAGGAAAAAAAGAGAAAGGAAAAAAGAAGAAAAAAATAAAAATAATTGGTATGCATTATCTCATGTGGCAGCAGATAAGACCCTTATTACGGCTCTAATCTCTTTTACTTGGTATGCATAACATAATGATTTTCTTCTACGTCACTTCATGAGCCATTGAAGAAAAAAAACCCGTCATATTGGCTTGTTTCAATGTGCCAAGTGAAAATTCCTTATTCCTTGTTCCTTTGATCATGAATAATGTCTGATTATATCTTTTAATGTCATCATTATTCACCGAATTAAAAATATAATTTATAATTCTAAAAGAATAATTTTTAAAATCATAATCACAAATTATTTTAAAATCATAATCTCAAATCGAATCTAAAAAATTGTATTACTTAATGTCCATGGTACTGAACATTGATTATCACATGGAGAAGATTATAAGCCTCAAATACAATAGGTTAAAAAAAAAAGCAGCAAATCATTCCCAAAATAGGATTCAAACATTTAAATAGAGACAGAAACATCATAATTAATTGAAATGGACAACACAAAAGTAACAAATTAAATAGACACTACATTTAGATTCCACAAAAACTAACGGATGGTTATTTCCTTCCAAATTATATATATATTTCAGTTTCGAACGACATTTAATTTCTGGCAAAAATACTTGTTTATTCATTAACGGTGGGAATTGGCTCGTGGAACGTTCAATTGAGAATCATCATAGTGAATTGGTGGAACATTCAATTGGAGCCTATAGTTACTGCATTATGAATAGAGAATCATCACGGTGAAGAAAAAAAATTTACAATGTCTGTTAACCAAGAAATGGGTTTGAAAAAACTAATTAAGAGTTTGAAAGAATGTGACTGTTTACATTGTTTGGGAAGGGTTTTGTCAAGCGAGTGATACCTCACCATGTTTACAATCCTCTTTTATATATATATAAGATAAGATAAGATATAAGATTTTGTATTTCTAAAATTAGGAAATTATGAATTTATATAAATAAATTCTGAATTTATATAATTGGGAGCTTAATTATACAAAGTCTGGATGTGCTCCTAGCAACTTGGATGAACAGTAGTGGCGATTGGCGAGTGGTAATTATTTAAAACTATAGTTATGGTAAATAATTAACTAGTATTTATTTGCTTAGTCACATAATTTATCCCATTGAATATATTGAAATTAGTAATGTTGATATTAGTTTAGTTATGCTTGCATTACTTAGGTCAATGTTTGTTTTATATGCTGCATAATTTTTTAAAAAATTATTTGTTTAAACCTTAGGCATTACTTATATGGTCGAAAATGTTTTGAAGGACAATTGGATTTTATTACGCGCATTAACACCTTAGCATTACTTATATCATGATTTTTCGTGTATTAGTTAATACATAGTATAATACAAAATAGAGTGTATAACTAATGCAATACAAGGTGAAAAAATTATTCTAAATAAAATATTACTAATACACAAAATTAATGCATGCATTATTTTTTTAGGGCATCCTACAAAACAACTCCTATTTTTAATATAAAACTTGTATATTACTTAACTTTATAATTGTCTCTTGATGTTTGTAATTACTTAAAAAATTTCAAAAATTTTCTCATAAAATTTCTACTTTACTCAAAAGAGAGATTCAAATCTTTGTCTAAAAGGTTCATAATTAGCAAATTGGATACCTTAGTTCAACAAGATCACTTGGTAACCTGAACATAACAAAACATAAGAAATCATGAGTGAAGTTTATCTGTAAACAGTTCTAGTTTATTATATTCTTGATGACTGGTTTGTTTTCTTTGATCATCATCATCTCAGCATCTTCAAGTTTGAATTTTGCCAATTTTGATAATTCTTCAACAACATCAACAACCCCTTCGATCCTCGTGGCAATTTCGATCACCAATGAAGCAAATGTTGCAGTAGGAATGATTTCAACCAGAGGGATAACATTAGTACTAGTTCTTATAACTGCCTTGTCTTGTTCATCTGTCTCATTCTTTCCCCCTTTTGGCTGAATAAGTAATCCGGAAAGTTGTTCCATCAGAGTTTCTAGTTCTTGAATCGCGCTATTTTTTTCTTGTATTAACATATCCATCCTGGAGGATTTTCTCATTGTTTTCATGTTTAATGCTAACTCTTTCAGTATCTCACTTGTACTTGAACTTACTTGTCGGCAAGTGTTAGTAAGCTGATTCTTTAACAACTCGGAAGCCTAAAACACAATCAAAATTTTCATCTTTTAGTTAGTTAAGAGTTATATAAATTTTTAGCAGAATTAAGAAGGATTTAAGAATTTAGGTGACCTGATTTTTTTGATTGATGAAGCTTGTTAGTGCCTCAATGCAACAAGCACAACTGCGCATCAACGCGCTGATCTTAAGGTATTTTCCCCATGGATGTTGAAAGTTGAAAAGTCCATGAGCAGGCTCCCATCTAGCAAAGTTAGCCTAGTAGATGATTCCATGTTATATCAATGAAATTCGAAGTCGTATTGAGTTGATTTGGATATATTTTGAAGCAAAAGACTGAGTCATTGACACAAATCCTGATGGATCGCCAGGATTTCAACCACAAATGCTGAAGAAACCTGATGATCCTACAGAATTTGACAGACTAATCACCACAACTTGTTGTTAAGCCAAGTCTTGGCCAATATCAGAAAAAAAATCCCTGACGAATCACCATTAGGTCCTCGTGGCAATCGTCAGGAGTGTGCTTCCAGTTTCTGGAATGGAGTTATTTTCCCAAAACTCTTCTTAAGAGTGTCAAATTTTAAATGATGGCAACCTAAGATCTTATTTGTGCAAATCAACCGTCCACAAAAAAACATTCTAGAACCGCTATGTTAAGAATAACCGGAATTTATAGAGATACTTGTAAATAGTTGTTTTTTCTCTATAAGTTCGGAGTTCTTACATCCTATGTTGCACATACTATTCAAAGTTATTGCATCCATATCGAATGCACTAGCCCGATGGTATTTTGAAGAATCCAAGCAACATAGGTTATATTGATGTTGAAAAAAACTTACCATTGTTTCTTCTGAGGCCTTTGAATTCAACACACACTTGAAAGCTAGCATTTTCTTAGTATTTGTTGTTGTGTCTTCACTGTCACTGAAATATTCAGCTACACAGCCTAAAAGGACAATTAAGGATCAACTTTAAAAACAATATGCTAATGAAAGTTTAGTACAAATTCTAGGGGAAAAAAATACTTACAATCTAAGGACTCTGCTATCTTTTCCATGTTACTAATGACAAGTTTATGGAGCTCTTCACCAGCCCACATGGGAAATATGAGAATGCTTGTAATAACACACAAGGAAGCACCGATGATGATCGTTAATATTCTCTCGTGAGCCATGTTCAGCAAATTTGCAACGCGATATCCAGATATTGAAACCAATGAGAAAGTCAGGATGAAGATCATAGTACCATAATCAAACCGCGCTTTCACTGCAGGAATGAACCTTGTGAAGGTCGCTGCTGAAGCTAAATTGAGTGAAGAAATAAAACAAATATAAGTTAGAACAGATAATCCAAATCCCATATGTACAAAGATCACTCACCTAATATGAAAATTATCCCTATGTTGCTCGGACTATTCAGAAAATGTGGATGTGTGCATGTCGGATTCTCCCAAAATAGTGCACTTTTGGAGGATCTGACACGAGGTGCGATAGTATTTTTGGAGAGTAAAAAATATATTGCCATTCTCTATAAGCAAATAGTAATATTTATTTACGAACATCATTCACCTAATATGAAAATGGAAGCTCCCATAAGTATCGGCTCAAATCTTTTGCCTGATTGATTAGAAATCCAATGGATCCCAATTGCAAGAAATCCAGCACAAAAAGTACCAGTAGCTCTGTTTAAGCATTTGTAAAGGGTTGCACCTGCAATTTTCATGAAACTCTTAGACTACAAACAGTGTAAAAAAGTACGATTTTTTGTTCAAAGAGTACTTACTACTCACCCACAGTGTACTCAAAAACCACAACAACTGTCATAACAGCCCACATTGCAGTTCCACCAACACCATTATACAAAGGTCTCATATAATAAAACAGCGATACAACGGTCAGAGCTATTCCGACTTTAAGACAGTGGATCACCTTTCTTGGTTCATTCTTTCCTATGTTCCATGATTTCTCCAAGAATCTCCTCACTATCAAGATCAATCGTTCTAATGAAAGGTACATTCTTGTGACAATGTTTGATTCTGGTGCCAAATTTTTGGACGAGCCATCAGCCATCCTGATCCTCCACTCTGCACTACTGTTGATGGCATTCATGTTAATGCAATATAGAAACAAACAAGTGTACACGTACAAAATATTGTGAACGTTACTTCTTTAAAGATTTTCAAATAATATTTGATTAGGTCATGACTCAGTTGCAGCAAGTTTTATAAGAAAAAGCTTCTTCCAAGATATCAGGTCTAAAGAAGACCACAAGTACCATTTACAGTTTGGCTGATGGAGTGGTCCAAATAAAAAAATAATTTCATAAAAACTAAATGTCATCAGTTTGGTTTTTATTTAAAAGCTGGTGGTCACTAACTAATCCTCACTTTAAAGTATGATTTAGGTCATCTATTGTCTAATTATAGTAATCCTATCTGATTAGTGCTTCTCTTATCAGAATCCTCTTCTATCAGTTTTTTTTTTTTTTTACATTTAACATATCTAGCAATTCCATTTTATTTTGTGCTTTTAAAGTTAAAGTCTATTTCTCCCTTCTTGGTTTAAGTATTTTTGTTGTGGAAACGCTCTCTCAGACTCTCTAGCTCCACGAGTTAGGGGTAAGATCTACGTACACCCTATCCTTCCGAGACCTTATTTGGTGAGATCACCATGTGTACGTTATTGTCATTCCCCAAACTGATAGGCAATAGAAGATTTATTGACATTATAGCAACTAACAGGGTGGACTAGCAAGCAATAGCGAAGCAAGGATTTTCATTTAGGCGATTCAAAATATTTAACCATGTATAAACAGTGTAAGTTTCCGTCAATGAAAGTCCTAGCCCTTGCTAGCAATCAATGAAATGAGTAAGAATTATAGGAGACCAGAGTTCAGACCTCAGCTAAGACCAAAAAAATATATATTAGGTAAGTTCCTACCATTTGCCTAAAGACTTTATGCACAGAGTTATCTGATGTTTGTACGGTAACATGTACTTAGTGAAATAGTTGAGGTGCGTATAAACTGACCCAACACGCTTAAGAATATATTTGCTCTAATAGAATATTCTATAGTGAATCAAAGACCCTTTCGGTATTGGGGGTTCTACCAAAGTTGGAACAAAATTAGGCCCCAAATGACTTATGTATGTTAGTTGATAATTCACTTAATATGGCTTTTATAATTCAGGTTTCAATTGGTTTTTTCTGCTTTTTAACTTTGAAATGGAATATCACTTATCTCCACTATTATTACACTTATTTGAGAAAAAATATCAAAGTGCCAAAACCTATATACTTTTTTCAAGTTTCAGCAATATTACACCTGTCCTTTTCCACAGTCAGTATCAAATTAGATGGTTAGAGGATTCATGTGTCACTACTTCATCAGTGGAACATAACCATGCACTATTTGAAAGCCAGTGGCGCACAGTTCAAAACTCGATAGATAAAGAGTCCGCCTCTCTGTACTTCTCCACACCAAATTTTTCTGTGGTAGAGTTTGTCGTCGTGACGTGCACCTAACCACAGATCACAAGCAATTAGACCAAAGTCTGGAAGGCATAACCATGAGCTATCAAGTCTTAAAATTCGCTTTCTTTCATTACATGCAGACTTGAAGTAAATAAAAAAGCTGACTCCTTTGTATCAACTTAAAGCTTTTATATGAGTTTTGTATCACAGCCATATGTATAAACCAAAAAAAAAAAAAAAAAGATATTTTCACGCGCTTCTTTTAGACAAGGTGGTTCGATGAATTTAACAAATTATAGACTGCAATGGAATGAGACAAGCAGTAGAACCAAGAAAGTACATAAAGGTAAACAAAGATCCTGATGGATGTCTTTTATACGTCAAACAAAGACTAATGTAATAACATTTCTAAGTAATTCATGTTTCGTAGTTAGTTACAGAAGAAACAAACTGAAATTGGAGAAGTAAAATCAGAAAGCAACCTTGAACTACCTAGCTAGTCAGTCAGCTTCATTATATAAACAAACTATGCCAAGAGAGAAAAAGAGGATAATCCTAAGGGGTAAAAAGGAGCAATCTTGAAAAGGGAAAACTCTTTGAGACACCTTCCTCTCAATATGCTCCTTCGCGTGTTCTTTGTCACCACAAACAAATAGCTGAAGTTGTTTGTAAAAACACCTATGCACCTGAACAAGTTTACTTCACTAGGCATTCAAGACGAAATCAAAAAATGGCATTCACTTGTAGCACATTTCCTTGTCTGAAAGTGTCAGCTAGTTGCCTTTCTGAAAAGAATAGTAACTGCAATGTTCGCTATCTTACACATCGGATTGTTTCAGGTAAGCTGGGGACAGCAGAATTTGGACAATCGTTTATTAGAGTATTCCTTCCACTGGATATATTCTGAAGCTGATTATTCAGACCCACTTCATTTGTACTCGTCAAGTGTAAAAGCTGAACAAGGGATGAAAAAATCTCGCGTCTTGTTACTAGCCTGTTACCCTGCAGGGAAATTGGAATTTTAAATTGATGACAACAGCTCAAAGGAGAAGCGAAGTGGTCTTATTTGTTGATGCCATTTTCCAGTTTAACTATTTACCTCAGCCTCAACAACAAAGTGCGCCCACATCTTTGTCTCACGATATTCCATCAGTCCCTTCAATATGTTCAAGCCAAAGCCTCGGATTACATCTACCATCTCCAGAAAGAAGCCTTGGTCATTGCAGATTATCTGAGCAAAAGAGTACACACATAGTACACAGTTAATAATATGTTAGATAAACATGCTACCAAGGCTCGGCTGAATAACAAGGTTTATAGGTAACAAAAAAGCCATTACTTACTTCTATAAGCATTTGACCAGGTGTACTAAGGTCCTCAACTATCAGCGGACAAACCATTGTTTGATTGCCAATTTCACAAGCCCATGTAACTCCATTACCATTGGACTTGGTGTTTAACCGAGTTTTTGAATCCTGCCAGTTGATAAACATGTTAATTAGTATTGAGATGCATGATCTTTTTAACTTCTCAAGGATATCAAATCAATCAAACTAATTGATTATTACCTTCACACTTTCAGCCTTTTTGAGTCCTTCAGCATGTTTAGTGACACCTTGCAAGAAAAGCAAGTGCTTTACAGTTCTGTGTAATAAACGATCAATGCTCATCTGCCATAGAAGCAACTGAAATATGAGTTCTTCATAGAAATATTAAGAGCAGAAGCACCTTCCATGAAATCTTAATGTTATTTCTTTCGGTTAGTTTTAAGCAAAAGACATAATACATAAACAGATATTCTAACGTGGCCTTAACTAGCAACTAAACATCCAACTCGTCCTCATTCTGTCTAGTGCACATCTGATGCTTAAAGGAATACTACATAAACAGATCTTCAAACATGGCCTCAGCATATAAACGCTCCAACTCGTCCCCATTGTAAGTTGGAAGTTTAACCGACACAATGGAGACGAGTTGCATACTCAAAGTTAGAGTGCTTTCTTGCTACCTGAGGCTAACTTTAAGTGTTAGTTTATGTACTACCCAAAAATAAAAAAACACAAAGAGTTTGGAGACAATACCTTCTCCCCATTAGGGATGAGCCCTCGTAACTCTGAAAGACGTTCATAGATCAGCTGCCGATCTTTAGGAATAGGTCGAGTCCCTGGTCTAGCCTTCTTCTTGGTCGGCTTTAAGGATATTTCATTGCCTTTGCAAGCATTGTTGCTGCATCTATCTCCAATTAATGCACTTGAATCCAATTTTGTGATGACCTCACCCTTGTCTTCAAGGTTGCTTGTCCTATCTAGACCACATTCAGGCTGCACCATCTTTGTATTCTTATCAAAGCTAGAAAAACAAAGGGGCTTTGGAAGATTATTGCATCCTGAAGAACTTCCAGTTCTTCTTCTCTTATTTGTTCCTGACAACTGATCATCAGAAACAGATCTAGCAAATGAACAAGAGCCGCTCAACGTGCCATCTAGAAAATGATCTAGTCCCAGCTTGGAGAATAACCTGTTAGCTGGCCTAGATCTGAGTTCATTAGCATCACTGTACGTCCATCCAGAGCTGGAAGTGCTTACAACAGGATTCAGAACATCACCCCAGTTACATGGTTTTTTAGATTCATGCTTTCCACCAACCAAATTAGTCATTTTCTCAAAGGAAGACATGTTTGAACAGTTTGCTTTTTTAACAGTTTCAAAGGCGTTGGTGATGGAACTTTGAATTGAAACAGAAGCATCACTGTCTGCATTAAACCTAAGCTGCTCATTTATACCAGCAGAGGCTGAGATGATTCCCATTGTATCTAGTATGTTGTCATCGATAGTACTAACTGCTCCATCATTCCTTTGGTTGAGGGGACATTGAGCTAAATATCCATTTAGAGGGCCAGTGGTATCTTCATTTGCAAATACTCCAAATCCACCTAAGGAACCAAATGTTGTGCTCTCATGAAATCTTTGAGTTACACCTACGCCATATTCAAATTGATTTGTCCCCCTGGAAAGGGCATAATCGAAATATTGAATGCCCATATCTGATGGGAGATCTTCCCAGGTAGACATTAAACATGAATCCTGGAAGCCAGTAAACAAACCAGCAGATGGGAACATTGCTTGCTGTAGTTGAGTATCAAATTGGCTGCTGCAATAATTGAACTGATTCTCATTCTGAAACTGGTTTTCACTCAAAAATGCTGTAGCTACATCAGAATTCATAATCTGACTTTCCGCATTGCATGCTACCGATTGAATAAGATCTTCTAGCAAACAAGATTCCTTGATTAAACTTTCATCGTTTGCAGTTGGCAAAACAGTGGAATTCACAAAGTGAAGATTCTCGCAGATTGATGAAGTTGGTGACCCTCCTATCCCCTGGAAAAGTGTTCTTGCTTGATCCACAAAACACGTGCTCTCTTGAAGCTGCAGAAAAATGAATAAGTGGTCATATAAAATTTGTTTGTGCAAGGACTTGAAGCAATCAGAGTATGATGATGTGATCTCATGGTCCGATCAGTAAAGGAATACTAGAGTTGCTATGCCAACATCTTGAGCATTCAGTTACTTTAGATATACAGCAGCACGCGCATGAACATGATTAGGAACCATTCAAAATTAAGAAAACATAAGTTAAGAGTTTCAAAATTGGATTAAACTAGCATAGATTGGTGAGCCTACGATATTAGTAAATGCCTTCAACAATGCCTAGTAAATCAGTGAAAGAATTTGTCAAACGCGTCTCACAAAAAAGAGAGGGCTTTAATATGAACAAGTTAATCATGTATGCTCGGGTCATTGAATATAGACATAACTGCTAACCTTATTAGAAGAACCAAATTGGAGAACACCCAGTGGTTCGACAGGTACTATAGCAATTGTCTGCAAAATAACACGAAAATCATTTGTTACAGAGTGAAACCAACATTAGCAGGTGGTAGAATTGAAAAATACCAACTAAAAACTACAAAAAAGTACCTTGATCCCAGTTGAAAATTGTTGTTCAAACTCATTATCATCCTACAAAATGAAGTTACAATCGCCAGGTTTAAAATTAGTAAAACCTCTTATTAGCTCACAACTTTCCCAAGTAGAAAGTTCAAACAGTCTTCTATCAAAAGCAAGGAAACAAATTTTTTACCATGAATAAGTTGGAATTATTAGATGATCCAATAGAGATCTGCCTTTCATGATTTGCATTTGAAAACATCCATTTATGTTTCTTAGTAAATGCTGTTTGGCCAATTATCCTGGAACAATCATATCAGCAACATTATGATTATGAAATATATCATGAGTGAACTACTCCCTCTGTTTCAATTTGCCTCTTTTTTTTTCCGCAACTGTATAATTTCAGTTTTCCACATTACATGTTAGAACATAAGATTAAAAGATTCAAAATAATTTTTTGCTTTCTTAAACTTCGTGACAAATCAAAACCAGACAAATAAATTAGAGCAGAGAGAGTTCTACATATATAACTGAATTTTCTGAAGAAAGAAATCATTTTGCAGCATACCCTCTACCAAGAATGTGGACTTGCAGAAGCATTTCATCAATCACAGATCCCATTTGTCCCTCATAATATGCATCTTGCAATGTTAATAAACTGTCATGCAGAAGACTTGTTAAAACTTTTCCAAATGAAAGATTTTTTCATCAAATAGAAATAGAAAGAGTAATAAACCATATTCATAAGAAGTCAAAATACACCAGTTATGTGACAAAAGCAAACTCTATTTTGCCTTCAAGATTTTAATTTTTTTAAAAAAATTTTAAACATATGAAAATGAACTTCAAGTCACAAAATTTTAGCTTTCCTCTCAATTTGTTATTTGAATTTGACATAACATTATATTTTCCTCAACATAAGAACAATGACAAGAAAAGGGAAGATGGTCAAAAGGGGGATCAAGGAATTAAATAAATCTTTTGGTTCAAGATGTATATTCATGTCATTTTCTATTGGAAAAAAACAGTGCCTAAGAATAGAAAAACAGGAAACTAAGTTCCTCGCCATAAATTTTGAAGTCGAACCTTAAAAATTGAATATTTGAGTTTTGAAAGTTATATTTTTAGAATTTAAAGTTGTATTTTAACATATTTTTTACGTCAAAAAATTAAATTTAGTGAATAAAAGTCTCAAAAATACAAAAACTATTTTGAGCCCTTCTTGAAACTTGAAAATATATATATGATGAAATAGATATTTAAAGATTGAATTCTTAAAAATTATTTCCAAAAAATATGTTTAAACATTAGCTGAATAGTATCATGTTGTAGTGTTTGTAAAACCATAGAGAAGAAGCACAAGAGTTGCAAATCATAAACATTATGAGAAAAATAAACAAATACTCCTTTGAAAGAAAAGTATTTAACTCTTCAAGTCCTTTGGTGGTAAGAGAGTGAGGGAAAAGTAAAAGAGAAGAGAAAAATGGTGAGAATGACAGAAGGAGGGAGAGAGAAAAAAGACTTACAAAGAATTTGCCTGATCAAATCCCCAGAAAACTCCATAAGACCATCCATGGCTTCTACAAAGGCTCTTGAGTGTCTCTTTTGCCATAGAATCACACATTTTACTTCTTCAGACCCAAAAGAAAACCCAAGAATGTAACTTTGTAACAAAAGCAAATCTTGGATGTTTTTTTCTTTCAATAATTAAACAGCAGAGACTTCATTCTATAACAAAAAAGCAGCAATCTTGTAGCCTTAGCTTGTGCTTCCAAAAGACAACCAAAAATGCAACTTTGCAGCAAAACAAATATTGGGTGTGTTTTTATCACTGTTTAAACAGCAAAATCTTCATTCAATAACAAAAAAGCAGCAATCTTGGGGCCTTGTGCTTCCAAAAAACAACCAAGAATGCAACTTTGCAGCAAAAACAAATCTTGGGTGTGTTTTTTTCACTGTTTAAACAGCAAAAACTTCATTCAGTAACAAAAAAGCAGCAACCTTGGGGCCTTGGGCTTCCAAAAAACAACCAAGAATGCAACTTTTCAGCAGAAGCAAATTTGGGGTGTGTGTTTTTCACTGTTTAAACAGCATAATCTTCATTCACTAGCAAAAAAGCAGCAATCTTGGAGCCTTGTGTTTACAGAAGAAAGATATATAAATAGTAACACTCTTAAAAAATGAAGTTTTTGAGCTTGAAGAAGAATTTTGGTGGGAGTAATGAGATTGAAGATACTTGGGTCTTGGTATATATTGTTTAAATATAATCAAATATAGAGATTTGGTGGGGGGTGGAGG
>JAPFFP010000103.1:23538784-23557222 GCA_026153255.1 Solanum medicagineum | reverse complement strand
GACTAGTCTTGACTCTTGTCTATGCAAAAGAGTAAATATAAAGACCAAAATTAGAAACTGTTTGGACAAATAAATTCTCAAAGGAAAAAAGAATTTCCTTTTTACTGCTAAGCATTTACCGCTTCCTCCGTCCAACTTTACTTGGCCCCTATACAATTTTAGAATATTCAACAATACTTGTCTACTTTATAAAATCGAGAGACAATTTTACACTTTGTTCCTAATTTACCCTTATCATTAATTATACTCATTTTCTTATTACATTTTCCAAGACATCATATTTAAAGGGTAATTTGATAAAATTATTTCATCATTTACTACAACTTAATTATTGTGCCAAGTCAATAGGGGTCAACTAAAGTTGGACGGAGGGAGTATATTTTGTTCTGTTTTTTCTTTTCTGCTACTCCCTTTGTCCCATTTTAGTTATCAATAATGAGATTTAGCATAATGCGTAATTAAAAATATTATTTAACTAATACATACCTTATAAATAATTGAAATTTTATATATATATCTTAATTTTAGAATAATTAATGTTAAGAGCAAATTTAACAACTACTCTCTTTATCTCATTTTAATTGTCATAATTTTCATTTTTTGAGTCAAATTATATAAAATTTGTCTAATATTTTAGGTATATTTTTTCATCATATTAATGTAAAAGAAATTGTAATCAGTAATACTTTTCTTATAAATTTGAATATCAAAATTTTTATTTTAAAATATCAAATTAATTTGATCTAATTTGATTTTTAAAGCTAGTGAAATTAACTTTTGAATTGTAAAATATGATAACCAAACTGGAATGAAAATAGTATTTTAAAATAAATATTTCTAATATATATAATAACTAAAATAGGAAGAACTAAGCATGTGAAAGACTTTTGACTGTTAACTTTTTCTTTTTTATAAATAAGATTGGAAAAGGATTAAAAGTACCTTAGTGTTTCAAACGACACAATGATATTTGAAGCCAAATGCATCTTCCATTAAATTTGTGATGAAAGCAGGGAATTAATACAATTTGATATAAACATCTTTTTTATAGATATATGGTATAGATATCTCTAAAAATAGATCAACAGAATATCTATTGACCAAAAAACAAGAAGGTAAAATTAATCAATTAATAATGTATATTTTTGTTATGATATGATAAATTAATTTGAGAAAATTTGCAAAAAAATAAAATAAAATAAAACTAAATGGTAAGAAAGATCTTTTTTCTCCTTTAATTTGATCAATGAGCTAGTTTGGAATTCTTGAGCAAACTATCAGAATTAAAAATGGTGCAAATGTATTTAATGGTAGATTTTTTTGTTAAGTATAAATCATAAATTGCATTAATATGATTATCTTCTGCAACCCAAATAAAATCAATTTTATAATGTAGCATAATTCTCAAACATAATTAAGGGCATTGATTTCTTGAGTGTATAGAAAATAAATGGTGATTTTAATTAGGATTTAAGTTATATTGTTTTATATATATATATATATTCTTTTGTATTATAAGTAAATTTTAACCTTTAATTTTCATCGAATTATCACTATATGTTTGTCCAAAAAATTTGTTTATTATTACCTAATAAATAATATGATTGTCTAAATATTTAAGTTAATTAGAAGTCTTTTAATTAAATTCCCTTTAATGTTGTCATACGAATACATTTGCTTCCATTCGACATTAATTTATCGGAAATGTATAAGACATATTCATCAATTTTTGCTTAGAACAAGGAAAAAATTATTTGACTAATATGCATAATACGCCAATAAATAGTTGATATATTTTATAAAAAGATGTTCATAAACTAAAAAGAGAGAGTAATTTATATTCATTCAACGTGAATAATTTAATATAGGAATCATACATTGATAAATAATGAATTGGAATAGACTTACTTTTGATATATACAACGACCCAATCCTTCTAAGACCATATAAATAAATCAAGTAATTTATATTCATCCAACGTGAAACTCAACAATTTTGTTAATATAAATATTTATTCATTATTTAAATTTTGATTATATTATATAATTAAACTTGTTATTAAATATGGATGAATTAAAAGACACATTTTATATAACCAAAGATTAAGTATAATACAATTTCCTTTCTCATTATGTTTTTGAAAGATCAGGAAAAGTCATGGACACTGAAAACATAAATAAATTATGATGGACTGATGATAACTTGTTTTTACTTTTACCTCAGTAAAAGTAATAGTACCGCAGTCAAAAATCTAAAGAAATTAAACTTAAAATTTTACTTTTGTCTTTGTCTAGCTAATTTTACTTTTGAGTACTTCATCATTCCATTATATATATACTCATTTTACTTTTTTGGATAGCTTGTCAACCCTTTTTCTGTTCTTCTTTTCTTTGCATTAGTATAATAATTAAGCAAGCATCATAAAAAAGTTGTGAGAACTCAAGATAACCGAATGCTAATGCAAAGATTTGAATTTTATATATTTTAAAGTGTAATAAATAGATAAAGAAATAAAAAAAAATTCGATATCTATAGTATATATGTTAAAAAATGATGTATAGAATATAATTTTTCAATGAATAGAAATTAATTGGGCTCCTAACTCTGTAACTACTAAAAAATCAGTATTTTTCATTAAAAATATTTAATGGCTATTCCTATATATATTTTGATTGAATGGCGAGGGAAAAAATAGCAATATCTTCTATGAGAAAATCAGAAAGTTCTTCACTTTTTCAATGATAATTTGTGTTACACCGAAAATTTTTTCAATGAGCTGATTCGAGTAAAAATCATGTTCTATAATAATTTTTTTTACTGATTCGTAATGAGAAAATTTTTTATTTCTAGTAATGCGTACACCCATGATAAAATGATACATTTGCGCTTGCCTTCTTGATGCTAATTAAGTAGCATTCAATCCTTTACCAGAAGTTTCAGGCGAGTTTTGTGATAAAGTTGCTTTTAATAGAAATCGCTTGATTTTTTTATCGAAAAAATTTAATTGAGTCGATTATAAAATAAGTATCTGATATCAAATTTAAAAAAAATAGAACAAGTAAAATTGAACTTTCCATACAAGTATCCACTATTTCAAGATTAAGGAAATTCCATCCATCAAGGGAAAAAGGAAATAGAAAGTTTGTGCTATAGGGTATCCAATGTCCACAATATCTAATAAAGGGAACATGTATTATATTTGTCATGATAGAAAAGAAGACTCCAGTGCACAACTTATATATTGGTCTTGATCTATATAGTTTGAAAATCTTGACTTAGCCACTTTGATATATACTTAATTACCCAAAATCTAAGTATTTAATTAACACTTTAAGCACACCCAAATCTAATGGATCTCCATTTTTTCTTAACCCAAATCAATCTTTTTTCAATTATCAATTGGCTAATGGTAATATTTTTGTGATTTATTTTTTCATTGAGATCAAAAGTTATATTTGCACAAAAAAGAAAGCTAGCTATTTTTAAGTAGTATTCGCTATTATGATATTTTTATGAAGAATAATAATGAAAAAAATTTAAACTAAAACACCCTCAAGTTGTGTGATAGAAATGGCGACAGGAGGAACTAAAGACGGTAAATCGTAAAGTGCAAGTCATAATAAAATCAATATAAGTTTATGTTATATACGTTCGACAAAGTTAATTATTATGTTGGATTATTCACAAACTACGCTTGCTCATCTTGATTTCAAAGCTAGAAATAAAGAAAAAAAAAGGGTAATAATATGCAAAGTATGATAAACATACCATATTTTCGATCTAGCTATAATATTGAATAACTCACAAATTCTGCAATATTGTCATAATTTTGACCAGGGTCACCCGAACCCAATCATGACCCGAGCCCGACTCTCCATTGCCATAAGTAGAATGTTTGTCCCCAAACACAGCGCTGATTTTGACAGCAACTATTAAGCATCAAAATTATATATCAAGAAGATTGTCACTTGATTAATAATGAAGGTGTGTACGATACTTTGAATTATTTGGTACTTAGCTTGTCACTGTAAAATTGTAATATATTTATAGAATCAAGAGTTTATTATTATCCTAAAAATAAAAATTTAATTTTAGTCCGACTCATCAAATGTCATATTTGATTAAGATGTTATATATAAACAAAATGTTAACGTTACGTGAAATATATAATTTTAAAATCCTTGTCACTCTACATGGCAATGATAAGTACCCTAACTAGCAGTCTCATAAAATATTTAGTGGGTAGTTGCCTAAACAAGAGAATCAGAATATGACCCACAAATCAGAACCCTACATCTTTAGGTAACAATGCAAGGTTTATATCAGCATGAGTTGTGATGGATAATTAAACCTTTTAACTTTTAATCTAAAATATTGAGTTTGAATTTTAAGAATTAAAAAAATTATATTGGAAGGATTATTTGAAAATCAATTTTGTAACGTTTAAATTAATATAATTCAAATTTTAATGTGAATATCCAACACAACCCAAAAAAAATAACAAAGATTATGATTCTATGTCTGCTTCAAACACCACATGCTTCATCATCACCGTTGATACCTAAGTCAACGGCATCATAAAAGTTCTCTATGCTCCTTTTGTCTTTTCTAATTTCCATCATGTATAATTTAAATTAAGGCAAATAAATATAAAGTTGATTAGCTTTTTGGTAAATCACTTAGAATTTTTCTAATCATTTCCAACTATTTTTACAAAAACCAAGTTTTTTCACTAGCAATGGATGCAATTTTTAACTAATATTAGGTGATCTATATGTTATATATAGATGGATCTGGGATTGATTGTGGAACCGAGCATAGAGGATCGGGGGCAGGCAAGAAGATAGGCCAGGCGGAGCAGGTTCTTCGACTGGATCAATACACATATGAATCCTAAAAAAATTTCGAAGGTCTAGCCTAGAAAAAACTCGAATTTTATTGGGTTAGCTTTTTGGTAGAAAGGCGGTCACAGGAAAAAATGTTCGTAATGTACATTGCAATTCAAAAAGTTAACCTCATAGCGACTAAACTTCTCAATTTACATTAATATTATACTGTATAAAGCTTATTGGTAAAAAAATTATCTCTTATAGATATATAATCTTGAACATTTTAGCAATTTTCTAACATTAATAATGCACACATAGTGGTGTAACTACATAGATTGAAGGGTAATTATATTGATATATCGATCAAAGATTACTCTTATATATATTAAATATGTACGAATAGGTCTTTAGCAAAATTTTTAACTTCTCTATCGTAAATAAAATATTCCTACAATATATGTAAAGATAAGATTTGAGTGATTTGGAATAAGATACAGATGTCCAAGATTTTAGGTTAAATGAAGACATAATTATATTTGAAAATTTTATGAAGATTCATCTTTTTAGTTTTTAGGAAGCATTAGGACCCAAAACAAGTTTTTTCTGTTGTGCTAACTGTTAACCACAATGATCATTTTGTGTTTTTTTTTGAAAAAAAAAACAAAATTATTGTACTTTACAGCTTAAAATGACACTAAGATTTTGGAATATAGATTTAATATATATTTGATTTTGCATGTTTTAGCATGGATCCTATGAAGTTGATTTAATCTTGACTTTTTACAAAAGATGCATTGGGAACCATTTTATCCATCATTGATCATTCAACAAGTACATATGTGATGAGAAATAAATTTGTTATAACAAGTTAGTTATTCCGTCTATCTAGCAATAGTTATCTGCTATACTAAAAATAGATGTTCAATAAACTTGTTCACTTTATAAAATTAAGAAATGATTTTATATGTAATTTCTAATTCTGCTTGTATCATTAATTATAATCATTTTACTACTAACTACATTTTTTAAGACATTATATTTATTATGTTCAAAAGGCAATTTCTCTAATAAGTAAAATAGAGTAACTTGAAAAATATAAATGAATCAACCTTCATTTTCTTAATATCTAAACTTTATTTTCAAATGAATCAACCTATATATTTAACTCTAAAAAATGTTGATCAAATTAATATCAATAAAAGTGGCAAATAAATTATAAGCTTTAAGGACAAGAAATGAAAGTTAAACATTTCTTTAAAAAAAATTTAATGTGTTGACACATCCCTCTCAATGAATTCCTACTAGACTCTGTGTTAAACCGAGGATACGGACCATATTATATAATATATGGTCCATTATAAATGACTTTCCTTTTATGTTACGGCAATTATCAAAAATCTTATTGTATGAATTGTCACTTCTTCTTTTGATTTGAGATGCATCATGTATTTGCATCGAATCAAACACACCTAATTTTGGAGTTTAATAGAATTTGACGCTTTGATATTGATATGTTGCGTTCAAGATTATATCATCTTCAAATAATATTATTTGAGTTTTAATTTTCTTCTTTGAGAAAGACATAGCATTATATCAAAATTAGATATTATTCACTTTTTCTATCAATTGATAACAACCAGTTAAAGTTTGTTTATTTTTATCGACTTTTTTTCCACTTTTCTTTTTTGATAATATTAAAATAGATTTGTCCTATGAACACAGAGTAATTCAACTTATAGAATTTTTCTTTTTTTCTTCATTCACTTTTATTTTTATATGTTTCTCGATAACAGGGATATATATATATATATGTGCAGGTGGATAAATGTTAACATAATATAAATGTATGCTATTTGATAATTTCTTCTATAAATATTTATTTAACATGATTAGAATTTTAAAAAATAATGAGTTTGTAATAGCCATAAATAGTGGATCCACACTGCTTTTTAAAAATGTGGGAAACAAAAGCTGCATGAGTTCTTGACTTTGGTTGACATTTGAAAAAGGAGGAAAAAAGAGACTAATGAGTTTTTCCAATATTTTTTTGGTTCATAATTGCACTTTTTATGTATGAAATTCCCCTAGATATAACTATACATAAATACATCAAATTAATTGAGTTTATGTTGCATACTTAAAAGATCGTACAAATGATATTTATAAATAAATTTTTGTAAAATGTAAAATTTATTTTTAAATAAAAATAAAATAAAATATATATTATAACAGCTAAAAATGATGCCATGTGGTGTAGGAATTTTTAATGACATTTAAGCTTTGAATTATTCACTATTAAAGAATATGATAGCATAAAGATGATTTTTCCACACTTAGTTAGACGTATGAAGTTTAAATTTTTAAAAAATATATATTGTGCAAAGCATTTTCTCCTAAAATGAATTAGAATTAAAGAAATTGACAAACTTTAGAATCTTACTATCAAATTAATTAATTACACCAAAATCTTGAAATTATAATTAAGTGATTACCATCTAAGATAGGATTTTATAGGTATAAATGAGTGCACCATCAATAGTGAAATCCCACAACTAATTATCATTTGAATTTAACTTATTCTTCACGCTAAGGGCTTTTTCTAAAAATTTACAATAAAAAATTATTCAATAAATCATTGTGACAGATTTAAAAATTTATTCAAAAAAAATATACTTATGTACTAACAATTTCAGATAATTCTAAACATTTGCGTATAAAGTTAGTCTTGATAAAAATGTCTGGAGATGCAAATAGCTAAAATTCAGATAAAACGATTAAACATTTAATTATAATTAAACTTCGGATTATTCTAAAATGGATAGGCTTATAATTTTTATTTTTACCCTCTATAAATATAATATAATTAGTAACATATTGACTTGGCAAAAGAACTAAGAAGTAGTAAATGATACGAGTAATTTGATCAAATCACCTTTTAAATATAATAAATGCATGTGTTGAAAATATAATAAGGTATTGAATGACTATAATTAATGATAAGAAGGGGTCTTAACTAGGCATCTGGGCTTTTTATCTCGCGATGATGAAGCTTATCCTCCATCGTCTCCCTAGCCGATCGGTCAAGTATAAAATTATCTCTTGATTTCATAAAGTAATTGAATATTTCAAAATAGTAGAGTGACCTACTTTCTTTTTGATCTGTTTCAAAGAGAATAACTTTTTTTTTTATAAAACTTTAATTTCAACTTTTCACATAACATATTATTTAAAATCATAAGATTCAAAAATATTTTGATGTATTTGATATAGTTTTAATTTAGAACTATAAAATTAAAAAAATTATTATATTAAACTTCATATCATATCAAATCAAATTAAATTATTTTTTTAAGGGGAGAATATTCTTCCTGTTCAATTTTATTTGATCCCTCTTCACTTGATACAGGAATTAAAAAATAATCAATAATGAATATTTTTTTAAAAGTAAATAAATAATAAAAAATATTTTAAAATAATATTCGAGTCAAATAAAGATGGATGAATGGAGTAATAAATTAAAGATGATTTTGATCAAGTAGAAACATTTATTAAGAAAAGTGGTATGGATGTAAATAAGGTACTAATGAATGAATGATGAATAATGGTTACAAAGTTCAAGGTTGTGTCAGGCCCATGATAATTCATAGGTCCATCAAATAATGGGCCCCTCTTTCAAACAGACAAAACTCTATATTCTCTCCAGAGAATGTCTACCATTTTGCCGCCTCCTTTTTCCTCATTTACTGTTTTTTTTCCTTGAACGAAAGATTTTTAATAACAACATATTGAGTAGATTCTTATAAATAAGATATGATAAAAATAAAATATAAATAGATTTTTAATAATAATATATTCAATAAATTTTATAAATAAGGTATGAAAAAAATAAAATGTAAGTAGATATTATTATTATGTCACAGACATAAAAAGGTAATTTTTTGAAAATTCTCATCTTAAAAAATGCACAAGCAGAATAAATTAAATATAAGAAAAGAGAAAAAAAGAAAAAAATGACTAATAATAGAAAACTCATGATAATATTTAAATACGATAAAATTAACATATATAAGATGGATAGTGACAACACGTGATATAAAGATACGACTAATCCTACTACCTTACTATACCGCAAGGCCAGACAACAACCTATTAGGCCAGAAAACTAATCTTACTAACCTATTATCCTGCAACTCTATTTCGTGACCTGCATTTCTTTCTATCTAAGATCATGTCATCTGTGAGATCAAGGACATAACCTTATACCAACAGCCTATTTATATTTATATTTTCTGCATTTTAAAAAGAGTGAGTTATTAAAGTTTTAATTTTAGCTTTCAATGTGATATATACAAGGTTATAAGATTAAAGAGTATTATAGCACACATTTATTATAATTTTTATTTAGGATTATAAAATTTAATTTTTTTTTATTTTTTTAAATTTCATACTAAATTAAAGTAAATTATTTTTTTTAAATGAAAAGAATATTTTTTAGATATTATTATTTTACGAAATCTTAATAGGTATATTATTTTTTTATTCCAATTTTCATTTTCTTTTTAATAAGTTTTATTTTTGAAAAATTAAATAAATGTTTATTTTAATTTTTTTTATATTAAATCGAAATAATTCATAAAAACAGCTAAGAATTACAGGTACAGAGCAGAGGTGGAATTTGTAAGAGACAATTTCGAGGTGCAATTAGTGGGAGGAAGACAACCTATTAATAATAGGTTTAATCACCTGTCTTAATCCTACGAGTACTACCTCGAGAAAGAAGAGAATCCATTTGTTTTTCAAACTTGACCAAATAAACACATTCTCTTTATCTTATTTTATGTGATACTTTTTAAAATTTTTATTTAAAAAAATATTATTTTATTAAAATTAAAAATAATTTAAATTTTAAAATTCATGAATTACTCTTAATAAAATATTTTTTTATATATAAGAAATGTGGGACGGTTTTGTTTTTCGAGGCGTCAATTGTCGGTTATAATGTAGGCAAAAGAGACGAGCTGGGCTCAGTAAAAACTGACCTTGTTTACTTTTTTTGTTTAGTTAAGGGACCACTAACTGAGATGATGATGTTTGTAGTGGGGCTAATTATGGTCTTTGCAGGCTTATGATGGGATCTCACACACATCATCACTTACCTCCTCTCGTCCCTTTTATCGGACAAAATATCTCGCATTAATAAAATTTGAAAAAGAATCATATTCCAATAAATATAATGTAAATAATTTTTGCGTTGGTGCAAGCATAAGTTGTCCTAAGGTTCATTTGTGTTTGTTAGCTATTGGGTTCTAGGGGGAGATGAGGTTTTGAGGACACAAAAATTCATTAGATAATGAATTGTTGATTTTAAGTTATATATTATCGATTAATCAACAAGTTTTTTGTGAATTCTTCATTTATATATAGATGTATGTAGGAGGAAAATGAGAGTTTCTAGTGAAACACAATTAATAATATCTATTCAAAAGCACCTTCATTCAGATTGTGTCTACGTTGCTTTCTACTAAATCATTATGAAGTTTTACCACAACATTGGGCCTTGTTTTCTAATCATTGTGCGCTAATGTAATTGCTAGTATAACCCCATAAATATTGATTCCCAATTTCAACGAATTAGAGGCCCATCATATAAGCACTACTATTGGGCTTTAATATTTTAGCATTATGCGATTGAATATATGATTTACACTTTGAACACATTTTGTCTAATGGGAGTAAGAAGTAAATTGTTACTCATCTATTTCTGGACGAAATTGAAAAAGTTCATCGCTTGTGCTATTTGAAAGAGAGTAAAAACTTCGTAACATACGCGAAATCTTTTTTCACACTTAAATGAATATATCAAAGTTGTGTGAAGCACTTCTAAAAAAAGAAATACTGAATTATATCAATTATAAAGTAGCATTCTTTTTTTCTTTTAATATTGTATAATTTCATATGAAAATACGTGAATAACTACCACGAGTTCAGTTATAAAGTTTATTACTTTGGCCATTTGAAGCATAATTACTTAAATATTGGTTTAATAGCCGATTAGAAGCAATAAAATATTCATGCTTGACTTTAAATAAGGTCACAAAGTATGCAGTTTTCGATTTGCCAACTTTTACCTAATTAATTACTACTAATTTTTTCCTCACATAATAATTAATTGGCCCCACCAACCCATAATAATCAAATTCAGTGGTCGTTTAAAGAATCTTTAGTTTTAAAATTTAAAATATAGCTCAAAGTTTTTGACAATTTTTTGGTTAAACAATGTCGTTTTCATACTGTGAAGATTATTTAAAGTTAAATCTAGAAAAAAAAAAGTGTTTCATTTTTTGATTCGACGGTGATATTAAGTATTAACTCAAATAGAAATTAAATACAGACCAGTCTTTATAGTTTTGGTTTGTTATATTCTCAAAACCCACAAAATCATTCATTTTTTTGGGTAGAATTGTAAAAAAAAAAAAAAAGGAAAAAAGAAAGAAATATTGTTTACATGCTTTATGAAATTGAACATAAAATCAATAAAAAATGCGACAGACTTGTAAAGTACCTTAATTCTTAATTAAAATTTTAAAAAATATATTTTCATGAGTTTAATATTTCACTTTATTATTCTAATTACCTATTTAAAATATATTAATTTTTTCAAGTGTCATTCATTAACTGTCACCCTTTTCCGTATTAAAACATGTTTTGGTGTTCAATTGACTTATACATATATATTCTAATATAAAAATAATAATAATTTAAATAGATAAAAAATAATAAAATATGAAAATTAAAATCAATAGATAGGCTCGTCGTTTGATGAAATTTACTTTGGACTCTTATTTTTCCATCTCCCAATCGACGAGAACTCCATTTTTGATCTTCATATCTTCATAATATATTGGATCTCCGTTTATTGGATGGCGAATTTGTATGTAACGGCGGTTCCGCCGACGGATCTGAATCGGAACACCGAGTGGTTCACGTATCCCGGCGTATGGACGACCTACATACTAATTCTATTCTTCTCATGGCTCGTGGTGCTTTCCGTCTTTGGTTGCTCTCCTGGCATGGCTTGGACCATCGTCCATCTTTCTCATTTTCTCGTATGACTCTAATCTTCGTTTTATTGGGAGTTCATCCTAGAGGTTGCTTTAAATTAGTCAAATTTTGAGAAATTATATTCAAGTTTAGTTTTTTAATTCGTTTTGTTTGGTTTAAATGGGTCTGATTGATATCGTTATGATCACAAGATAGTCATTTTAGTGTTTTTTGGGTTTTTGGTACTGTGAAATTTGGAGATTTCTGGTGCAATTTTGTTGTTGATTTGAGCTAGGTCCAGCTTTTTTGCTTAGGTTTAATTTGGAAATCAGAGATTCACAGGGGAACTACAGTAGTGGCTAATTGAAGTTCTTTTAGTATTAATCTTCATTCCTACATATAGTGGAAAACAGTACTGCTTCACCATCACTTTTTGTGATTTATGCATAGTTGATTGATTGATCTAATTCTTAGATAGATGGACATGTCAAAAGCTATGGCCTTTTCGTGTCCTTTATATTTAGTCTTTTTCAATTCAATCAACTTCACGAGATATTATTGCTTTAGTTTCATATTGGTTGAGGGTGTGGAGTTCATGGACTGTAATCTCTTTTAATGTTCTGTAATTCTCACCACTTGAGCTCCCTTTAGGATTGAGTTAGCCCATGGTTCGTTTTCATTACATGATACCAAAACCGGACCTATCCATGAAATTGTGTGAATCAATTGTATCAGAACCGGACCCATCCATGATATTTTGTTTATTGATGTTGAGTGTTGACCTCTCGCGTTATGCTATTCACGCTTTAGATGTCAGTCCTAATGTGCAGGGTGGCTGGGCATTAGATTCCCATATTGGTCGACATCTCGCGCTATAGTGTCTTTATATGGTTTCGGGAACTTTCATCACTTGAACTAGTTTTTGGAGTTGAGTTAGGTTCAAGCCCATTTTCATGACAATCATGATGCATGCTGGACGTTCCTTGTGATTTCGTTATTTGATCACCAATGTACAGAGAAACAAGTATATTTGGAACTTGAGAGTTTTTGCCATATGTGGATGACTAGTATTTTTATTAAGATTGTTAATTTGAAAGCTTAATTATCTCTATAACTGTTCACCTATGTTGTATGCCCTGAACAATGTTTGTGTGCATAATTCTTAGGCATGTCAAACAGTCGAAGTCTAGTTGATGATTTTTGGTGTCTTTACAAACACCTTCTCATTGTCTATTTATCTTCAGGTCACATATCAATGTTTTCACTGGAAGAAGGGAACACCATTTGCTGATGACCAGGGTATCTACAATAGGTTGACTTGGTGGGAGCAGATAGATAGTGGGAAGCAGCTTACACGCAATAGGAAGTTTCTAACAGTTGTCCCTGTGGTGCTGTAAGTAGTAAATTTCAGCAAGTTAATTGCTATTCACATTTTTAATGCTATGAACAACTTTTGTGCCTGCAAGTGTAGTTGATGTGTATATCAGCTCTCCAACTGCTTGAAAAAAGCTTCTAAATTTCACTGCAATGGACTTCACCTATGTTGCTCGGACTCTTCAAAAATGTCAACGGGTGTGTGTTGGATTCTCCAAAAGTAGTGTATTTTTGGAGAATCCGACACGGGTGCGGCATTGAAAGTGAAGAGTCCGTGCAACTTAGCACTTCACAACAGAGGTTTTGATCATGATCGAGTACATATATTAGAGGGCATAATGTTGTTAAGCATGATCTTGCAAGGCTTGATTAACTAAAACTTCCAATGATTCATTTTATACGACACTATTCCTATTTGGGAAGTTAACAATTTTTGGTCCAAGAAGTCAGAAAATAGGTGTACTAGCTAGCTAGACAAATTAAGCATCTGAGCATATGGAATGTTGATCATGTAGTGGTTGAATGAAAATATCATGGATTACTCACAAATCTATGTTATTAGCATTACATTTAAGCATAACTTCCATGTTAATGATGTTAGTCCAAGTGCTAATTACACGAGCTTGATTGCTCTATTTTCAATTGACAAACTTGACTCCTGCATCTTCTTGATGACATTTAATGAAATTCCCTTAATAAAAAAAGAAGCAAGTTTGTGGGAATTTTCATTGCACAAATAAGCCTTTGGTTTTTATGAGGGGCCTAGAGACCAAGGGATTGGGTTTTTATTAATATAGAAAAATATATGATATTATTCTTACATAACAGGCTGTAATGGAAGTAGTTTTTATGACTTCTACTTAATAGCTTCTTCAATAAAGCATCACCGCAACCTGAGTAAATTGATCAAGTCTATTACTACTAAAAAACTTTTGATGGATGAATCAGTGTTCAAGATATTACTTCAAATAAATGGATAGGGTGTTGGACAAAGAGAGGGTAGCTCTAGTGGAAAGCACCTTCCACTCAACCTTATGGTTGCAGGTTCGAGTCACCACTCATCATGTTACCATATCAAAAGAAAAAGAAAAGAGTGGATAATGTGTCAGATTATCAAATCTCATAGTTGGTTTTTCTTTTGACTCTTTTGAGGTAGAAAGATTGATTTCAGTCTCCTAGAGAATGGCATTTAACACATAGAATACGACGACTGAAATGGAGGTGAAGATCAAATTGTATAAAATGGCTGTGGCACCAACAATATTACATGGGGATGACTGTTAGTCAAGATGGATGTTTCAAGTCGTTGAAATATTTCTTTTAATCAATGTAAGTTCAGCTAAAAATAGAATCAAATGTTCTGTATGAGCAATGACAATTAGTTGGAAGTGAGGCTAATTGTTGTTTTAGAGTTAATGGCCCTGTAGGGGTTAGTATAAAATTTAGGGATTTCTAGTTCTGGAGAACTAATTTGCATCAATAGAGCAGAATGAATGTGAAAGTGTTTCGTTAGCAGACTCTGGCTAGTCTAAGATTGATGCATAGTTGATTACTTGATTTATATACCCTAATCGTATTATAGTTCAGTAGAAAGTTGGTTCCATTTAACTTCAAGACCTACACAGGACATGGTAAAACCAAACTCTGATACTTTTAGAAAATGTTGGGCTGTTAATATATTATGATTGAAGCAGAAGAAGTATCTAGATATGCCATGGTTGAATAACTGCCCCAGGTTTCACAAGTAATTGTTGACAATGCACAGCTATTAAGCGTCTAATGAATTCCTCCCTAAGGTGAATATAAAGCTGTTTGAGTTGCTCATCAGTGCTTATAACATCTCATGTGATGAGAAGAAACCAAAGGCTCCACTAGAAAAGGGAAGAGTTTCCTTCTGAAAGCAATATGCGGAATTTTCATTTAATGAAAGTTAATGTTCAGTGGAACTATGACCACAAAAGAAAAAAGAAATGACCGTGAACCATTGATGACACAAGAATTATGATTTCTTTCATAACTGTTGGTAGTAGCTATCCTTAAGGTTTTAGAAGTTAATACTTCTATGATTGACCCTGGAAAAGTTACCTAAGTTATGGAATTGAAGGAGGAAATCATAGTTTTGGTTGTTTAAAGTCTCAATCTTTGCTCTTTTAGAAAGTTGTGTCTGGGATACCAGGATTGAGTTGTCCGAATTGTGGTTCTCCTCATGATGAATCAGAACTTAAGCATCTTGATATTATTGTCAGTCTTTTATTTATGCTATGGTATTATGCACAAATCTTTGTTGCATTGCTACATAGTGTTTTTTCTTTTTAGTTTCTGAATTTTGAAAATTTGTCTTGGATAATGAAGTGCAATACAATTGTTCTAAGACTAATATTTGCATTTAGATTTTCTTTAATATGTTGGTGAAGTGGCTGCTCGGTGTATATTTCTTCGACATTGTTTTGGGCTGTGCTTTAGGAGATGGGGTTTCTTACAGAGTCATTTAAGAAATTTCATTTAGGGGTTCATCAGAATAAGCTTCACAGGATTTGATGGGGAGGGAGGAGGGAGGAAGGACGTGTGTATATGTTGGTTTGATCTAGTGAGTTCTTTGTGGTGGAGGGATGATGGTGTTGCGGTTGGCATGTTTACTGCTTCCCTATCTGAAAATATGTATATCGAAAGCATTTCGCCGCATTTGCTTCTTATAAATTTCTCTTCTCCCCTCGTATTACTTTCCTAGATATTTTGAAGTACTTTCTAGATTCGTAATGAGGTGAATGTAAGGCATGCGGTTTGGTAGCTAATTGAACAATAGTGGGTCATATTAGTGCTACACTAGGTTATGCAGTGTCACTAAAAAAAGAGAAATTGTTGAAGTCTAGCTAGGGCTGAAGCTCAGCAAGTGAAGAATGGTGGTGTTCTCATTCATTGTATCAAGAACCAACTACTATTGCAGCTTTTGTATTAATGATGTAATAGAACATTGATTTGTTTGCCATTCACCTTGCCCGTGGCACCAACTACAACTACCCGACGATCCTCTTTTTCCTTCCCCCCCCTGGATAGAAAATGATAACTTTATTTTACTTGACATCTTTATTATCCCTTTTCTGATCAGCCTTTGCAGTGGTGTTCTCATGCTTGCTTCTTTTCGCAGATACTTGATAGCCTCACATACAACTGATTATCAACATCCGATGCTGTTCTTTAACACAATCGCTGTTTTTGTACTGGTCGTTGCCAAATTTCCTCATATGCACAAGGTACGTATTTTCGGGATAAATGCAGACCAATGAGCTTGGGTTCAACTGAATACATACCACAGGAAGCAAAGGAAAAATTAGTACTAGTTGATTTGCTTTTAAGCATCTGGAGTAAAACTGGGATGTCCCTGTACAGATGCAAGAACTGGAAAGGGTATATCATTATTTTGTAAAAGAAATCGACATGTTCTCTCTTTGTGGATAATTTTTCTTTTTTGTAAGAACTGTTTGTGTATGAGAATGTTGGACTATCAAATGAGTTATGATATTTTTGGTGGAAAGTAACTTAATATTCTTGAATCCTATGTTCATGAGCTTTAATCTTAGTGTACTTATCTCTAATCGAATTTATTGGGAGAAGAAATCGTTTTACCAAATAAAAGGTGTTGGTTTTGGGTGAAGGTATAAGCTTAATATATATACTTTTAGACAAAATAATTCAAATGACATAAATATGTATTTGTAATTCTCAAAATGTCATTTTCAAAATAAAACTTCCAACTTTCTTCTTATTCTATTTTCGTCATTCCTCTTTTCCAGAATCAAAAAAAAGCACCAACAGAAAATGTTTTGACTTCTGAAAAAAGGGGAAAAACTTCGGTGAAAAGGCAGCAATATTGTTGATTTCTTAAGATAAAAAAAGATTCATAAATGTTGCAAAAACTTTTTGTTGTTTTAATTAGTATCCAACTTCAACAAGGCGAAATAAAGGGAAACCTCCTAGAGTGGCCACAAAGAAAATGACCCACTAATTAATTAATCCTTGGAAGATTGACTAAACCCCTGACCACCATCGACATATCCTCTGAAATCTCACAAGTGAAATCTAATAATATAAAATTATCATTATCTCATAAAAGTAGAAAAATTGTTTCCTGGTAACCCTCATCAGTCATAGAAATAGAAAAAAATAATTTAAATATATGTAAATTGAATGATATTGTGAGTTTGTCTTTTAACCATTTACTGTTTGATTAAGTACTAAGCATGAGTCATCACCTCACATCGACTATGTAGAAGTCGATCGAAGCTAATCAATAAGGAGAAGTCAAAAATTTTAAATGCAGCGATGTGGATGTTTTTGTTGCCCGTAATATCACGAAAAGTTGATTCATATCAAATGAATCTTGAGTCTAACTCGGTATTCGTCACATCATAAAAAATTGATTAATATCGAATGAATCTTGAATCCAACTCAATTTAAAAAGACAACTTATGAAGGAAGAATTGTCTAAAAACATATGAAGAGAAGTCAAAGGCAGAAAAAATCGTAATAAAATATTTATCGATAAATCCAAAAATAAAATTATTATCAAAATTTATACTGATCTATCAAAATTTACATATTCAATTTAAAAATCTTCTAATCTTCTTAAAAATGATCAATGAAAATTCATATACTCGAGTCAAACTCGGAGGTACAATTATTATCATATGATTAATCATCAAGAAATTGGAAAATAGAGTGAGAAATTTTTGCAAAAGATTTATATATTGATAAAAAAAAATTATATTAATTTCAAAATGGAGTGAAGTGGGAGTGATTATTCGTTTGCACGATATTCGAGGGGAATGTTTGTGGATCCCACATTATGACCAAAGATTGTCAGATCTTTTTCCTATATTTCTTTTAATAATAATAAAAGAACATGCGCATTCGCTACAATTATCATTTGCCCTGCTTTTCTTCATTATGAATGGTACATACGACGGGAAAAGAAAAAGAGGGAGGGAGATTACTTTGCAGGGACGACATTTAAAATTTATGAATTTTAAATATATATATACTTTGTAATCTTTAAAGAATAAATATACATCGTTTAAATTAGTTATTGAATTATATGTAATTTATATTTTTTATATTGGCAAAGGATTAAATATACTCCAATATTACTTTTAGTCAAAATATATTATACTTTAATTTTAAATAAATTCTTTCAATT